>JAPPVO010000003.1:83210099-83575278 GCA_030407325.1 Camellia japonica
ACCTGTAAATTGCTTGTGGATTGCTATATGTCGGTTAGCAGTAGCATCAGCCTCACCCCGACTTGTAAATTGCTACAAATTTCAACAAGCGAGGAGAGTAGTAATCTTGGCTTAACTTCAACTTGTAAATTGCTACAAATTTCAACAAGCGAACTAATGAACCATCTCGGCTTAACTTCAACTTGTAAATTGCTACAAATTTCAACAAGCGAAGTAAGCTTTGTACCGGTTTGACCAACTTGTAAATTGCTACAAATTTCAACAAGCGGCAAACTTTGTATTCGGTCAGACCAACTTGTAAATTGCTACAAATTTCAACAAGTGGTAGACTTTGTATTCGGCCAGACCAACTTGTAAATTGCTACAAATTTCAACAAGTGGTAGGCTTTGCTTTCGGCCAGACCAACTTGTAAATTGCTACAAATTTCAACAAGTGGTAGGCTTTGTATTCGGCCAGACCAACTTGTAAATTGCTACAAATTTCAACAAGTGGTAGGCTTTGTATCTTCTCTGCCCCCAATGTGAACCTGAGTTCCACTTGGGTTCTCATTGTTCATGTCTTCCAGCATCTTTATCAGTCATGTGAGTTTATTGATGACATCGGCCAAGAATAATGATCATCTCAATGATAGAAAAATTTCAGATTACAAGTGTTCCAGGGTCTTGGCAATGCTTTGCCCTCATTGTCCTCAAGTCGATATGCTCCATTACCTAACACCGAGGTAATTCTGTAAGGCCCTTCCCAGTTTGGGCCAAGCTTGCCCTCTCTGGGATCCTTCTTGTTGCCGACCACTTTTCTCAAGACTAGATCGCCGACTTGAAAATCTCTTGGGTTGACCTTCTTGTTGTAAGCTCTGGCAAGTTGTTGCTGGTACACTGCAAGCTGAATTGCAGCCTTCTCTCTTCGTTCTTCCAAAAGATCCAGATCTCGGGCTAAGAGTATATCATTAGTCCCATTTTCAACTCCCTGGGTTCGGATCCCTGGGATGCCGACTTCCAGTGGAATGACTGCTTCTGTGCCATAGGCCATGGCAAAGGGAGATTCCCCTGTTGATCTTCTCGGCGTAGTCCGATATGCCCAAAGCACGTTGGGCAATTCGTCTACCCACTTCCCTTTTGCTGCCTGCAACCTCTTCTTTATTCCATCCAAAATTATTTGTTGGATGCTTCTGCTTGTCCATTACTTTGGGGGAAACTTGGTGTTGAAAAGTAATTCTTGATCTTGAATTTCGCACAGAAGTTCTTGATGAGCTTGCTGTCGAACTGCGTTCCGTTGTCGGCAACAATGGCTCTGGGAATGCCAAATCTGGTGATAATGTTTTTCCATATGAAATTCTTGACGTCCACATCTCGGATTTGGCAAGAGGTTCTGCCTCTATCCACTTTGTGAAGTAATCTGTGCTACCAGCAAGTATTTTCTCTGCCCAGTTGCTTGGGGAAGCTGTCCACCAGATCCATGCCCCATTGGGCAAACGGCCAAGGGCTGGATACTGGATTCAGGTCAGCAGCTGGCTGATGAATCAAAGGTGCAAACCGTTGGCAGGGTTCGCACTTCTTCACATATGCTTCTGCATCCTTTTGCATGTATGGCCACCAATACCCTTGGGTAATGGCCCTATGGGCTAACGATCTGCCCCCAGTGTGGCTTCCACAAATCCCTTCATGAATTTCATATAAAAAATCTTCAACTTGTAAAGGGTGTACGCACCTTAGAAGGGGTCCAGTGAAGGACCTTCTGTAGAGATGTCCCTCCGCAGTCAGGCTGAATCTTGCCGACTTCAGTCTGACTTTGTGTGCCTCCTTGCGATCTTCTGGCAGTTTTCCTTCTTTCAGGAACGCAACAATTGCATCCATCCAGCTCGGCCCCATGTCCACGCACATTGCTTCTTGCTTTGCGTTCCGTGGTTCTATGCTCGGGCCCGACATGTAGTCGATCATAATTGTTCTTTCTTTCCAGTTGCATTGAACTCGCCAGGTTGGCCAACGCGTCGGCGTGGCTGTTATCATCTCGGCTAACTTGAAGAAGTCGGCAGTTCTGAAATAACTCGGCTAATCTGATGACCTCTTTGCATATGCCGACATCCTCTCGTCCCTGGCTGCAAATTCTCCTGTTGATTGGTTAACAATTAACTGTGAATCACAAAAAACTATTACCTCATCTGCTTCTGCTGCTGCTGCCAGTTTTAGTCCTGCAATCAATGCTTCGTATTCAGCTTCATTGTTTGAGGCCTTGAACCCCAAACGGATGGATTGTTCTATTATTTCTCCATCTGGGGATATCAGCAGTACTCCTGCCCCCGCTCCTCGTCGGTTTGAACTTCCATCGACAAAGAGTCTGAATGAGTCGCCGATGTAGATGCTGCAAGGTCTGAGCTTTTCCTTCTTTTGCTCTTTTGCTGTCGGCTGGGATTCTTCTTGCTTGCTAGGACTTCGTTCATCTCGGCTCAACGGAGGCCGACGTTCGTTGAACTCCGGCGTGAATTCTGCCACAAAGTCGGCCAAAACTTGGCCCTTAATTGCTGTTCTGGGCCTGAATTCCAGGTCATACTGGCCCAAGGCCACTGCCCACCTTGCAATTCTTCCTGTTAAGTCTCCTTGTTGTAACAGGGATTTCAATGGGTGCTCTGTTAGTATCACAATCTTGTGTGCTTGGAAGTAGTGGTTCAACTTCTTTGAGGCCATAACTAAGGCCAGCATTAACTTCTCCAGTGGTAAGTACCTTGTTTCAGCGCTGGCTAAGGTTTTACTAACATAGTAGACAGCCTTCTGGTCTCCCTGCTCTTCTCGGATTAGTACTGCGCTCACTGCGTGCTCTGACACGGCTAAGTACAAAAACAACTCTTCCCCGGGCTCAGGTGTCGAGAGGACTGGAGCCGTGATCAGGTACTTTTTTAGATCGGCCAAAGCGGCCTCACATTCTTCGGTCCACAGGAAGTCTGCAGTCTTTTTTACCAGGTTGAAGAAGGGTTTACACTTGTCTGAACTTCGGCTTATGAACCTGTTTAGGGCTGCGGCCCTGCCAGTGAGCATTTGAACCTGTTTTGCCGAGGTCGGGCTCTGAAGATCTAGGATGGCCTTGATCTGATCTGGGCTGGCCTCTATTCCCCTTCTTGTTACCAGGTACCCTAGAAACTTACCTGATCCAACCCCAAACGCGCATTTTGATGCGTTGAGTCGGAGCCGATATGTTTTGAGTATGTGGAATACCCCTGCTAGGTCGGCAAGATGATTTTCTGGCTCCTTGGACTTTACGACCATGTCGTCGATGTAGACTTCCACTGTTTGGCCTATTTGGTGCTTAAACATTTTGGTTACCAGCCTTTGGTAGGTTGCTCCTGCGTTCTTTAGTCCAAAAGGCATCACCCTGTAACAGTACAGGCCTTTTGGGGTGATGAACGCTGTCTTCTCCTCGTCTGGGGGGTACATGGCTATCTGATGATACCCCCTATAAGCGTCCAGGAAGCTCATCCTCCCATGTCCAGATGTAGCATCCACCAGCTGGTCAATTTTTGGCAGAGGGAAGCTGTCTTTGGGACAGGCTTTATTCAGGCTTGTAAAATCTACGCAAACCCTCCATTTTCGTTTTTCTTCTTTACCACCACAGTATTTGACAACCATGTTGGATAATTGACTTCTCTGATGGCCCTGGCTTCCAGAAGTTTGTCAACCTCTTCCTCCACTGCTTCGACGTGTATCAACGTCGGTCTCCTAGCTCGCTGTATCACAGGTTTAGCCGACCTGTCGACGTTCAGTCTGTGGCATGTGACCTCGGGGTCAATGCCAGGCATTTCATAAGGTGTCCAGGCAAACACCTCTATGTTTGTTCTTAAAAAGGCTTCCAGTTCTCTTTCCTCTTCCTCGGCTAAGCCTGAGCCGAGAAGAAAAAAGCGCTCCTCATCGCCCTCCTGGACGAGAATTTTCTTTAGTGATTCCTCACTCTTCTCGGCCGGCTCCTTGCCGACATCATCCAGGACTTCCATGTCCTCGTCTTCAATTTCGGCCTTGGCTGGTTCTCGAACATTGCAGGTAGTCTTCATTGCTGCCATGGAGCAATTTTTTGCCTGCAGTTGGTCTCCTCTGATTTCTTCAATCCCATGCTCTGTTGGGAAGCGTAGTAGTTGGTGCAATGTTGAGGGAACCGCCCCCATTGCATGCAACCACGGCCTGCCCATGATGATGTTGTATGGTGAGGGTGTATCAATCACGATAAACTCGGTCCTGATCTTTTTGGTGCCTGCTTGTACTTCCAAGTTTGTTGCACCCAGTGGCCACGTTGGCGTTCCATTGAAGCCGACCATCGGGCCGTTTGATTGCTCCAGATCGTCGGGGTGAAGGCCCAGCTCCTTGTAACATCTAACGTACATGATGTCACAAGAGCTGCCTTGATCTATCAGGATGCGTTTTACTTGGCACTCCCCAACCTGGAGGGATACTACCAAGGCATCATTATGCGGGTGCTGGACCATCTCCAGGTCGGCCTCGGTGAAGGTTATCATCGGACCTTGGCAATCTTCTGGCCGAGGTCTTTTTAATCCGACCTGGTTCACGTACTGCAAGTGTTTTACTCTTTGGGTTTCCCCCCGAATGTCGTTTTCATTCACCTTGGAGTGAATTACATTTACTACCCGAGGTCTTTCTGCCCGGGGTTGCGGCGGTGGTGGGGCTGCTTCAGCCTGAGGCAGTCTTGCCTGTTCTTCCCTCGTTCTGGTTTCATCGACAAGGTCTCTGAGGTGGCCTTGCCTCACCAGATCTTCCAAGTGTGCTTTGAGGGCTCTGCAGCCCTGTGTTGTATGTCCGTTTTCATTGTGATAAGAACAATGTCTGTCCGCGTTTCTTCCCATAAACTCCCCGGGTTCCCTTACTGGTGTTCTGAAATAAGGCTGGCTCCGAATTTTTCCTAGGACCTTTTGAATTGGAATTCGGAACACGGTTGTTACTGCTTGTTTAGCCCTCAGCTCTACCTCTGCCTTACTGAATCCGTTGTTACTTCGGCTTCGCTTCGGCGAGCCGTTCCCTTGCTCCTGTTTGACCTGCTTTGGTGCCGATGTATCCTCCTCGGCTCTGGCATACTTTTCGATCCTTGCCATGAGTTCCTCCATGTTCTTTGGCAATGTTTTTGCCAAAGATTTCCGTAGTGAACAATCTTCTTTCAGGCCGTTCTTGAAAGACACGACCGCTACCTCCTGGTTGCATTCAGGTATTCGGTTGAACACCTCATAGTATCTTTTTGCATAGGCCCTAAGGCCTTCATCCTTATTGATCTTTAAAGCCATTAGAGCGTCCACCCTTAATGGCTGTAGCTTGTTCGTCACGAACCTGGCCACAAACATCTCGGCCAGGCCTTCCCACGTCCTTATGCTTCCCTTTGGTAATCTATGGAACCAATCTGATGCAATCTCCCCAAAGGACGAGGGGAATACTTTGCAGAGCAAAGGCTCATTTCCACTGTATAACGCCATTGAGTTTAAAAATAGTCCAACATGGAAGTTAGGATCTGACTTACCATCATAAATTTGAAACCTCGGCATGCTGAATCTTTTTGGTGCTTCGAATTTGTCCAGTTCTACCGAGAATGGTGTCCTCGGCGTTATGAATGAGTTTACCTCGGCTTCAGCGTTCTGTTCCCTCCTCTTGAGATAATTCCTCAAGTCTTCTTTGCTCCTTCCCGGAGCTCGGCTATCTTTCGATTTGAGTCCTTTTGGCACACTACTCTCGGCCTCGTGGTGTGCCCGTTTTGATCTTTCTCCATGGGTTGTGTCGAAGCAGAGAGCCTGCTTTTGTGCATGCCGATGTTCTCTGGGTTCCTAATCCGTTGTATGATACGTCCTCCGGGACTTCTCTTGTCTGGGTTCCTCTCGCCCGACCTCCCCGGAGGGCGGGTGAATGTGCTTTTTGCTCGTGGAGCGTTGTGATGCTTCAGGAGTTATCTTCCTTCCTCCATTCTGAGTTTTAACTGCTGGGATTGGCGTATCCTGCAGTGGGTATGGCGGCTGCATGACATTGTTTTGCATCATGAAGTTGACGACCGACTGCAGGTCTGCCAACTTGTTTGCCAGGTCCTTGACTTCCTCATCCCTTCGTATGCACCTATCCCTCCATACCTGGAGGTTATCCTCCTTGTAGTATCTGCCCTCCTTGACGACGTCTTTTCCCCCGTGCCCCTGGTCACGGGCTTTGTCGTTGTGGTTGTCTCCTTCGACGTCAAGGTCAATAGGCCTGCCACTCCCAGCTGGAGTGTTGCCCCCGACCTTCTCGTTTTGTGCGTTACTGGCCATCTATTCGTCTTACTTTCCCACAGACGGCGCCAAATTGTGTGAGTGATTTTCTGATCACATTGCCTATCTTAGTGATTCAACTGTAGAACACAAGCAGAATAGATGGCACAAATAACAACACAAAGAATTTAACGTGGTTCGGCAAAATTGCCTACGTCCACGTGAGGCCGAGGTAATTCACTATATTGAACAAGCAGTAAGAATTACAATTAACTCTCTGTAATTCTCTCTCTCACTTTGCTCTCTAAGCTTGTGATTGTGAGTGTTACAATTAGCTTGTAATCTTCTCTCTTCTGTCTTCCGTCCCCCCCATTCTTCTCAACCTCTCCATATATATACCAGAGAAGTTAATGGAGAGGCCATCAGCTTTTGAGCTGGGTTGCCAGCCTATTGTTGCACTTTTTGCAGCTTTCCAGATAAAAGCTCTTCATTACTCCACATGGCTGCTCGTGGCCATATGGCCAACTCACATGGCCTCATGGCCAGCAGTTTTGGCCTCAAGGCTTTCTTCACATGGCTGCACATCCACCTGACCAAGATAATTTTAACATATTATATAGGCAGGTCAGTTACCTCGGCTTAATTCTTCTTCGGTAGCACAGCCTTTGCATGTTAAGCCGAGGTAGGAGAAAGGAGAGGCTTTTATCCGTTTATCCCGGATTAAGATATCTTCGGAGATAACCTCGGCATCTTAAATTACCTCGGCCAGACTTACCATGACACGTGGCACCTCGGCTTACACGTCGGCGTCACCTTGCCACGTGTTGGTACTCAGAAATATAACCCCACAATAAATATTGATCAATTTTTGTAAATTTTTAAGTATGATCCAATAAATTTCATATTTTTAATTACTATAAACTGAGTTTTTTACATTTTATTTTAATAATTAATGACTTTATATTATATAAAAAATCAATCACTAACATTATATATAAGATAAATAATGACAAAAGTAAGAGAATAAATAAGAGCCTAAATATATATATATATATATATACATATTTTAACTAAGCCAAATAGATAATGACCACACTTATTATTATTATTATTATTTTCAAATAATATATAGATAGACACACACAGACAAAATGGTTGAGTAATAGCAGTTGAATATAATAGCATAGGTCTTACAGCTTCAACAAATCAGTAACATGTTCTTCATCTTCCCTCTTCTCTCTCTCTATCTCTTGCTCCTCCATTTTCTCTCTTTATCTTTCCTCTTCTCTCTATCCCTCTTCCCCGATTTTCAGCTTTTTTTTTTGTATGTTTTTTCGACAGAAACAGTTCAGAACCGTTACGAAACGGTGCGTAACAGGCCGTTACGGCTGTTACGGCACCGTTACGACCGCTACAGCAGCTGCTATGGCCGACACACCTATGAATCTCAATCACACTGCAAAAGCGGCCGTAACGGGTGGAGGTAACCACCAAAACCGTTACGTAATGGCATTATGTAACGGTTGCGGTTGCTTTTTAAAACCTTGCCCGTGGCCCACACCCCAACACATTAGCTTGTGTTGCAACAAATGCATTGACAAGATTATAGACCATATCAACAGTATCTTTAGCGGCAACATGAACGTCATTGAAAGTAGCTTGATTTTGGCTTGACCAAATGCCCCAACAAAGGGCAATGAACAGCCTCAACCCAGACTCATTGTCGCACTGTTGGGCTAGGGAGCCACAGATTGATGCAAACACACATACAAGAGAGAAACACACAGAGTTTATGTGGTTCGGCCCAATGCCTAGGTTCACAAGCAGCGGAATTCTATATATTTAGAGAGATTACAATTCACTCGTGTTTCCTCACCACTCCTTTCTTATTCAATTCATGTTTGCATACTAAATACAATTCATTACCTATCTATTTATAAGTTTCTTCTGAGGATGATATGCACAAGCGGTGATGCGAAAACACCGCATTTTGGACGCGTTTCGGGAAGCTTTAAGGTGCCTCCATTGTTGACCTTCAGCAGCTTCAATTCAAGATGGTTTCATTCAACTGCTTTTGGATCATCCAGGAGCTTCCATTTTGATCCTTTTAGTCTTCTTTAGAGAAGAGAAATCATTATTCTCTTTTTGTTCTTATTCTTTCTTAATGGAGAAGTTGAAACAACTTCCTCACAGTTCTCCACCTTGGCGAAAGTTCTCCATCTATATAGTGAGCAATCAACATTACCATGCACCCGAAGGTGCTTACATTTGCTCCAAATGGATTAAGTCCAAACTTTGTTTGAACTTAACTCCAATTTTGTTTTTCTTCTGTTGGGTTTTCTTCTGCTAGGTGAAATGCATTGTGCTTCTGACCCTGACCCTAACCCTAACCCTATCGTGGGGATTCTCCATCCCAAGAGTCTTTTTCTATGCAATCGTAAAATGATCAAACCGATCATACCACTGTTGTGGTGATTGCTTCATTCTATAGAGAGATTTCTTCTTCCAAATGAAATTTTCTTTTCTAGCTACTCGAAACCTTCCAGGTTGAGATAAGAAATTTTTTTCTTTCAAATCACCATTCTTCTTGGTAAATTTCCATTTGCAGCCGATTTCCTTTTTCCTGCTTGGTAGTCGTACCAAATCCCAAGTCTTATTCTTGTGCAGATTCTATACTTGTTCTTCAGCTAGCTTTTCTTGCTCGGGGTTCTTCTTGGCTGCTTCAGTTGTTGAGATATCATTCCCAACTGCTGGAAATGCATAAGATACCATATTCATGTATCTTGTCGGTTTTCTGGTCTCTCTATTCAACTTCACCGTAGCAATACTCTGATTGCTGCGGTATTGCTGTGACTGATTCTTCTTTAACTACACCTTCTTCAATTCATTCTTCTAAGCCTACTGGTGCATCATACTCCACCACCTGCGTGCCAATGGCTTTGTTCTGATCACTGGAGTCTTCAGGCTTGAGTTGCTTAAGCATTTCAGACTCATTAAATGTAACATCTTGGCTAACTATGACTTTTTTCGATTCAGGGCACCAAAGCCTGTACCCTTTTACTTCACGACTAAAGCCTAAGAATACACCTTTCTTGGCTCTAGGATCAAGCTTACTTTCTTGCACATGATAGTAAGCCAGACTACCAAATACATGCAATTGATTATAGTCATTGGCATGAGTATCAAACCTTTACAGCAATCAGCAAATGGTTGATAAGGTGGCTTGTGTATGTCATAGCTTCATTCCAAAATTGCTTGCCTAAACCAGATTGAGAAAGCATACAACACACCTTTTTCAAAGGAGTATTATTCATCCGTTCTGCCATTCTATTCTATTGTGGAGTTCATTTTTTAGTGATGTAATATACTATACATTCTTTCTAACAGAGTTCCTTCAATGGATCAGTAATGTTCTCTCCACCATTGGCTGATCTTAAGGTCTTCATTTTTCTGCTAGAAAAGTTTTCCATCATCTTTTTCCATGTTGTGAAGATGTTCACAACTTTATTTTTATTCTTCATTGTGTACACCCAAACACGATGAGAATATTCTTCAATAGATGTGACAAACTAGTGCTTACCTTCTAATGATGCGACTCTGGAAGGCCTCCATACATCGGTATGCACATTGTTCATATTTTCTTCTGTACAATGTTCTACTGTCTTGAACTTGACTTTAGTCTGCTTTTCCAAGATACAATGCTCACAAAATGACGACTTCCAATTCTTCAAACCTTTGAGTATACCTTGCATAACCAATCTTTGCAAAGCTTTCTCATCGACATGTTCCAAATGCATGTACCAAAGCTTCATGCAATCTGTGTCAACTTTGTCAACTCTTTCATTATTTCTACTGTTGGTGGCTGCTCCACCTACAACTGTACTCCCTTGCAAGAAGTAAATTTTTTTTTGTTTCCTTTCATGATAACCTGAGTTCCTGATACTACTTTGTGAGCTCCACTTTCTAAGGTAATCTTGAAACCTTTGGATGCTAAAGCGCCCAGCTAGGTGAGATTCTTCTTCAATTCTGGTACATACTATACTTCTTTCAGAGCTCGAACTGTTTCATCATGCAACTTCAGTTGGATCTTTTCAATTCCCATTGTCTTATAGGCGTCGTCATTATCCATAAGAACTGTTCCATTATCTAACTTCTTAAAGTTAGATAACCAGTCCCATTTGGGACTCATGTGGAATGTACATCCAGAATCCATAATCTATTCATTAGAATGGCATAGAAATGATGGAGCAATACAACCACAATCTAAATCTTCATTCTCTTGAGCAAGGCTGACCATAGATGTCTCATTGTCATTATTCTTCGGACAATCAATTTTTCAGTGTCCTTTCTTTCGACAAAGGGCACATTCATCTATAGTGAGTATTCTTCTGGTTGACGATTCCTTAGACATGGAGCGGGATTTGTTTTTGCTGCTTCTGTTTGACCCCCTCCGAGACTGCTTTTTCTTCTCTGATCTTCCTCTTACAACTAAGGCTTCATTTGATGTGTCTTGATAATGGGCCTTCTTATCCTTCTTCCGGTACTTATTATTAATCAATGTGTTAGATGCATCTTCAAAATTGATTTCTTCCTTCCTATAGAGCAATGTGGTGATCAAGTGCTCATATTCATCGAGTAAGGAATTCAGCAGCAATAAAGCCTTATCTTCATATTCAACTTCAACATTTAGATTGAGTAGATCGGCTAGAATCTTGCTAAAGTCATTCAAGTATTCTTTCTTTATATTAAAATCGGAAGAGCTTTTTCTTCAAGTATAACCGATTCTTGATTCTTTTCGTTATGTGCTTGTCCTCAAACTTCTTCCAGAGATCTTTGATATTTGTTTCCTTCATGACAAAATACTTCTGATATTTTGCAAGACATAACCGGATGGTACCATAAGCTAGCTGATTGATCTTGTTCCAATCTTTGTTGGACATTTCTGTAGGTTTGTCTTCCAAAGCGATATCCAATTTCAATTGGATGAGCACGTCTAAGACTTCACATTGCAACATGTCAAAGTTGTTTGTTCCATCGAACTTCTCAACCTCGAACTTGGTGTAACACTGGGCGGAGGGGACCCATGCACATTAATAGTTCGGACCCTCAGTCTCTATGATCTAGTTTCACGAGTGCAGTGTGAAACGTAGATGAGAGTCCATATTTGGCAACTTTTAGAAAATTCATTTTATTACAAAAACATTTGCTAGAAATGGACTGCGTCATCAGATCTCAGAGTCGCCACCTAATATTTATTTTGGGAGAATTAGGAAACCTGTGACTCGTGTCAAGGCCACTGTTCGTTGTAACCAAGGATGCTTGGCTCGAAATCTTAGATATGAAGGGGGAATGTCATTAATTGAGCACCCCGACTCACTCGATCAAAAGATCGCCTTTACTAACCATGATATGATTTTTATTTCCTTTATATGTTTATATTTCGGTTATTTAGTAAATATTAAAATTTACTATGTGAAGCAAACAAATATAGACTGTGTCGTCCATTTTTGAACAGTTTGATTTCATTATTTTGAAAATGTTTTGAATGGTGCAATTATGAAAATCAATTTTATTCCAAATTAAATAACACAACCTTCACCCACTGGCATGCATAAAGTTATATTAAATAAGCACATAGTTACATAGTAGGATGCTAAACATAGTAAGAAAATTACACACATGCGGGATACCAAAGCACATAAACTTATATATTTACTAGCATCTCGCAAATAGGCACAAAGACAAAATCAGTAATCATGCATGATCCTATATACAAGATCCTAATGCAATTCACTCATAAAATGTAACTACAGATCTGGCTTCTAATATACATGACATATGAATCATCTCAAAATATGAGGTAGCACACAAAATAACATAATAATCAATTAAACCCACAAATGCAAATTTAGCCGGATCTTAAGGCATAAGACATGGAAGCAAGACATGTATATGATGACAAATATGCTATATTACATATTTATAGAATATGGAAAGCACGTAAAAGAACGAGATAGAAAGAAGTGCGGCGGAAAATTATTACAACTCTAAAATATTACAAATTCAGATAGGGGGAAAGAGGAAAATAATTACAACAAAAATAAAATCCTTACAAACACTCTTTAATTAACATAAATAAAGAAAAATTGAAGCTTTAGGGGGCCTTAGAGACCATCAGAGACTATTCTACTCAACATTAGAAGGTTGTTGGGATTCTGTCCAGGAGAGGATGGCCGACCGGCCAAAATAAGAGCTGACCGGCCAAAAGATTGGCCGGCTGATCAATTAATTGGTCAGCCAGCCAATAAGGCCAGGCCAAGTGCTCTGTTTTGTTCAAACACCAGAAAAACAAACGAGAAATATTCAAGTGGCTCAACAACCACTTCCAATTAGCTTACAACATGTTTATAACATGAAATGAAAGCAAAAAAAGCAATAGAAGAAAGAAAGGAAAGAAAATACAAGAAAGTGAAAAGTGTGCACAATTTACCTTCCAAGGAAAAGATTTGACTTCCAAACTTCCTTTTGTTCACCCTCAAGGTTATGGAAGTGTGTTCTCAATTCTCAATTTTGAAATTCTAGTTGAAATGTTGTTTTTGGGCTATTTAATAGTGTTTGTGGAGGGAGGGAGAGCTACAATTTTGGGCTATTTTTCATAATTTCAACAACACTCACTTTTTTTTTTCATCAAAGCTCAAGAATATCACTCTCACAGAATTTATGGGCTTAGTTTGATATATTGAAAGGTGGAATATCAGTGTGTATTGAAGTTTTGGCTTAAAACTTAAGGCTTCTCTTTTTTCCTCTAACTCTCTCTTTTTCCTCTCAAGTCAATTCTCTTTCTCCTTACATTCTGATCCTTCTCATCTTTATAAGCAATAAGAGAGGATTGCTAAGTCAAGGAGGAGGCAGACAAGGTGGGAGACTAGATTGATGGGTGGTTGAAATGAATTCATCCTTATGGAAGAGAATAGATCTCCTTTTGACAATTGAGACCAAAGAAGGATCATGGAGGGGTTCTAGATGCACCTCGTGCATGAATGTATCAACAAATATTTGAAATGGGCATGACTAACACGCTTTCATCAAGAATTTTGTTGAAATTGAGTTGCTTCTAGGAAAACTAGCCGGCCGACCAAAACCTTGGCTTGCCCAGCCCAAATATGGGCCAAAACGTTGGTCAGCCAGCCAATAAATTAGCCAGCTGGCCAAAACGATGGCCAGGGCTGACTACTTTGCATAAAACAGGATTCTTCGATAAAATTCTCATCCTTTCCTTCTATTTCCACACTGTTCTTTGCTCAATTTCTTGAGAAAAATATTTCATTTTGAAGTTTAAAAGTGAGCCTCGGAACACTACGAAAATATTTGGAACATAGCGCAGAAAGAAAGTTTCAAAAGAGAGTTTCGAATGGGATTTGAACACTTAGCCAAAACAAGCTTAGGTTTGGAAATGAAGCACAAATTCCATCCTTCTTACTGAGAATTATGTGAGAAACACATTCTTGTTTTCATTATCGAGTAATCAAAACAAAGTGCTTCTTAGGGCCGATCAAAATAGGGTGTCTATAGTTACCCTTTTTTGACAGAACTCAAAGTCATTTCATGACGTGAGTGAATGTCAGAGCCCGAAGATGACCTTTTTGACAAGACCGTAAAACTTAGGCAAACAAATAAGATACAGATGCAGTTAGTTACACCTGGGGGTTGTCTACGTATCCCTTTGCAAGGAATCAAACCAGCATAGTTCAAGAATATAATACAAATGATATGCAATTGAAATACAATTCAAAAAGTGGATTTACACGCTTTACAAGGCCATAGGTTTTGAAAATTCATGATCTACAATGCAATGCAATAGGTAATAGGAAGCATAACAAGAGATACAATCCAAACACATTCACATAAGAGAACGAAATGTAACTGATGAATAGTTTAACCTATAACCCAAAACATGGTAGGTATTAACCGCTGGATAGTCTCAACTAACAATCCAAGAAAAGGGAGGTATTAACCGAAGGTGGTTTGGACTGCTAACCCGAGAAAGTGATAGTTTCGTCATCCCGAAAAAAGGCCAGTACAAATCGAGTGATTTTAACCTACAACCCAAAAAAGAGGTTAGCAGTAACTGATGAAAAATGGTTGTAATCAAATGTTGATGTGAATGAATTGTAGCCAAGTGATGCAACAGTGAAGTTGTAACCCTGCAAATGATATGTTGATGCAATTGAAAGTTGAATTTTTTCTTTTTCTTTTCTTTTTCTTTTTCATGACTTATGCAATGCAATGTAATATGTGGTGAGGCAAGTCTCATGCAAATGAAGAAAACAAAGGGGTACAATCCAAACACACTCACACGAGCGGTGAGAAAGGGTTTTAATCAAATTGTGAGACCTAGACCGTACCTTAATACAAAATAGGGGATTAATTTCAACCAGGTAAAGAGAAAAGGGGTCTTAACCAACAAGCGAGACCTAGACCGTACCACAATACGAAATAGGGAATGGTTTTCAACCGGGTAAAGGATAAAGGGGTCTTAACTGCAATTGTGATACCCCTGTTCCGTAATATGTTAATTGGTCTTTAATATGAGTACGATTATGTGTTTAATATGGTTTTGTGTGCCATTATGTGAAAATATGTGGTTTTGAATTTCTATCTGTTCATCATAGGAATATCTATTTGATAATCTGCTTTGGAATTTAAATTGAAGGCCTTATCGGCCACAGAAACCGAAATTGATTACACCTTTGTGATTGGCATGATTTTTAGAGCCTACGGTGAAATTTAATTGGAAATTGATTCGGATCAAAATAATTAGATTCAGAATGATCAATTCAGTGCTCTATTATCTAATATTATTATAATGAAATTAGTGGAGCTTGTTGTAAGAAGGCACTACACCTCAATTCTTCTCCTTAGTTGCATTTTGGCTGATCTTGGACTCAAAATCAGAGAGAGGGCCGGCTATAGAGAGAGAGAGAGAGAGAGAGAGAGAAGGATTGTGCAATTTTGGTCTTGAGGCTTGGAAATTTGAAGTCTAACTCAAGTTTTGATCATAAATTGGGAAGATTAAGGCTCCTAGGTGAGTGAATTTGTGCATCTTAGTTTGTCATCTTTGTGAATTCAAGTTGAATGTTGACAAGGAACATAATATGAATTGGTCTTAAAGAATTGGGAGTCAATGTACACATGCATGTAGGAGATTGCCATGGATTGTATGTTTGAGCTTGAAATTTGCATGAGCTAACATGTATAATGTTGAATATGGAGGATTGGGCATCAATCTTTACATGCATGCATGATTTTCATGAATTCCACAATAATAATGTCACTTGCATGTTTTAAAATAGGATTGAAGTCAAAGATTTGCATGCATGTTTGATGTAAAGCTTGAATGCATGAAATTGTTATGTTGGAAGTGAATTTGGGTAGATTGGGACATGCATGTGATTAATTTGTGAAATTGAGCTTCAAAATGTTGCAATTTAGTGTTAGTACACATCTATGTGAAGATTGAGCCAAAACATGCATTTTGAACCTTTGAATATCAAGTTGAAGCTCAAGAACACATTCTGGAAAACCCAGAATTTATGATGTCCGCTCGAGCGGGGAAACCGCCGCTCGAGCGGGGAATTCACGCTCCCAGTATTTTTTTTTTGCAGGCATGGGTCCGCTCGAGCGGGGAAGTCCACGCTCGAGTGGGGAGCTATGTAGACAGGCATTCCGCTCGAGCGTGAATTTGATGCAACCAGCACTTTTGCAGACCAATTGGGTCTGCTCGAGCGGAGAAGTCCACGCTCGAGTGGGGACCCTATTTTCTGAAATTTTATATGCTCGTTCTGTGTTTCGTTTTCCGTTCTCTTTCACTTGCAAGCACTCTTAGGCATGCATTGAGCATTGTAATTGAGTTAAAGAGATATGAATAAAGCCTAAAGAGGAAAATGTGAATTTAAGAACGGATTGAATTGTTGGTGACCCTTTTGTGTTCATGGACTGTGTAGGGTCGAGCTCCAGGGCAAACCAACCAACCGATCACTGTGAGTAATATCTTATCAGAGATATCTGAAATATATTGTTGTCCATTGCTTACTTCTATGTAAGTTTTATTAATTTGTCGATTGATTGGTGGACAACGTTTTGACATGAATGAATGGGCCGGAGGCCGTTTTGACATAAATGATTGGGCCGCAGGCCGTTTTGACACGAATGAATGGGCCGAAGGCCGTTTTGACACGAATGAGTGGGCCGAAAGCCGTTTTGACATGAATGAGTGGGCCCCGTTTTGTCATGAACGAGTGGGCCTGTAGACGTGCCCTCATGGGCCTCATGCTACAGTTCGGACTCAAATAGTCACGGTTCTGAATCTAGTCTGGCAAAGTGCAATGCAAGACCGATAAATCACCAAAGAGTCCAAATCCGGCAAATTGTTTTGGAAAACAGATTTTTTTTTGAAAGAAGTGCCAAACATGGACTGCTTTGCCAGACACAGAGTCGCCACCTAAATATTTTATTTTGGGGGAATTTAGGAAACCCTGACTCGTTTGCCTAAGGCCACGTGTCCGTCATCACCAAAGTTGCCTCAGCTCGGGAACTTGGATACGATTGGGGAAGGTCAGCTATGAGCACCCCCGCTCGCCGATCAAAGATCGGCCTCTACAAAACATAATATCTTGTTTTGAAAACATATGCGTTTTTATTCCGGTTAATTAGATAGAATTTACTATGTGATGCGCACAACACACAAGTATAGACTAGATCGCCTAATTTGGAACAAAGCATTGTATATCTGTTTGCTTGGAAAATAGTTTGAGGTTTGCTACTCGCAAGTAGGCTAAAATACGGATTTCGATGAATTGTTCCAATTCAAACAATCCAACCTTCACTCACAGGCAACCAGGCAGTTATATCACATAAGCACATAGCCTCATGGTAAGCATGCTATCATGGCAGTCACTCACACACATGCAAGGATGCTAAAGCATAAACGCTTACCGAGTACTCCGAGCCAAAATAGAAACTAGTTAGTAATTATATGCATGATCCTAGTTCATGTTAAGATGGCTAATGCAACACATGCAAGATGCAACTAAGCTAGGCTTGGCTATTCTAAGATGGCATATGATGATGCTACAGCTAACACGTATTCAACTTGGAATTGAAATACGATGTAGTTAGTATGATGCGCCGAGCCCGGTGCATGCAAGACAAATGAATGAATGCAAACATGCGATCATAAGTATGCTAATTGAAACATGCCCTAATTTAACCATCGTAAGCTAGTAAATAAAAGGGAGAAAGACGTGGGGTTGGAAGACATACACACACTCACGCACACTTATTTACACAATTGCCCTTGCTCGGAGGGTCCGAATAAATTATACAAACCAAATAAATAATTTAACTATTCTAGCTAATTAAATATTACAAAACTTCTAATTAATTATCGAATTAAATAAGCTATGGAAAGCAGTAAAAGGGGCCTCGGGAAGAGGGATGCACGCATGCTCGGATTGGCTTTGCCCGGAAATCCATTGCCATGACAAAAGCTGCCTCTGTTTACACTGCCTTGCTCCTCTGAAATTTATGAAAGTTTACAGAATCCTTCTAAATCACTCCCTGAGTGTTGTGGAGTGCCACCGGCCACAATTCAAATCCGCCGACCATGAGAATAGGCTTATCGGCCAAATATTAAACCATCGGCTGGACATTGATGGTCGGTCGGCACAAAAAGTGGTCGGTCGGCCATTTCTTCCTGCAGGGCCCTGTTTTGACAGCAACAGAGGACAGACAGTGCATGGCATAGAAATTCAAAGCAATGTGTGCATGGCCACTCTCCCTATCATGCTATGGGCTCAAGGGAGTATGGCCCTCGATCCTCGGGCCACCAATTACGCATTTTGATGCATGATGGCCAAAGGCACCAAGTTTGCAAATCAATGTAAATGCATGCAACAAAACTCATGAGTGCTACACGCCCTATCATGTTGAGATCAAGGACATCGGCGACCGAGGATTGAGGCGCGTTACGTCACTTTGAGTACGAACGCCCCTCATACATCATGCTTGGTTTGACACCCCAAACCAAGCGAAATGTAATGCACGTATGTAATGTGACTCAAGTATGCAACATGTCTCAAGCATGCAATATGAGGCTAAGGTAACAAATATGCCAAGTGCAATATGCCAAACATGCAAGATACAATGCAATACAACCTATCATGCAAGCTAGGATATGGAATGCAACTAGCTAAACAACATGCAAACGTGCAAAGATGAGGCAATGCAAGCATGAAACCAAAGTAATGCAACATGTCAAAACATGCAATGGTGGACTTAAACCGCAAAGGGCAGACCTCAGCCTTGCCATAAACAGTGGCCAAAGATGATGCAAATGATGGACAAATGCTCATGCAAACATGCACACCAATGGGCCTAAAGCTAAGGCACAAAAGGTAACTTTCAAGAACACTCAAAAGATGATAAACATTGACATTAGACCAACATGTTAGATTCTGAAAATGCATAGATGATGATGCCAAATCAACCATGTTATGCAAGTAAGGCATGCAATAATGACCAAAACTTGAAGCCAATAAAGGGGTCCAAACCATAGCTATGTCAACCAAACCCCAAAGGACCAAAATGGCTTAAAACAGTCCTAAGGCACTCCAAAACAAGACTAAAGCATGCATGGAACGTGGTCAAAACATGCTAAGAAATGGATGCAAAACAAAGGGGGATTTAAGGCCACAAAGAGGGCATTCTACTACAACCACCACAACCAAACATGGCATGGATTATGTGATGAAAAACAGAGTTTTAACATGCAAAAAGGAGCCCTAAAACTCACTGATATGGCAGCTAAGGGACTCAAACCAAGAGGCATGCACAATGACTCATTTTAAGGTACAAAAGGACCTCTCCAAAACATGGAAAGGATGATGAATGCAAGCATACAAGCATGGATTATAGACTAAAATAGCATGGGAAATGACTCCAAATCATTGAAACAACCCAACTAAAACATGCTAATGACTCACACACTCAAGGCTTACAAGCCAAAATACATGGTGGCTATACCAAACATGGCAAATATGACCAAATCAATACCAAACAGACCTTAAGCATGGAAAAATATGACCAAAAGCTTCATGAAGTCAAGCTAAAGTATGCAAGCGTGATGGCCTAAATGCATGGCACATGTTGGGACAACAAAGGGGATTACTAAGCAAGTATGTGATGCATGTAATGAATCATAAATCTGACCAAAAAAAGAGGTATAACATGACCAAATAACACCCCAAAACCTCTGAAATGAAGCTAAGAACAACTAGGTATGCATGCTAACCTTATGAGCCAAAAACATGAACAAATGAGACACCAAGGGAGAGGGGTGTCCCTCCCCTATGCAAGACTTCAAAACCTCTTCTTCATCACTGAAAATCCATTGGATTTCAGTGGTGAGAAGACCAATGCACAAAGTATTCAAAGCTCAACCAAAGAAAGCATAAAAGGGGCCAAACAAGGCCTAAGAGGGGGAGGTCGACCCCAAACACAAATGAGACCTTAATGGAACATCTTAAGCATGAAAAATTAGAGTTTTTATCAGTTATACACAAAGCTCAAAATAGCATGAAAAGTGGGTTAAAAGCTAGTGCAAGAATGGGAAATATAAAGTAACTAGCTCACCCTTGAAGAACACTTGAAGAACAGCAAGTCCAGCCCCTTTCTTCTGATCAAAACCAACTCAAAACTCTAAGAACAACCTCCCAACACCCCCAAAACCGAAGTATGATGTAATGCTAGGTGCCTTAGTGCAAAACTAAGAACAAAACACCCTTTTAGGCTCTCTAACACACAAATGAAAGAGAGAGAGGGAGATATAGAGAGAGAGAGAGTGATATATGAGATATATCAGATGTATATGTCTAATTTGTTCAACCTCTTCAAAGGAGAAGCAAGGCTTCCTTTTATAGAGCAAGAGAAGAGCCTAAGCTTCTTGGAGAAGCTAAGGCAAAAAGGTCAAGGGGGTCAAGCTTCTAAGGGAAGCTAAGGCAAAGGGTCAAGTTTCTTGAGGAAGCTAAGAGGGTTCAAGCTTCCTTAAGAAGCTAGAGCAAAAGGGGTGCAAAGGGTGCAAATGGGCAAATCCTCCATACACGTGTATGGAGGACAAGTCCGTGCACTCCAGCTGGCACAGCTGGCATGCATCATGCCTGAAAAAGGCAAAAAGGTGGTATCGGCCAGAGAAGGAGGCAATCGGCCAAATAAATGGTCGGCCGACCACACAAAATGCCGACCGGCCATCACTAATGGCCGGTAGCATTAAAATAGGGCCGGTGACCTCAAACCAAGGCCGGTGGGTATCAGGGATAGCTAACAAGCTACTCTCTACCCTCAGGTGTAAAAACAAACAAGTTCTTGGTGCAAAACCAAGCACAGAACAGTCCAGTTAAGAGATCCTGAGGCAAGGCGCGCGGCCGAGACCTCCGGGAACTCAAAATGAACACAAACATGGATAATCACCGAGCGTTCAAACGGTGACGTCCAAGTCTTGAGGACGGTCAAAAATGGGGTGTCTACAGGGCTGAAGGCCGTTTTGACATGAATGGATGGGCCAAAGGCCGTTTTGACATGACTAGATGGGCCAAAGGCCGTTTTGACAGTAATGAAAGATAAATGGGCCAAAGGCCAGTACGTTTGAAACCACAGTCACTTGACTTGAATTGTGTATATAAATGTTAAATAAATAAAAAATAAAATGTGAATTAGGCCCGAGGCTGTTTGGAGTTTGTTGTTCTACATATCGCTTGTATCTTCTTATTTGATATTATTCACTAGACTATCACTCACGCTCATTCATGTGTTTGTAGGTGAGCCAAGAGAGGTCCAGACCCAGCCCCAGTGAAGTCTGTGTGGAACAACCGAGTTTTTGGAGAGTCAACCCTAGTGTCTCATGCACGAGACTCGTCTTCGCCTTTCTATTACGCTATGTTATTTTTGTCATGTTGGTAAGGACTTTACATATGTCCGTATATAGTTTTCATGGGTTGACTTAGCTTTTGGATGATCCTGTTTGTATAGAACTTATGCTACTGTATATTTGTTGTGAGTTATTAATGTATATATGTTTGGTTGTTTGGATGTGCCATGTAAGTACAGCTCTATAGACAAAGTTTTAAATTTTGCTTCCGTTTGGCCTCCATTAACTCTGTCAAAATACAATTGTTTTGGTTTGAGGCCGCAGGTAATCTCATGATTACTGGCCGGTTATGTCCTTAACCCACGGGGGCGGGTTTGGGTCATGACAGAGTGGTATTAGAGCACGAGTTAATAACTCACACACTTGTCCAAAAGAGCAATAAGCGTCTAGAAAAGATCTAGGATGCATTCATGTGATAAATATGAACTCGGAAGCATCGAGAATATGCTTAACTGTTTTGATATGAATGATTATGTGCTATAAGTTAAGAATTGCTTGCATTGAAATTGTTTGAATATGTATGCTTTCTAGTATATGCATACTTGTGCATCTTTGTGTAAAGTATAATGCAAGTTTAATCAGATGGTGAGAACAAGAGCTGATGAAATAGAAGAGTCCTCTACTGCCAGAATGGATAGAATGGAAAGGTTGATTCAGGAAATGGCAGAGACATTGAGGCAACAACAAGAATGGCAACAACAGTGGCAGCAACCACATCCTCCACCACCACCTCCGGCACCACCTGTGCCAGATAATCAGAATGATGATCGGATAATAGCTCTCACCAAAGAACTTAAGAAAATGAAACCACCATAGTTCCATGGTGGATTAGACCCGTTAAAAGCCGAAGCATGGGTTCTCGGCATTGAGAAACTATTTGAAGTGTTCCCTTGCTCGGAGACACAGAAGGTGCTTCTAGCCACTTTTATGCTAGAAGACGAGGCAAGAAGATGGTGGATGTTAATGCGAGAGAATCATAAGGATGTTGATTGGGTAAAATTTTTGGAAATTTTCTACGACAAGTACTTCCCGCAGTGTGTTCGGGATAGGAAAGTAGCAGAGTTTATGGAACTTAAGCAAGACAGTATGACTGTAGCTGAGTATGAGGCCAAATTTACTGAATTGGCTAGGTTTGCACCACACGTGATTGACACTGACTATAAGAAGGCGAGACACTTTGAAGGTGGGCTCCGAAGTGACATTTTAGAAAGAGTGAATGTCTTGAAGTTGGAGACTTACATTGGGGTGCTAGATAGGGCCATCATATCAGAGGCTAACATAGCTAGACAAGCTAAGCCAACAACAGAATGGAAAGGCAACAAAAGACAAGGCTTCTTTTCAAAGAAGAAATTTCTAAAAAAGCAAAACACGGGCTCCTCAAATACTTCAAATTCTTCCCGAGACACAGCTCCCATGTGCAACATTTGTAGCAAAAGGCACCGTGGAGTTTGTTACCGTACATGAGCCTGTTTTAAATGTGGGAAACAAGGGCATATGGCCCGAGATTGTAATCAGAATAGTGGAAAAATAGTTGCTAGTTCCACTGCATCGATCCCAAAGCCGGGAAATACCTTGAGATCAGCCACCACCGGGGATACCGTGAGACAGGGTAGAGTTTTTGCGCTTGTTCCGGGCGATACACAGAATGCCAACGCAGTTGTCTCAGGTACTATTTCTATATGTAATCAGGATGCTTTTGTGTTAATTGACTCCGGATCCACACACTCTTTTGTGATATATGCATTTGCATCTAGACTGAATAGACCCTTACATATCTACTATGTGTGTCTGCTCCATCTAGGGAATCTGTATTGTGTGAAAATATATACCGATTCTGTGACATGCGTGTTGAGGATGCTATCATATATGTAGACTTGTTGCCCTTGAATTTTAGACATTTTAATGTAATTTTGGGCATGGATTGGTTGACCAAATATTGTGCCACCATTGATTGTGTGACAAAACGGGTTGTGTTTAAACCACCAGAACAGAAAGAGATTGTGTTTGTGGGTAATGGAGAAGTGCCTCCACCTTATTTGATATCTGCAATGAAAGCACGTAAACTGATCAGGAAAGGGTGTCAGGGTTATTTGTGCTATGTGTTGACTGAACAAATTGTGAATGTTGAATTGAATGATATCCCTATTGTTAGAGAATTTCCGGATGTGTTTCCAAATGAATTGCCAGGGGAATTGTTAGATAGGGAGATAGAGTTTACAATTGAGACTATACCATGCACCCAATCTCTTTCTAAAGCTCCCTATAGAATGGCTACTACCGAAATGAAAGAATTGAAAGAACAGTTGCAAGACTTGCTTAACAAGGGGTTTATCCGACCTAGCACCTCGCCTTGGGGTGCACCAGTATTGTTTGTGAAAAAGAAGGATGGAACTTTGCGTTTGTGCATCGATTATCGGGAATTGAACAAGGTAACAATAAAGAACAAATATCCCCTACCCGTATTGATGATTTATTTGACCAGTTGCAGGGATCACAAGTGTTTTCCAAGATTGATTTGAGATCAGGATACCATCAGTTGAAAGTTAAGGCAGAAGATGTTGAGAAAACCGCATTCAGAACGAGGTATGGACATTTTGAGTTTCTTGTTATGCCATTTGGAGTGACTAATGCTCCGGCAGCGTTTATGGATTTAATGAACCGGATTTTTAAAACCTACCTTGACGAATTTGTTGTGGTTTTTATCGATGATATTTTGATATATTCTAAAGATAGGCTTGAACATGAATATCATTTGAGAACTGTCGTACAAATACTTCGGGAAAGGAAATTATTTGCTAAACTAAAGAAATGTGAGTTTTGGTTGGATGAAGTTGTTTTCTTAGGGCATGTAATCAACAAGGAAGGAATTTTAGTGGACCCGCAGAAAATAGAGGCGATTGTGAGTTGGCCTACACCGACCAATGTGACAGAAGTCTATAGTTTCATGGGCTTAGCTGGGTACTACAGGAGATTCGTGAAGGACTTCTCGAAATTAGCTGTGCCTCTTACCCAACTGACATACAAGGGGCAACCTTTTGAGTGGAACGATGAAAGAGAATCAGCCTTTCATGAATTGAAAACGAGATTGACCACTGCACCGATTTTGACACTACCTTCAGGTACGGAGAATTTTGTAATTTTCAGTGATGCGTCTTATAAAGGGTTGGGTTGTGTGTTAATGCAGAACGGAAGGGTTATTGCTTACGCCTCTTGACAGTTGAGGCCACACGAGAAGAACTATCCAACACATGACCTAGAATTGGCCGCAGTTGTCTTTGCTTTGAAAATCTGGCGGCATTATTTGTATGGAGCAAAGTGTGAAGTCTACACAGATCACAAAAGTCTGAAATACTTCTTCACGCAGAAGGAGTTGAATATGCGATAGAGGAGATGGCTGGAATTAATAAAGGATTATGATTTAGAGATACAGTATCACCCTGGGAAAGCTAATACAGTTGCTGATGCCTTGAGCAGAAAATTGACGGGGAATATGGCTTGTTTGCTTACTGAACAGAGAGAGATCTTACAAGATTTTGAAAAATCTGAAATTGAAGTGGTAATGTGTGAACAGGGCGGATTGATAGCCGCTATTACAGCCGAGCCGGCAATCATTGACGAAATCAAGCAAAAGCAGAAAGGGATGAATTCCTCAAGAAAGTGATTGATGAATTCGAGACAAGTCCGAAAGCAGAGTTTGGCATTGAGAATGAAGTGTTGAGATTTCGGAGCAGAATATGTGTCCCAGATATTCCAAAACTAAAGAAGAGGGTTTTAGATGAAGCCTACAGATCTGTGTTTGCTATGCATCCGGGTAACAATAAAATGTATCGAGATTTGAAACAGACCTATTGGTGGCCCAAGATGAAGAAAGAGATTGCAGAATATGTGTCCAAATGTCTTCAATGTCAGCAAGTCAAAGCTGAACATCAGAAACCAGGCGGTCTACTTCAACCTCTCCCTATTCCCGAATGGAAGTGGGAACATGTGACTATGGATTTCGTTGTTGGCCTACCTCGGACTTCTCGAGGTATGGATTCTATTTGGGTTGTAGTTGATAGACTGACTAAATCTGCACATTTTCTGCCAGTTAGAACTACGTTTAATGCTTATAGATTGGCTACTATTTATGTTGATGAGATTGTCCGTTTACATGGAGTTCCGGTATCTATTGTGTCGGATAGAGATCCGAAATTTGTATCTAGATTGTGGAAGAGTTTGCAGGAAGCTATGGGAACAGAACTAAGGTTCAGTACTGCATTCCACCCACAGACAGATGGGCAATCAGAACGAACAATATAGACTTTGGAAGATATGCTTCGGATGTGTGCTTTGGATTTTCAGGGGAGTTGGGAAGATTATTTGCCACTTGCAGAATTTGCTTATAATAACAGCTTCCACTCCAGCATCGGTATGGCACCATACGAGGCTTTGTATGGTAGGAGGTGTAGATCACCTATTTGTTTGACAGAGGCCGGGGATAGAGCTTTACTTGGGCCTAAAATTGTGCAAGACACTTCTGAGAAAATCAAGATTATTCGGCAAAGGCTCAAAACAGCTCAGGACCGACAGAAGAATTATGCAGATGTTCGAAGAAGACCTCTTGAGTATGAGGTTGGTGACCATGTGTTCATCTGTGTGTCCCCAATGAAAGGCCAAGTCAGGTTTGGAAAGAAGGGCAAGTTGTCGCCCCGTTACATTGGGCCGTTTCAGATTCTGGAAAGGCTCGGTCCGGTTGCCTATAGAGTTGCTTTACCACTGGGATTTGAACAGATCCATAACGTGTTTCACGTGTTAATGTTAAGGGGTTACCTTCGAGACCCATTTCATGTGATTAATTATCACCGGGTAGCTATTGATGAAAATATGGAGTACGCCGAATGGCCGGAGAGAATTGTTGATCGACAAGCGAAACAACTGAGAAGCAAGTCCATTCCAATGGTGAAAGTGGAATGGAAAGAACACTATGGGACAGATGCCACATGGGAAAAAGAGGATGAAATGCGACTACGCTATCTATATTTGTTTCCCAACGAAGGTAAATTAAGTTTGGAGGACCAAACTTCCTAAAGAGGGGAAGACTGTGATACCCCTGTTCCGTAATATGTTAATTGGTCCTTAATATGAGTACGATTATGTGTTTAATATGGTTTTGTATGCCATTATGTGAAAATATGTGGTTTTGAATTTCTATATGTTCACCGTAGGAATATCTGTTTGATAATCTGCTTTGGAATTTAAATTGAAGGCCTTATCAGCCATAGAAACTGAAATTGATTACGCCTTTGTGATTGGCATGATTTTTAGAGCCTATGGTGAAATTTAATTGGAAATTAATTCAGATCAAAATAATTAGATTCAGAATGATCAATTCAGTGCTCCATTATCTAATATTATTATAATGAAATTAGTGGAGCTTGTTGTAAGAAGGCACTACACCTCAATTCTTCTCCTTAGTTGCATTTTGGTTGATCTTGGACTCAAAATTAGAGTGAGGGCCGGCTATAGAGAGAGAGAGAGAGAGAGAAAGAGAGAGAGAAGGATTGTGCAATTTTGGTCTTGAGGCTTGGAAATTTGAAGTCTAACTCAAGTTTTGATCATAAATTGGGAAGATTAAGGCTCCTAGGTGAGTGAATTTGTGCATCTTAGTTTGTCATCTTTGTGAATTCAAGTTGAATGTTGATAAGGAACATAATATGAATTGGTCTTGAAGAATTGGGAGTCAATGTACACATGCATGTAGGAGATTGCATTGGATTGTATGTTTGAGCTTCAAATTTGCATGAGCTAACATGTATAATGTTGAATATGGAGGATTGGGCATCAATCTTTTCATGCATGCATGATTTTCATGAATTCCACAATAATAATGTCACTTGCATGTTTTGAAATAGGATTGAAGTCAAAGATTTGCATGCATGTTTGATATAAAGCTTGAATGCATGAAATTGTTATGTTGGAAGTGAATTTGGGTAGATTGGGACATGCATGTGATTAATTTGTGAAATTGAGCTTCAAAATGTTGCAATTTAGTGTTAGTACACATCTATGTGAAGATTGAGCCAAAAACATGCATTTTGAACCTTTGAATATCAAGTTGAAGCTCAAGAATACATTCTAGAAAACCCAGAATTTATGATGTCCACTCGAGCGGGGGAACTACCGCTCGAGCGGGGAATTTACGCGCCCAGTATTTTTTTTTGCAGGCATGGGTCCGCTCGAGCGGGGAGCTATGTAGACAGGCATTCCGCTCGAGCGCCTGAGTTCACGTTCGATCGTGAATTTGATGCAACTAGCACTTTTGCAGACCAATTGGGTCCGCTCGAGCGGGGAAGTCCACGCTCGAGCGGGGACCCTGTTTTCTGAAATTTTATATGCTCGTTCTGTGTTTCGTTTTCCGTTCTCTTTCACTTGCAAGCACTCTTAGGCATGCATTGAGCATTGTAATTGAGTTAAAGAGATATGAATAAAGCCTAAAGAGAAAAATGTGAATTTAAGAACGGATTGAATTGTTGGCGACCCTTTTGTGTTCATGGACTGTGTAGGGTCGAGCTCCAGGGCAAACCAACCAACCAACCGATCATTGTGAGTAATATCTTATCAGAGATATCTGAAATATGTTGTTGTCCATTGCTTATTTCTATGTAAGTTTTATTAATTTGTCGATTGATTGGTGGACAACGTTTTGACATGAATGAATGGGCTGAAGGCCGTTTTGACATAAATGAATGGGCCGAAGGCCGTTTTGACACGAATGAATGGGTTGAAGGCCGTTTTGACACGAATGAATGGACCGAAGGCCGTTTTGACATGAATGAGTGGGCCGAAGGCCATTTTGTCATGAACGAGTGGGCTGAAGGCCGTTTTGACATGAATGGATGGGCCAAAGGCCGTTTTGACATGACTGGATGGGCCAGAGGCCGTTTTGATATAAATGAGTGGGCCAGAGGCCGTTTTGAGAGGAATGAAAGATAAATGGGCCAAAGGCCAGTACGTTTGAAACCACAGTCACTTGACTTGAATTGTGTATATAAATGTTAAATAAATAAAAAAACAAAATGTGAATTGGGCCCGAGGCCGTTTGGAGTTTGTTGTTCTACATATTGCTTGTATCTTCTTATTTGATATTATTCACTGGGCTATCGCTCACACTCATTCATGTGTTTGTAGGTAAGCCAAGAGAGGTCCAGACCCAGCCCCAGTGAAGTCTGTGTGGAACAACCGAGTTTTTGGAGATTCAGCCCTAGTGTCTCACGCACGAGACTCGTCTTGGCTTTTCTGTTACGCTATGTTATTTTTGTCATGTTGGCAAGGACTTTACATATGTTCGTATATAGTTTTCATGGGTTGACTTAGCTTTTGGATGATCCTGTTTGTATAGAACTTATGCTACTGTATATTTGTTGTGAGTTATTAATGTATATATGTTTGGTTGTTTGGATGTGCCATGTAAGCACAGCTCTATGGACAAAGTTTTAGGGTATGTTTGGTTTGTATTTGGGAGATGAGTTTTAGAAAAAAATTTCTAAAAAATTGTTTGGTTTGAGTTTTTCTCAAAAAATTTCCAAAATCACTCTCTCTCTCTTACACATCAATTAATCACTTTTTCTCTCTCATCTCTCCTTCTCAATCACTTTTTCTCTCACACACATCTACTCAAATTCTCCCAAAATATCAAATCATCCCAAACTCCCAAAAAAACAACTCTCCCAAAATATACAACCAAGCAAACCAAAAAAATTTCTAAACTCTCTCTCCAAATTTTTTTTCAAAAACAACTCTCCCAAAAACAAACCAAACAAGCCCTTAAATTTTGCTTCCGTTTGGCCCCCATTAACTCTGTTAAAATACAATTGTTTGGGTTTGAGGTCGCAAGTAATCTCATGATTACTGGCCGGTTATGTCCTTAACCCACGGGGGCGGGTTTGGGTCATGACAGCAATATGAAATACGGGATGATTTTCAACTAGGTAAAGGATAAAGGGGTCTTAACTAACAAGCGAGACCTAAACCGTATCGCAATACAAAATAGGGAATGGTTTTCAATTGGATAAAGGATAAAGGGTTCTTAACCAACAAGCGAGACCTAGACCGTACCGCAATACGAAATAGGGAAAGGTTTTTAACTGAGTAAATGATGAAAAGTTATAACCAAAAAGTTGGAAGTGGTGTGAATGGATTGTAACCATGCATAACAAATGTAATAAACAGTGCAAGTGTGATGGTGAATGCAAAAACATGAAGGGGCAATGTAAGACAAACAATATGTAATGATGGATGGATGCACAATAGATAAAATGATGGCTGCAAAACAGATGAATACAAATTTTTTTGTTTTCGAAATTTTCTTTTTCTTGTTTTTCATTTTTTTTTTTGATTTTCTTCCAAACTTTCTTTTTGAATATTTTTTTCAACAATTTCTTTTTGAATTTTTTTGTTTTTTGTTTTTTGTTTTCGAAACTTTTCTATATATACCACATATACATATATGCATACAAAAATACAAAATACGGAATACATATTACATATACATACATATATACATATATGGATACATACAGATACATACACTCATACAAGCTGTATATACAAATACAGACATAATAGACATACACGTATACACTGACATACGGATACGGATACATAGACATATATATACAAAATATATACAAATATGGTATACAATATATACAAATACACACATATCTATATTCTTCTCTCCCCTATTTTTGCCTCCCTCTCTGTCCCGTTCGTCTTCTTCGAGTGTCGTGTCCAACGTGCGATTTCAACAATCACGGCGTGCCTGACCAACAATAGCTGGACGGGCCCTCGTTTGTCAAAGATTGCCTCGGTAATCTGCTCTTCTTTGGTCTTTTCTTCCCCTCCGTTCTTCTTCTTAAATACAACCTGTGAGAGAGTAGAGTAGAAATGTCACGACCCAAGCCCGCCCTTATAGGTTTAACGTCGTAATTGGCTAGTAATCCTAAGATTACCAAAGGCCTCTGAGACAAATTAGTAAAATAAGGAGATGGCGGAAGCAAATACATAAATATAATCGTCCAATGAGCTGTGCTGGCTTACATGAGACATAAAACTTTAAAAATTTACATACATATATCATAACATCATCATTACGTCATCACACTACATAGATAAGTCAAAAGGGATTATACCTGGTATACAAAACTTGTCTTAATATTTAACATCTTTAACAAAAGAAAACAAGGCTTAAGCCTTGAACAGAGAGCCAATATCACTTGATAGTTTCGGAACCTCCATGTGAGAGGCAGTGGTTAGCTTGACAAAACAGAAGTCCAGACAGGTGCCGTTAGACTTGATTTTGCACTCACTCACCTACATATATATATATGCACACAGTGAGCTAAAACCCAGTGAATAACATTAAGGTAAAGAGGTTAGTGAACAAACTCCAAAACATTTCTTAAACATAACACAAATCATACTAGAATCATTCTAATATTAGAACATAATAATGGTACATCCAACAGATCTTATCATATCGTTTTCTGATTAGAGTAATCGGTTCCAGATGCCGATTAAACACATCAAGAGTTTGCCAAGTGGCTAATGAGATCTCGTAGTCACATATATGTCATGGGCTCACATGAATATGTCGTCCCCCATGACTTGGGACTTCCTTTGGATGCCATAATAGATTCGAAATAGGACATTCATTCACGTTAACAAAATATCATTTCAGAAATCATAACTTATCATATAACATTTCAAACATAATTCATATGAACATATCTTTACAATAATGTTACTCATAGTGGGCTTCTAGAAACAGTTGATCGGTCTCTAAATCTCGACCTACAATCACAAACGGGCATAACACAAAACATACCTTATCATTACACATTCATTTGGCCAACATGGCTTAGCTTTCCTTACATTGATTTCTTATTCTTCCTTATCACATTGCTTGTACACATTGAAACACACACTCAGAATGCACTTGACTTATCACATTTCGTTTTGAGATGTGCTTCTAATTCTTATCCTCATTATTATAGCTTAATCATAGCTTAAGAATGCCTGGGATGCAATAGGGATGCAATCATACCCTTAGAAAAGACTTAGCAAAATTTCAGAAACATGACAGTTCGCTTGGGCAAAGCTTTGGTTGCTCGAGTGGACTCCTTGGTCTGCAAAAGTTCTGAGAGCTCTTATTTTATGCTCGAGCTAACGTTTGGTCGCTCAAGCCAAGATTGAAAATAAAGGGTGGTCGCTCGAGCCCAACTTTTGTTGCTTGAGCCAACCCCTAACCTCTGCAAAACTTCTTAGAACTTGCATTCTTTGCTCGAGCGCAACTTCCACCACTCGAGCGAAGAGTGCGAATTTTGAAATTTTCAGATTTCATCTACAAGTTCAAAGCACAATCTTAAGGCATCAAAACACATTCTTTTGGGCCAAAATTTAAGAAAACACTTGTAAACTCATAGAACTTCATGAATTGAAAGTCATTTCGCAAAGCCCAAAAGCATGTGAATTGTTCAAAAACAAAACTTGAAACACATGCATGTAAGTTATACAAACTCTTTTTCCTAAAAACTCATGAATTACCAAACTTGAGCTCAAAAGCTCCATGCATGTACAAAATTCTTTTTTCAAAACATGAATTTGCGTACAAAACTTGGTGAAATATGCATGCATGTACATTTCAACCTCCAAATTTAACACAAATGATAAAGCTTATGATCAAAATGATGATTTAACACTTATATATGCATGCATGTATGAATTATAACCCAATTCTTCATTCTAAAGTTAATTTATACATTTAAACACATAATCTTCAAGTTTTCTCATGTTTGATAACTTAAATTCATAAATTGGGGGTTGAATTCTTACCTAGAGTCCTTAAATACACTTGTTCTTGCACAAACTTTGATCAATTCAAGCTATATCTTCAAGTCCCTCTCAATATCTACACTTTCTCTCTCTAGATGAGAGTTCTCTCTCTCTCTCTCTCTAAAGTGTAATCTCAGATTTTGTGAGTTCAAAGTGAAGAAGAGATGAGTTCAAATGAGCTTAAGGCTCAATATGTATAGTTGGATGGCATAATACAATAATTAGAACATTAAACCAATTAAATACAACTTAATTTATCAAACTGAATCAGTTTTTAATTAAACTTACCAAAGTGTTCTAAACATTCCAAATAACATATTCATGTAACCAGTTTCGGTTTCGGATGCCAATAAGGCTTTTGATTTTCAAATCAAAGCAGAATTCCAAATAGATATTTCTATGAGTAACAAAGAGAAAACCAAATAGCATACGAAATACACAATTAGCACATAATTCCATTCTAAACACTTAGTTAGCATTCTTAATTATGGATTAGTAGTTAATTACAGATCGGGGTTGTTACAAGAGAGCTACAAACCGCCCCCTGCCATTACTCTGCCAATTTCCCTTTGAAATAAGTACACTCCCTTGTCATGGCTTCTTCTCGCCGTACTTTTTCCCTCTTCCCATACCTTAATGAATCCCTAATTGAGATTACCAGCTCCCCTAGGCCTCAATAGAGTGCCCCTACCCTTGTCCATGTTCTCAATTGTTCTGCGTTGTCGGTCGAGCAAACAATGGTAGCTTAATCTGATATCGATGCCAACCACTTCACATTGAAGTCCTGTGTGGAGACGGTGACTGCGATCTCCAATTTGTCCCACTGGCTGCAGAACAGGACAAGTGAGGTACACCGATTCAACGCCCAACTCTCTATACTCTAGAGTGTGTACAACAATGCTCGAGCAGAGATTAGTGCACTGAAGAAACAAAACAAAGAGTTGAACAATAGACAACCTTTGCGGCCTGATTCGGAGCTCTTTCGTACTCCACCTTTTGTGGCCAACGGGGAGTAATTTCTTTTAGGAGCCCTGCCAATGCCGAGGAAGAGTCTTTAAAGGCTTCCCGAGAGTGATGCTGTGGCAAGGCAATCGATGGTAGAGTCGAGTGACGAAGTTGTCTGCAAATGACGTTAATTTTCACCGTTGGGTTGTTGTCGGTACCCACCCAAAAAAAAAGGTTGTTGTCGGAAAACCGAGAAAATGATCCCTCTGTTTTTTTTTTCCCTTTTTTTTTTCTTTTTCTTTTTGTTTTTTCTTAGAAAGGAACACCAATGCTTCATATGATTTCCTTATTGTTGAAATTTTCTTCTCTTTTTTATTTTTTATAATGCTAATCAAGGTTTCACCCTGAAGTTTAATAAAATGAGTTTTGGTTTGCACATTATGGCGTGAATGGCATAACACCTTGAGCATGAAAATATTTTCTTTCAAATTTGAATCTAAGAATGATTTTTAATGAATTCTAAATTGGACATTGAACCCTTAACTGACCGAAAATAAAAAACAACTTAATAAAAGAAAGACAAAGCAAAAACAAACCATACACATTTATTTACACTTGTTGGAATGGAAGACACTCAAAACACAACCCGAAAGGACAAACCATTAAGCTTATACACATTCTACAATTTTTCATTTTGGGTTCATAAATTGGCTGGCCAGCTAACTGATCGACCGACTGGTTGATTGATTATCCAACCAATTGAAAAATTGACGGGTAGGTTGATTCATGAACTATGCAGCTGAACTAACTGATGAACTGGCTAGAAAATTGTCTGGCTAGCTAAACAAGTGGCCGGCCTGCTGAAACAATCAAGCAACACACTTGGAGTCAACTCAAAACTTGGATGGCCGACTGAATGATTAGCTGACCAACTGAAATATGAACATGAGACTCGAGAGTGTGAGAGGAAGACAGAATTCCTAACTCAACTATGCCCCTAAGTCATTGCTTTGACTATTTATTTATTTATTTATTGCTAAAAAGATTTTGACCAACACGAGAGTTAGATTAACATGCTTGTTCCACTATCTGTTTTGAAATCATGGCAGTCAAGCCGTGCACACTAAAAATTTCATTTTTTTGGTCCAATAAATAGTCTGATGTTTGCAAAAATGGAATAATTTTTGAGAAAATTGGTTAACTTCATTAAAGGTCCTCAAAATCTGTTTTTGCAAATGGTCACTACCTGACCAATATGAAATCAAACTTTGAGATGCATAACCCCAAAATTAGATAACCTGAGCAGGATATACTGTACCACTAAATCCATCTTGCAACTGAATCCGTCATAAAGAAGGAATAAGACAACTGAATTAAACGGAGATAAGCCAATCAAACATAGATAGTATAGTCGAGTCGAATAAATATACAACAATCAAACATGGACGGGATGAGTGAGTTGAAAATGGTTAGGGCCGAACTTCAGGATGAAGCTTCCTACGTATCCCAAGTAAGGCTTGCTTGGGTATTAATACTCTCCTTTTGTGCTCTAACTTTTGCCAAAATCGCCCTTTCGGGTTTTCGACCTTGCGAGCTTCTTTCTTTTCTTTTTTTAATTTTTAATTTTTCTTTTTTTCATTTTCTATTTTTTTTGTTTTTTTGCTCTAACTTTTGTCTGGGTCGCCCTTCTGGATTTTCGGCCTAGCGAGCTTCTAAAGGATAGTACTTTGTAGTTTGTCCATGTTGATTGGTTGTAAGAACTCTAGGCCATCTAAATCCATGAGAATGGATGCTACACTTGAATAGATACACTTGATGATGTAAGGACCCGTTCAATTGGGTTTGAATTTGCCCCTAGTGTCATGGATAAGAACTAGATTGTTCTTCAGTAATAAATCTTCTTCTTTCAAATTCTGGGATTTGACTTTCTTTTCACTCTCCATTGGCTTGAGAAATGATGCGGTTTGAATCTTCGATCACATCCAACCTTTTTGCCCCTAGTTTAAGGGCTGCTTTGCCCCTAGTTCAAGGGATGCTTCCAATTTGGTTATGCAAGCTTCACACTCTAATTGATTTTTGAACATTCTGAATCAAGGTTTGACGGATAAGTGGTTGGGTCTCAAGGTCTAGAATGATCCTATGTTGTATAATCTCAAGATCAATTCTAGGCATGCCTTCGCAGGACTACGCAAAAATATTTTGTGAAATCTTTTTATAAAGCGACTAATCGCTCATGCTCTTTTGAAAATAGTGTAGAACCAATCTAGACCAAGGCAGGATCCTTCTCAATATCCACATTAACAGATATGATCACATTCATTAAGGGCTTAGCTCACATCTCTTCCTCTCAATCAATCAAATTTTACAAATCCCGAGGAATTCCCTCCTTTTTGTTTTCATCAAAGTTTTGGAAAACAGTTTTGAAAATTTTGATCAATGCAATGATTTAAAGGCACAAAGAAGCAGGCAAAAATTACTAAATTTTTCATTCAGAACTTCTAGCTCAATGGTCAAAATAGACTCGAAAGCAAAATGAAAAGGCTGACACAAAAAGAACAGTGATGTTTGGGTTAACACCCCCAGAAATCACCAGACTTTGACTCACAAAAGTAACTCAATCCTGATTCCAGCTCCATAGACTTGGTGGAATCAGGTTTAGACTCAACACTCAATTTTGAACTCAGAATAAAACCATTCTGAAATTGCTCGTTAAAGTGTGGGTCATCCATCGCATTTAGAATAACGCTCGTGCAATCAATAGGTGGTCATTTCCCAATCACATAAATGGTCGGATATCCCACAAATTCTATTTATTTACGCTGGTAGACTTTGTGGGATATTAGACTTTTCTGAAGCTATGGTGCTACAATGACTTAGCAAAATCAAAACAATGCCCCCAATCAAAATTACAGCAGCGCTTCGACTCAATTCGCACAACTGATCAGTGTATGACCCACCGAAAAAACTAAACCCCACAAAGTGACATGGCTGAATCATTCATCTAAATTTAAGAACCTCTATACAGATTTCCATTCATTGCATATAGCAGGAAAGAGAACAATCACCCCTACGAAGGTTAGGGTTGTCCTATCCTAGCTTTGACATGATCTAGGGTTTCACTAGTCAAACAAACGATATCGTACATCCTGACATGGGGTAGTATCCTGCCCTAAGTTTGGAAGTTGCTACAGTTTGATATATGCATTAGGCCAGTTTAGTCAAAAGGGGTACCTCAACAGGATATCAATATACCTGCCTAATCTGGTGGATCAAACGGTACGTGGTGTTCCTCATTTCAAGGCTTGTGCTTCCACCATATTAGAGCCCATGTCTGTCTATCCGCCCGAAGTCGAATAGCCGTCTAAGACAACAAGTGACAAGCACGAGACTTATGTAGCGATCCTGATTTTTCGTAAGTCTTTATTTATTTATTATTACTTGATTTTATTTTTGGATTTATTAATTGCGTAGTTATATTAGAATTTAATGTGGTGTTTAATTAATTTAATGTGTTATTTAATTATATATAATTAATTTAAATATTTAAATATTTATATTTGTAATATATAAAAAAAAGAGGTGTTATATATATATATATATATATTTAATCTTATATTTATATTTATATATATTATAATTATATAGTATTATATAATATAATATATTAAAATAATTTATTAAGTTAGAATATGATTAGGTTTTAATATAAGTAGACTTAATATAATATGCTTGACCTAGTTTGGCATCACAAAGTGAGCAGCCATTAGAGAGAGAGAGAGAGAGAGAGAGAGAGAGAGAGAGAGAGAGAGAGAGAGAGAGAGAGAGAGAGAGAGAATCAGTGGGAAGAAAGAAAAAAAAAAGAGAGGAGAAAAAAAAGAAAGGAAGAGGAAGAGGAAGAGGAAGAAAAATATTAAGGTTTTGTTTTGGTGGCTCCATTAGTTTTTCAAATAATTCTTTGATCTTCAAAAAAATATTGTAAGTACAAAACCCACTTTCCTTGATTTATATTTAATTCTTTTTATTTATTTATTTATGTTTATTTATTTGATATTAGTTTGATTTTGTATTTACATAAAGATGATAGATTGATTTTAATTATTTTGATTAGTTGTATATGTAAAGTTTAGGGTTTTTAGATAATTGATTGATTTTAATTACTTTGATTAGTTGTGTAGGTAAAGTTTACGGTTTTTAGATGATTGATTGATTTTAATTATTTTTATTAGTTGTATATGTAAGATTTAGGTTTTTAGATGATTGATTGATTTTAATTATTTTGATTTGTTGTATATGTAAAGTTTAGGGTTTTTAGATGATTGATTGATTTCAATTATTTTAATTAGTTGTGTATGCAAGGTTTAGGGGTTTTTTTATGTATTTATTTTATGGTTTTAATCACACTCATAATTATATGAAATTTGAATAAACTTAGAATCCATAGATATTGGTTAGATGATGGGTTGATTTGTTGTTGGTATTTATTTATTTTTATTTATTTAATGTTGGTTTGATTTTGTATTTGCATGTAGATGATGGATTGATTTCATTATTTGGTTAGATGTGTATGTAATGTTTATGATTTTTATATGTATTTATTTTATGATTATAATCACACTCCTGAATATATGAAATTAAAATTCATTAGGAACCCATAGATAAATTCCTTATACTGCACCATGACTCCATGGATTGTTGTTTTATTGGAGTGATGGTGAGAAAGAGTATATAAAAAAAGTGAGGATTATGAGATTTATTTGAATGCTTTAGGCTTGGCATTGTTATGTTTGTTCTCATGAGTGAGATGTTTTGCATATGTATATTGTTGCTTTGTTCTCATGAGTAGACGAGTGCTTTGATTTACGCGCGTACGTATATGCTAACCATCCAGGAAGTGTGGGTCAAACTCGAGACGATATCTCAATGCAAGTTTGGCTTCGGAGCAGTGTTATGTATACGGGAGGCACATAAGATATATGTGTAGGCCGGAAGTGGAGGGCTGAAGTGGTGGAGTTAAGGTATAAAGAATTTAATTATAAGTTTATTGATATAGTGTGAATTGTGTTGATTTGTACATCCTGAAAAATAGTAAACGACCTCAGTAAATTATGAAATTTGAGCAGAGGTATGTATACGTGATTCTAGACAACTTTTGTGTTTTAACTTTTTATTAAAAAGATCGATTAGAATTTTATGATCGGATGATCTTGGTTATTGTAGTTTTGATTCATTTTAGCAATGCAGATTTTAGAGGCTGTTTTAGCCCACGAAACGAGCTCATTTTTATTGGTTTAATATAAATTGAAGTAAAACATTATTCTGCACACTTTTCATGTTTTGAACTTTTTCGAAAAAAATCATCTTAGGGCAGTTTTTGCTCGTTTTCAGTTTCAGATTTTTCGATTGAATTCCGTCTAGGTTTTTCTATCAAGTTTTTTTCTCAACCTATTTAGTTTCTGTTAAATCCGTTCACCATGTCTTTTAGGAAATTTGATTCTGTACAACTTTTGTTCTTTGAGTTTTGGTCAATTCAAATTATTTAATCATGAAATGGAACATTTTTATACTTTTTCAGCAAATTACTTATGATTAAATTATACTAACTTTATTTTTTTTGCAGGATGGTGGGTGTTACTAATTTTTTTATGCAGGGCTGACCCACCATATTTTTGTTTCTATTTTGTTTATTTTATATTCAATTTATATTTCGTTGTGTACAAGCAAGAAACTAAATGTCACTGCAAGAAACTACCCATTCGTTTCGGTGCGGTTGGAACTACATGTCTTGTCTCGTAACAAGAATTAAATGTATTTTTGTTTGTGTCTGGTAAACACGTGGGTGTTAAATCTTATACTCATACCAGTATACCTGTATACTGACCTGTTTTGTCTCTTGGCAACTCAGGTGCATTCTGTTGAGCGCAGCCGAGCTTCCTTTGCAGAATTAGTTGGGGCTACGGTGGTGACGTGGATTTACTATAGTGTTGGACTTGTCGTTTGGATTTCTTTTGTTTTCTTGAGCTTAGGGTTGATATTAATTTATGTATTTATTGTTATTTTCTTTTATGACTTTAGTATTGGAATAATTTGGCATGGTTTGTAACCGTACTTTATTTAAGTTGTTTTGACTAGTTGTTGCTACCGTAATGTTGAGGTATTGGTTAGTTATGAAATTATGGTGGATGGTTTGGTTGGAGTTTAGTTTTTTGTTTCACCCCTAGGATTTGGATGATGGAATATTAATTGGGGTTTAGTCTTGATTTAATATTTAATTGTCCAAATTTTGGGGCGTGACAACTTAAGTGCACCAATACATGAAATGCAATGAACATATAATTGAAAATAAAAAAATTTATATCATGGAATTCGATTCAAGGTTTCATAATATCTCTAGGGAAAAACCCAAGTGCGTTAATAGTTCGAACCCTCAGTCTCTTTGATCTAGTCTTACGAGTGCAATGTGAAACGTAGATGAGAGTCCACATTTGACAACTTTTAGAAAATCCATTTTCTTACAAAAATATTTGCTATGTGAAACAAACAAATAAAGACTGTGTCGTCCACTTTGGAACAGTTTGATGTTATTATTTTGAAAATGTTTTGAATGGTACAATTATAAAAATCAATTTTATTCCAAATTAAATAACATAACCTTCACCGACTGGCATGCATAGAGTTATATCAAATAAGCACATAGCCACATGGTAGGATGCTAAATATAGTAAGAAAATCACACACAGTCGGAATGCTAAAACACAAAAACTTACATATTTACTGGCATCCTGCAAATAGACACAAAGACAAAATTAGTAATTATGCATGGTCCTATATACAAGATCCTAATGTAATTCACTCATGAAATGCAGCTACAGATCCAGCTTCTAATATATATGACATGTGAATCATCTCAAAACATTAGGTAGCGCACAAAATCACATAATAATCAATTAAACCCACAAATGCAAATTTAGCTGGATCTTAAGGCATAAGGTATGGATGCAAGGCATAGATATGATGACAAGCATGCTATATTACATATTTACCGAATATGGAAAGCACTTAAAAAAAGGGGATAGAAAGAAGCAGGTCGGTGAATTATTACAACTTTGAAATATTACAAATCCGAATAGGAGGAAAGAGGAAAATAATTACAACAAAAATAAAATCCTCACAAACACTCTCTAATTAACATAAATAAACGAAAAACAAAAGCTTTTCTTTAGGGGGCCTTGGAGACCGTCGGAGACTGTTTTGCTCGACATCGAAAGGCTGCTGGGATTCTGTCTAGAAGAGAATGGCCGATCGGCCAAAATAGGAGCCAACTGGCCAAAAGATTGGCTGGCCGACCAATAAGTCCAGGCCAAGTGCTCTGTTTTCTTCAAACACCAGAAAAATTAACAGGAAATATGCAAATGGTTCGACTAACCACTTCCAGCTTACAACATGTTTATAACATGAAATTACAACAAGAAAAACAATAGAAGAAAGAAAAAGGAAAGAAAATGCAAGAAAATGAAAAGTGTGCACAATTTACCTTCCACGGATTTGATTTTCAAATTTCTTTTTGATCGCCCTCAAGGTTATGGAAGTGTGTTCTCAATTCTCAATTTGAAATTTCGAAATTCTAGTTGGAATGGTGTTTTTGGACTATTTAACAGTGTTTGTGTAGGGGGAGAGGGGAGAGCAACTCTATTATTTTTACAATTTCAACAGCGCTCGCTCTCTTTTTGATCAAAGCTCAAGAATATCACTCTCACAGAATTTACGGGTTCGGTTTGATATATTGAAAGGTCGAATATCAGTTTGTATTGACGTTTTGGCTTAAAACTTAAGGCTGCTCTCTTTTTCTCTAACTCTATCTTTTTCCTCTCAATTCAATTCTCTTCCTCCTTACATTTTGATCCTCCCTATCTCTATGAACAATCAGAGAGGATTGCTAAGCCAAGGAGGAGGGAGACAAGGTAGGAGACAAGTTGAAATGATTTCATCCTTATGGAAGAGGAAAAACCTCCTTTTGACAATTGAGACCAAAGAAGGATCATGGAGGGGTTCTAGATGCATCTTGTGCATGAATGTATTAACAAATATCTGAAATAGGCATGACCCACACGTTTTCATCAAGAATTTTTCCGAAACTGCCCTACTTCTGGAAAAACTAGCTGGTTGGCCAAAACCTTGGCTTGCCTAGCCAAAAGATGATCGGCTTGGCCAAAACATTGGCCGGCTGGCCACTTTAGTTGGCCGGCCAGCCAATAAATTGGCCAGTCGGCCAAAACAATGGTCAGGGCTGACTACTTTGCATGAAACATAATTTTTTGACAGAATTTTCATCATTTCCTCATATTTCCAGACTGTTCTTTGCTTAATTTCATAAGAAAATGTTTCATTTTGAAGTTTAAAAGTGAGCCTCAGAACACTACGAAAATATTTGGAACATAGCGTAGAAAGAAAGTTTCGAAAGAGAGTTTTGAACGAGATTTGCACACTTGGCCAAAACAGGCTTAGGTTTGGAAAATAAGCACAAATTTCATATTTTTTATTGAGAATTATGCGAGAAACACATTCTTATTTTCATCATTGGATAATCAAAAGAAAGCGCCCAAGTCTTAGGGCCGATCAAAATGGGTTGTCTACACTTGGCACTGGAGATTGAGCTCCTTCTTCCTTGGTTACTTGTTGAAGCTATTTCTTCAGCCATTGTTCTTCAAAATTTTGAAACTGCCAAAATAGCCCTTCTGCAGGACAGCTAAGACAGTTTAGAATACCAACACCCTTAACAACCTCACAAAATTCGGATCTGAATCTAAAGAAACGGATAGCGCGGTTGCGTTCAAAATGGTCAATTTAGCTATGAGCTACTTTCCCTATGTCAAAAATTGGCCCAAAAGTGCCCCCCAAAACTAACCAAAACCTTTTAGGGAATATTCTGTTAGCAGATTCTGCTACACGGGAATATTTCGGTTGCTGACATGGCAGTCTTGCTGACGTGGCTGCTGATGTGATAGTCAAAGCTGACATGATGCTAGCGTGGCAAGTGACGTGGCTCCAATCAACGCTGACGTGGCTTTAGTCAACGATGACGTGGCGTGCTGACGTGGCAGTCAACACTAACATGATGATGACATCGCGGTCAAACATGTGGGACGCGTGTCTTTCTTCATCTTGGTGGCGCAGTCGGTTCAACAGCAGCTTCAGTGTGCATGCGTGTGACGAGTGGACGTGACTTGTTTTCTTTCTTCAATACGTATGGCTAAGAGTGGGCACACGCGCCGACATTCAGGGGGCATGTGGGGGGTCGTACAGACCTGTTCTTTACATCATTGCACTCCTTTCGACGAGACAGACCTTCTGGTGTATTCATAAGTTGATTTCAACAACTTCAAAATCTGGGTTGATTTAAAAACAAAGAGAAAAATGCTCTGTTTTAGCACGATGAAGCTCTGATACCATTTGTTTGGCCAGGGACCCATAGATTGATGCAAACAAACATAGAGAGTTTACGTGGTTCACGTGGTTCGGCTCAATGCCTATGTTCACGGGCAGCGGAATTCTATATATTTGGAGAGATTACAATTCACTCGAGTTTCCTCACCAGTCTTTTCTTCCTCAATTCATGTTTGCATACCAAATATGATTCATTACCTATCTATTTATAGGTTTTTTCCGAGGATTAGATGCGCAAGCGGCGACACCCAAACACCGCGTTTTGGGAAGCTTCAAGGTGTTTCCATTGTTGACCTTCAGGAGCTTTAATTCAAGATGGTTTCCTTCAGCTATTTCTGGATCATCCAAGAGCTTCAATCTTGATCCTTTTAGTCTTCTTCAAAGAAGAGAAATCATTATTGTTTTTTTTTTCTTTCTTCTTCTTCTTCTTCTTCTTCTTCTTCTTTCTTAATGGAGAAGTTGAGACAACTTCCTTACATGCCCAAAAAAAGGCTCTAATTTTAAAGAAATAATTGTTTTAGCTCTAACATAGAAGGTGTGTTTTTGGAGTAATTTTTTGTTCACCAATAGAGAAATTAACAAAGAAATTTGTATGTTCATTCTATTGATGAACATAGAAATATTTTGGTTATCAATAAAAAAATTTAAGTTCTTATTTTTTATTTGTGGTTTGGGCTCGTTAAAAACATGAAGAAATTCAACTGATAGGAGAAATTATTGGTTTCTCAAATTGTTATAATATCTCCACTTTTTTTGGAGCTTATGTGTACAAAAGAATTTTGACAAAATGTGCATGGTTTTGTCAATTTTTATACAGTATTTCTTCATCTATATAATACATATGCATCATTATCCTTGTATAATATTTTTGTACAATCTTTATTTGAGAATAATTTACACTTTTCTCGAATATGTTGAATCATGAATCTCAACCAAAGGCATTATCAGCTTTCTTCATCAATTATCTCAAAGTAATTTGCAGATACAACTAATTCACAACAAATTTGATAAAATATTTTGCATCAAAACATTTTCCCTATGTTTAGGAAAACTTTTTGGGATTAATGTCATCATATACTGTTGAGCTTCTAATTTTGATTTCTCGTTTGGGAACAGACTAATTTAGTAACTTTTTGGCTATTTAGCTAAAATATGAGCTAAAAAAACTAGTATGTTTTGGATGATTTTTTAGCTTTTTACGAAAATATGTGCAAAAAGTAGAGAAAAAAAAGAATTTTTAACTTTTTGGTATGAGTTGTTGACTTTTTGATTTTTTTAATAACTTTTTGACTTTTTGACTAAACCGACCTGTTGCCAAATGAGGCTTGGTCTCTGGTGAGTTGTTTTGGTGTATTAATTGCAGAGGGAGTTACTCGGTTTAGGTATTTAATTTTTTGTTTGTTTGTTGACATCTTGCCAACTTTTTATGAGTTACGAATTAATAAATTTTTTATTATGAGATTCTTTTGTTGTTATTATCATCTCGATGTATTTTGCATATTTTGAGTTAATATATATATATATTTTTAACCACTACAACATATAAAAATTTTAACGATTAAAATTTTTTTTCCTTAAAAGTAAAAATTTTGTTGTAAAAAATATGAAGAGACTAATTCTTATCGTCGTGAGAATCATCACTAAAAGGCAGTTTTTTTAAATGTCACTAATAAATGCATTTTAAAAAAAAGTTTCAAGCAAAAAATATTTATTTTTTAGACTAAAATTTTGATTTGAAAATGATAATAATTCATCATTAAATATCTAATTTTTTATACTAAAAATACAATTCCGACATTTTTGACTACTAATATATTTTGTTTCTAAAACGTGATTTCTCTCTTAATTTTTTTTTCTAAAACTTTAATTTATTGTAGTGTACCGATATTTTATTTTTAATTTTTTTTTGGCAAGGACTCGTGGGGGACATCTTCTCAAGAATATGATGCACATACAAACCTGCAAAGGTATAATGAAGAAGACCAACTACCATGAAGAAGAGATTTTAATATGCTTGTTTGATACAGCTCTACACTTCACAATTTAGTGAGGAAGCCACTTTAGTGGTTGGGAGCTTGCTAACTGAATGTATCTTGCATCAACCACACATGGTGAAAGATTCAAAAAAACAATATCAATAACTTCATTCCTCTCTCATTGAAAGTTGTTTCAAAATGACGTCACAACATGAGATCGTAGCCGTTAGATAAAGTCTTCAAATTCTCATATTTTAAAATTTTTAACTGATCTCAGAGTTGCGTCATCAGATCTGAGAGTTGTCACCTAATATTTATTTTGGGAGAATTAGAAAACTCGTGACTCGTGTCCAGGCCACTGTTCCTCGTAACCAAGGATACTTAGCTCGGAACCTTAGGTATGAAGGGGGAAGGTCATTAATTGAGCATCCCCACTCATCCGATTAAAAGATCGGCATTTACTGATCATGACATGATTTTTAATTCCTTTATATGTTCATATTCTGGTTATTTAGTAAATCCTAAAATTTACTATGTGAAACAAACAAATAAAGACTGTGTCGTCCACTTTGGAACAGTTTGATGTTATTATTTTGAAAATGTTTTGTTGAATGGTACAATTATGAAAATCAATTTTATTCCAAATTAAATAACATAACCTTCACCGACTGGCATGCATAGAGTTATATCAAATAAGCACATAGCCACATGGTAGGATGCTAAATATAGTAAGAAAATCACACACAGTCAGAATGCTAAAGCACAAAAACTTACATATTTACTGGCATCCTGCAAATAGATACAAAGACAAAATTAGTAATTATGCATGGTCCTATATACAAGATCCTAATGTAATTCACTCATGAAATGCAACTACAGATCCAGCTTCTAATATATATGACATGTGAATCATCTCAAAACATTAGGTAGCGCACAAAATCACCTAATAATCAATTAAACCCACAAATGCAAATTTAGCTGGATCTTAAGACATAAGGTATGGATGCAAGGCATAGATATGATGACAAGCATGCTATATTACATATTTACCGAATATGGAAAGCACTTAAAAAAAGGGGATAAAAAGAAGCAGGTCGGCGAATTATTACAACTTTGAAATATTACAAATCCGAATAGGGGGAAAGAGGAAAATAATTACAACAAAAATAAAATCCTCACAAACACTCTCTAATTAACATAAATAAACGAAAAACAAAAGCTTTTCTTTAGGGGGCCTTGGAGACCGTCATTGCACTCCTTTCGACGAGACAAACCTTCTGGTGTATTCATAAGTTGATTTCGACAACTTCAAAATCTGGGTTGATTTAAAAACAAAGAGAAAAATGCTCTGTTTTAGCACGATGAAGTTCTGATACCATTTGTTTGGCCAAGGACCCATAGATTGATGCAAACAAACATAGAGAGTTTACGTGGTTCACGTGGTTCGGCTCAATGCCTATGTTCACGGGCAGCGGAATTCTATATATTTGGAGAGATTACAATTCACTCGAGTTTCCTCACCAGTCTTTTCTTCCTCAATTCATGTTTGCATACCAAATATGATTCATTACCTATCTATTTATAGGTTTTTTCCGAGGATTAGATGCGCAAGCGGTGACGCCCAAACACCGCGTTTTGGGAAGCTTCAAGGTGTTTCCATTATTGACCTTCAGGAGCTTTAATTCAAGATGGTTTCCTTCAGCTATTTCTGGACCATCCAAGAGCTTCAATCTTGGTCCTTTTAGTCTTCTTCAAAGAAGAGAAATCATTATTGTTTTTTTTTTCTTTCTTCTTCTTCTTCTTTTTCTTCTTCTTTCTTAATGGAGAAGTTGAGACAACTTTCTCACATGCACTGCATTACTGCCCATACCCAATCAAGAAAGCAATCCCCAATGCTAAGTTGCAACACATGTCCCATAGGACTTAGCTCCCAAACTCGAATCGCCCACACATAGTGACAAAGACAATGCATCAGTTTTTCACAAGAATCACCACATCTAGAACATAAATCGATAATTGGGATTTTTCGTTTAGATAATAAAGATTTCACCGGAAGAATATTGCTACATAAAAAACTGGTAATGCTTGGTGAAGAGAATTGGTGTATGGTCATCTTTTTATTTTAGCATTTTAAGTTTATTTTTTCTTATTTTGACCCTTCATGTTTCAAGTTTTTCCCAATTTATTCCAAAAGCTAACTTGTGTCCAAAATTAGATAGAAAATGACATATTGACTGTCATATGGTATAAAAATATTTTATTATGTATAACTCACACATTTTACACAAATCCAAACTCGAATATAATAATTTATTTTTTGCGTTAAGTGAAAATTAATGTGACATTTTTTGACTAATTTTGAACAAAAAGTCAGTTTTAGGAGTAAATTGAAAAAAATTTGAAACATGAAAGGTTAAAGTGAATAAAAATAAATAAATAAATAAATAAACTTAAAGGGCCAAAATAAAAAAATAACCAAATATAAAGAGGACAAAGTGTAATTTATCCCTATATTGTATACACCAACGACAAGAGGTCCACATTTAAAGTAAGGAGAATTATAGTTTAGTGTATCTTTAAAAAAAATAATTATAAATACATTTGAAAACTTATATTTTTAATTATTAAAATTGATAAAATTTATCACTAATTTATAATTATTTTGTTTTAAAATTACACTGATATATAATTTTTTTTCCTTTAAACATATAGGATGACAACGAGGTGAAACGGGACTAGGTATGGTGGGTTGGGACACTCTTACCTCACAAAAAATTATTTGGTATTTCAGGAGCGTCATGTGGCAGTACTCCTAGCTAATTACAATACGACATGTCTCTTCCTGTTTTTCAATCACTTAACACAAAAAATAATATGTTTTAAATTTTTTTCACCAATTTAATTTTTAGTTTTTTAGAAATTTTTTCTGAAAATAGATTCTGAAAACCAAACCAAACAGAACTTTATGACTAAAAAAATTTCAACATTATTCATTAAAAAAAAGCTATTATATTTCAAACAATATATAAGATAACCAATAAAAAATAAGTTGTATGACAATTTTACCCTTTAAATGAAGCAACAATATCTTCAATTATCCTTATTTAGAACAATATTTAAAATTTAAGATTAAATATATCACAATTGAAAAATTAGATACTAAAGTGACATAAATCTCAAATTATGAAGACGGTTATTATTTATTTATTTATTTATTTTTTGTTACAGGAAAATCCTCCCTACCCTCCGGCAGGTTCAAGGCAGCGCCCCTTGCAGAGATCACCAGGGTGTCCTATTAGTCGTTCCGAGCGAGGAGACTATAACCTGAGAACTTGCCCCGACCTCCCAAGACAAGCTCCGTTTAAGTCAGGACTCGCACAGCGGGAGAGTATTGAACCCACACCAAGTGCTGATTAGACAACTTGAAATCCAACCTCCTAACCAACTGTGCTTCGCCCAGGAGATTGACCCAAGGGGGAAGGAATTGAACTCTTGACCTTGGGGCTTAAACCTCAAGCCTTAACCACAATACCACCCACCCTTGGGTTAAGACGGTTATTATAATTCGCCCATATAATTATTATTGATGAAATTTGTGTCATTGGATTTTGTAGAGTTGGATCATTGGTGTCATGTTTCTACATCCTCTAACAAACATATCAAACAATAAAGGAACCTAAAATTTTGGTTGGGAATTGAAGTGATTGTCCACCCACGCAAGTCCACCTTCCTAATGTAATGCACCAATTTAGAAATTCTCTCCCTTTCTTTCAAAAAAGTTGCACATTACATCGTGAACAAAATATAATAAAAATATATTGTTTTCATGAAATCATAAGAAAAAAATTTGAGAGGAAATTGGTGTTAGTCCCTTGTAAAAGCTCATGTGAGGAGCAATCCATATACAAGTTTCTTAATGCGTATAGGGCCTCAAAATAAGATCAAAGAGTTGACATACTAGATGAGGTGCCTTCCTGATCAACATATTGTCTCAATTCGAATCTTACATATGTGACTTATTTATTTATTTATTTATTAGGAAGTGAGGTTCATGATTTCAGTAGAGATTTTTTTAACGGAGTCTTTTGTGATGGTGATGGTAGCACTAGCGATGACTGGAAGTGGTTCAAAATATTTTAACTTGACACTCATTCATTTGTTTGGATGTATATTTATTCCTAATTTCATGTAGTTCTAGATGGAAGTTGCAGTTGCCAAAGGGAGTTTGTTGGGACTATTTACCAAAAAAAAGGTAAATTACAATAGTCATCTTGTACTTTACTCATTGTGTCATTTTACTCTTGTATTTTTAATTGACTCAATTTTGATTATGAATTTATGATTTTGTCTCAATATGGTCCAATTGATTACAATTCTTAGCATTTTTCATGGAAAATACGCACATAAGTGTTACATGCTATATTCTTAAGAGGCAAAATTATAAATTTACTTAACTCAGCTAGTTAACTTTAACTAATTTAGTGATAATTTTCTTAAAAAACACTAATGATATTATTAATTGGACCAATTGAAACAAAATCTAAAATTAAGATTCAAAATTAAGTCAATTGAAAGTGTAGAGACTACAATTACAAAAACGATAAAATATAGGGACCACCATTATAATTTGCCCAAAAAAAGGCTCTAATTTTAAAGAAATAATTGTTTTAGCTCTAACATAGAAGGTGTGTTTTTGGAGTAATTTTTTGTTCACCAATAGAGAAATTAACAAAGAAATTTGTATGTTCATTCTATTGATGAACATAGAAATTTTTTGGTTATCAATAAAAAAATTTAATTTCTTATTTTTTATTTTTTATGTGCATTCCATTTGTGAACATTGAATTTTCTTGTTATACGTAGAAAAATTTAAGTGACAGCCAAGGTGTTGGTGTTGGTGTTGGTGTTGGTGTTGGTGTTGGTGGTTGTGGTTGTGGTTGTGGTTTGGGCTCGTTAAAAACATGAAGAAATTCAACTGATAGGAGAAATTATTGGTTTCTCAAATTGTTATAATATCTCCACTTTTTTTGGAGCTTATGTGTACAAAAGAATTTTGACAAAATGTGCATGGTTTTGTCAATTTTTATACAGTATTTCTTCATTTATATAATACATATGCATCATTATCCTTGTATAATATTTTTGTACAATCTTTATTTGAGAATAATTTACACTTTTCTCGAATATGTTGAATCATGAATCTCAACCAAAGGCATTATCAGCTTTCTTCATCAATTATCTCAAAGTAATTTGCAGATACAACTAATTCACATCAAATTTGATAAAATATTTTGCATCAAAACATTTTTTCTATGTTTAGGAAATCTTTTTGGGATTAATGTCATCATATGCTATTGAGGTTCTAATTTTGATTTCTAGTCTCTGGTGAGTTGTTTTGGTGTATTAATTGCAGAGGGAGTTACTCGGTTTAGGTATTTAATTTTGGGGATGCACCAATAAATCCCAAATTAATAACTTATACACTGTTTAGTCTTAAAAGTTTTCTTATAGACTGAAAGGTCCCATTACAATGTTTCAAACATCAGATTAATGTTTCGAACATTAGATTTTGAACATCAGATTAATGTTTCGAACATTAGATTGATGTGCAAATGTGACTAAATGGAGCATAAGAAAATTTTTAGGACTAAATGGTTCAACTTTTCAGAAACTAGGATTTATGGGTAAATTTTCCTTTAATTTTTTGTTTGTTTGTTGACATCTTGCCAACTTTTTATGAGTAACGAATTAATAAAATTTTTATTATGAGATTCTTTTGTCGTTGTTATCATCTCGATGTATTTTGTATATTTTGAGTTTATATATATATATATATATATATATCACTGTAACATATAAGGATTTTAGCGACTAAATTTTTTGTCCTTAAATGTAAAAATTTTATTGCAAAAAAATTAAGAGACTAATTCTTATTGTCATGAGAGTCATCACTAAAAGGCAGCCGCAAAAAGTCGACATTTTACACAAATCCAAACTCGAATGTAATAATATATTTTTTACATTATGTGAAAATTAACATGACATTTTTTGACTAATTTTGAACAAAAAGTCAGTTTTATGAGTAAATTGAAAAAAATTTGAAACATGAAAGGTCAAAGTGAATAAAAATAAATAAATAAATAAATAAACTTAAAAGGCCAAAATGAAAAAATAACCAATTATAAAGAGGACAAAGTGTAATTTATCCCTATATTGTATACACCAACCACAAGAGGTCCACATTTAAAGTAAGGAGAATTATAGTTTAGTGTATCTTTAAAAATATAATTATAAATACATTGAAAAATTATATTTTTAATTATTAAAATTGATAAAATTTATCACTAATTTATAATTATTTTGTTTTAAAATTACACTGATCTATAATTTTTTCCTTTTAAAGTATTAGGTTCATAAAACATATAGGATGACAAGGAGGTCGGGACTAGGCATGGTGGGTTGGGACACTCTTACCTCACGACAAAATTATTTGGTATTTTAGGAGCGTCACGTGGCAGTACTCTTAGCTAATTACAATACACCATGTTTTCCAATCACTTATATGTTTTAAATTTTTTTCATCAATTTAATTTTTAGTTTCTTAGAAAAATTTTTGAAAATAGATTCTGAAAATCAAATCAAACAGAACTTTATACTTAAATTTTTTTTAATATTATTCATTAAAAAAAAGGCTATTATATTTCAAATAATATATAAGATAACCAACACAAAATAAGTTGTATGACAATTTTGTCCTTTAAATGAAGAAACAATATCTTCAATTATTCTTATTTAGAACAAGATTTAAAATTTAAGATTAAATATATCACAATTGAAAAATTAGATATTAAAGTGACATAAGTCTCAAATTATAAAGGTGGTTCCATATCATTATTATTGATGAAATTTGTGCCATTGGATTTTGTAGAGTTGGATCATCAGTGTCATGTTTCTACATCCTCTAACAAACATATCAAACAATAAAGGAACCTAAAATTTTGGTTGGGAATTGAAGTGATTGTCCACCCACTCAAGTCCACCTTCCTAATGTAATGCACCAATTTAGAAATTCTCTCCCTTTCTTTCAAAAAAGTTGCACATTCCATCGTGAACAAAATATAATAAAAATTTATTGTTTTCATGAAATCATAAGAAAAAAATTTGAGAGGAAATTGGTGTTAGTCAGCAATCCATATACAAGTTTCTTAATGCGTAAAGGCCCTCAAAATAAGATCAAAGAGTTGACATAGTAGATGAGATGCATTCCTGATTAACATATTGTCTGAATTCGAATCTTACATATGTGAGTTATTTATTTATTTATTTTTTAGGAAGTGAGGTTCATGATTTGAGTAGAGATTTTTTTTAACGGAGTCTTTTGTGGTGGCGATGGTGGTACTAGCGATGACTGGAAGTGGTTCAAAAATATTTTAACTTTACACTCATTCATTTGTTTGGATGTATATTTATTCCTAATTTCATGTAATTTTTCTAGTTCTAGATGGAAGTTGCAGTTGCCAAAGGGAGTTTGTTGGGACTATTTACAAAAAAAAAAAAAAGGTGAATTACAATAGTCATCCCTGTACTTTACTCATTGTGTCATTTTAGTCTTGTATTTTTAATTGACTCAATTTTGATCATGAATTTATGTTTTTGTCTCAATTTAGTTTAATTGATTACAATTCTTAGCATTTTTCATAGAAAATATGCATATAAGTTTTACATGTCATATTCTTAAAGGCAAAATTATAAATTTACTCAACTCAGCTAGTTAACTTTAACCAATTTAGTGATAATTTTTCTTAAAAAACACTAATGATATTATTAATTGGACCAACTGAAACAAAATCTAAAATTAAGAGTCAAAATTAAGCTAATTGAAAGTGTAGAGACTAAAATTACACAAGTAATAAATATAGGGACCACCAGTATAATTTGCCCAAAAAAAAAAAAAAAAGGCTCTAATTTTAAAGAAAAAATTGTTTTAGCTCTAACATAGAAGGTGTGTTTTTGGAGTTATTTTTTGTTCACCAGTAGAGAAATTAACAAAGAAATTTGTATGTTCATTCTATTGATGAACCTGGAAATTTTTTGGTTATCAATAAAAAAATTTAAGTTCTTATTTTTTATTTTTTATGTTCATTCCATTTGTGAACATTGAATTTTTTTGTAATACGTAGAAAAATTTAAGTGACAGCCAAGGTGTTGGTGGTTGTGGTTTGGGCTCGTTAAAAACGTGAAGAAATTCAACAAATAGGAGAAATTCACCTTGCTTGTTTTCATTTTTTAAAAAATACTTTTCAGAAAATTCTATTTTCTTATTTTTCGTATTTTTTTATTTTTACTGAATTTTTTAAATATTTTATGCAATTTTTTTTTACTTTTTAGACACACCTAACATAAATACACCTAAAAAGTAAAAAAAATTATAAAAAAAATCTTTAAAAAATCACTAAATATCAAAAATACAAAAAAAATACAAGAATTTAGTACATTTTTTTTTATATTTTTATGTATTTATTAATTTTTTAAAATATTTTTTTACAAATTTTTTACTTTTTAGATACATCTAAGTAAGGTGCATCTAAAAAAATAAAAAAAATGTTTAAAATTTTAAAAATATTCACTAAAAATAAAAAAACACAAAAACTAAAAAGTCAATTTTCAAAAAACTTAATCCAAAAATATCTCGACTTAGTCAATTTTCAAATTGTCATATCAGTTAAACAGCAATATCTCGACTTTTTTTTGGAGCTTATGTGTACAAAAGAATTTTGACAAAATGTGCATAGTTTTGTCAATTTTTATCTATATAATACATATGCATCATTATCCTTGTATAATATTTTTGGACAATCTTTATTTGAGAATAATTTACACTTTTCTCGAATATGTTGAATCATGAATCTCAACCAAAGGCATTATCAGCTTTCTTCATCAATTATCTCAAAGTAATTTGCAGATACAACTAATTCACAACAAATTTGATAAAATATTTTGCATCAAAACATTTTCCCTATGTTTAGGAAAACATTTTGGGATTGATGTCATCATATACTGTTGAGCTTCTAATTTTGATTTCTCCTTTGGAAACAGGCTAATTTAGTAATTTTTTGACTATTTAGCTAAAATATGAGCTAAAAAAACTAATATGTTTGGGATGACTTTTTAACTTTTTACGAAAAGATGTGTAAAAAGTAGAGAGAAAAGAGAATCTTTGACTTTTTGATATGGGTTGTTGGCTTTTTGACTTTTTTAGTAATTTTTTGACTTTTTAATTAAACCGGCCTGTTGTCAAACGAGGCTTAGTCTCTGGTGAGTTGTTTTGGTGTATTAATTGCAGAGGAGTTACTCGGTTTAGGTATTTAATTTTTTGTTTGTTTGTTGACATCTTGCCAACTTTTTATGAGTTACGAATTAATAAATTTTTTATTATGAGATTCTTTTGTTGTTGTTATCATCTCGATGTATTTTGCATATTTTGAGTTAATATATATATATATATATATATATATATATATATATATATTTTTAACCACTACAACATATAAAAATTTTAACGATTAAATTTTTTTTTTTTCTTAAAAGTAAAAATTTTATTGTAAAAAATATGAAGAGACTAATTCTTATCGTCATGAGAATCATCACTAAAAGGCAGTTTTTTTAAATGTCACTAATAAATGAATTTAAAAAAAAAAGTTTCAAGCGAAAAATATTTATTTTTTAGACTAAAATTTTGATTTGAAAATGATAATAGTTCATCATTAAATATCTAATTTTTTAAACTAAAAATAAAATTCCGACATTTTTGACTACTAATATATTTTGTTTCTAAAACGTGATTTCGCTCTTAATTTTTTTTTCTAAAACTTTAATTTATTGTAGTGTACCGATATTTTTTTTTTAGGGGTTGTTTGGGGTGTCATAAATAAGTGCACTTTTGTCTTTTTGAACTAAAAAATTGAGGAAAAAAATATGGATGTTTGGGTTAACTTTTTGACTTTTTATGGAAAAATCTGTATTAAAAAATTGTATAAATTAGTGTGTCGGGAAAAATTAGGATTGGGAGTTGTGTAGCCATAATTTTTGACTTTTGGTGAATAGTGATAACTTTTTAATTTTTTGAGTAACTTTTTGACTTTTTAATTTTTTTTCAACTTGCCAAACTTGACCTTAATTTTTTTTTGGCAAGGACTCGTGGGGGAGGTATAATGAAGAAGACCAACTACCATGAAGAAGAGATTTTAATATGCTTGGATGATTTTACAGCTCTACACTTCACAATTTAGTGAGGAAGCCACTTTAGTGGTTGGGAGCTTGCTAACTGAATGTATCTTGCATCAACCACACATGGTGAAAGATTCAAAAAAACAATATCAATAACTTCATTCCTCTCTCATTGAAAGTTGTTTCAAAATGACGTCACAACATGAGACCGTAGCCGTTAAATAAAGTCTTCAAATTCTCATATTTTAAAATTTTCAACTGATCTCAGAGTTGCGTCATCAGATCTCAGAGTTGTCACCTAATATTTATTTTGGAAGAATTAAAAAACTCGTGACTCGTGTCCAGGCCACTGTTCCTCGTAACCAATGATACTTAGCTCGGAACCTTAGGTACGAAGGGGAAAGGTCATTAATTGAGCATCTCCACTCATCTGATTAAAAGATCGGCCTTTACTGATCATGACATGATTTTTAATTCCTTTATATGTTCATATTCTGGTTATTTAGTAAATCCTAAAATTTACTATGTGAAACAAACAAATAAAGACTGCGTCGTCCACTTTGGAACAGTTTGATGTTATTATTTTGAAAATGTTTTGAATGGTACAATTATAAAAATCAATTTTATTCTAAATTAAATAACATAACCTTCACCGACTGGCATGCATAGAGTTATATCAAATAAGCACATAACCACACGGTAGGATGCTAAACATAGTAAGAAAATCACACACAGTCGGAATGCTAAAGCACAAAAACTTACATATTTACTGGCATCCTGCAAATAGACACAAAGACAAAATTAGTAATTATGCATGGTCCTATATACAAGATCCTAATGTAATTCACTCATAAAATGCAACTACAGATCCAACAAAGGTATAATGAAGAAGACCAACTACCATGAAGAAGAGATTTTAATATGCTTGCCAAACTTGACCTTAATTTTTTTTTTGGCAAGGACTCGTGGGGGACATCTTCTCAAGAATATGATGCACATACAAACCTGCAAAGGTATAATGAAGAAGACCAACTACCATGAAGAAGAGATTTTAATATGCTTGGATGATTTTACAGCTCTACACTTCACAATTTAGTGAGGAAGCCACTTTAGTGGTTGGGAGCTTGCTAACTGAATGTATCTTGCATCAACCACACATGGTGAAAGATTCAAAAAAACAATATCAATAACTTCATTCCTCTCTCATTGAAAGTTGTTTCAAAATGACGTCACAACATGAGACCGTAGCCGTTAAATAAAGTCTTCAAATTCTCATATTTTAAAATTTTCAACTGATCTCAGAGTTGCGTCATCAGATCTCAGAGTTGTCACTTAATATTTATTTTGGGAGAATTAAAAAACTCGTGACTCGTGTCCAGGCCACTGTTCCTCGTAACCAAGGATACTTAGCTCGGAACCTTAGGTACGAAGGGGGAAGGTCATTAATTGAGCATCTCCACTCATCTGATTAAAAGATCGGCCTTTACTGATCATGACATGATTTTTAATTCCTTTATATGTTCATATTCTGGTTATTTAGTAAATCCTAAAATTTACTATGTGAAACAAACAAATAAAGACTGTGTCATCCACTTTGGAACAGTTTGATGTTATTATTTTGAAAATGTTTTGAATGGTACAATTATAAAAATCAATTTTATTCTAAATTAAATAACATAACCTTCACCGACTGGCATGCATAGAGTTATATCAAATAAGCACATAACCACACGGTAGGATGCTAAACATAGTAAGAAAATCACACACAGTCGGAATGCTAAAGCACAAAAACTTACATATTTACTGACATCCTGCAAATAGACACAAAGACAAAATTAGTAATTATGCATGGTCCTATATACAAGATCCTAATGTAATTCACTCATAAAATGCAACTACAGATCCAACAAAGGTATAATGAAGAAGACCAACTACCATGAAGAAGAGATTTTAATATGCTTGCCAAACTTGACCTTAATTTTTTTTTTGGCAAGGACTCGTGGGGGACATCTTCTCAAGAATATGATGCACATACAAACCTGCAAAGGTATAATGAAGAAGACCAACTACCATGAAGAAGAGATTTTAATATGCTTGGATGATTTTACAGCTCTACACTTCACAATTTAGTGAGGAAGCCACTTTAGTGGTTGGGAGCTTGCTAACTGAATGTATCTTGCATCAACCACACATGGTGAAAGATTCAAAAAAACAATATCAATAACTTCATTCCTCTCTCATTGAAAGTTGTTTCAAAATGACGTCACAACATGAGACCGTAGCCGTTAAATAAAGTCTTCAAATTCTCATATTTTAAAATTTTCAACTGATCTCAGAGTTGCGTCATCAGATCTCAGAGTTGTCACTTAATATTTATTTTGGGAGAATTAAAAAACTCGTGACTCGTGTCCAGGCCACTGTTCCTCGTAACCAAGGATACTTAGCTCGGAACCTTAGGTACGAAGGGGGAAGGTCATTAATTGAGCATCTCCACTCATCTGATTAAAAGATCGGCCTTTACTGATCATGACATGATTTTTAATTCCTTTATATGTTCATATTCTGGTTATTTAGTAAATCCTAAAATTTACTATGTGAAACAAACAAATAAAGACTGTGTCGTCCACTTTGGAACAGTTTGATGTTATTATTTTGAAAATGTTTTGAATGGTACAATTATAAAAATCAATTTTATTCTAAATTAAATAACATAACCTTCACCGACTGGCATGCATAGAGTTATATCAAATAAGCACATAACCACACGGTAAGATGCTAAACATAGTAAGAAAATCACACACAGTCGGAATGCTAAAACACAAAAACTTACATATTTACTGGCATCCTGCAAATAGACACAAAGACAAAATTAGTAATTATGCATGGTCCTATATACAAGATCCTAATGTAATTCACTCATAAAATGCAACTACAGATCCAACAAAGGTATAATGAAGAAGACCAACTACCATGAAGAAGAGATTTTAATATGCTTGCCAAACTTGACCTTAATTTTTTTTTTGGCAAGGACTCGTGGGGGACATCTTCTCAAGAATATGATGCACATACAAACCTGCAAAGGTATAATGAAGAAGACCAACTACCATGAAGAAGAGATTTTAATATGCTTGGTTGATTTTACAGCTCTACACTTCACAATTTAGTGAGGAAGCCACTTTAGTGGTTGGGAGCTTGCTAACTGAATGTATCTTGCATCAACCACACATGGTGAAAGATTCAAAAAAACAATATCAATAACTTCATTCCTCTCTCATTGAAAGTTGTTTCAAAATGACGTCACAACATGAGATCGTAGCCGTTAGATAAAGTCTTCAAATTCTCATATTTTAAAATTTTCAACTGATTCAACGACTATAATTTTTTTGAAAAAAAAAAAAAAAATGAAATTCAGAGAACAAGCATCATTAACCTGGCATGACAGTTTGCTGTTTTTCATATATATAATTTTTTTCGCCATTTTGTATCACTACATTACATGGCAAGATATTATTTGATTTCATTAATACCTAAAAATAATCACAAAATCGATATATAAGTAATAATAGAAAGCAATAATAAAAAAATCGGTGATATATAGGTGAGATTACCAATAATATCTATAATATTTATAAAAAATCGGTGAAAGCAATAATTAATACCTATAATATTTATTTATTTATTTATTTTTGTTACCAAAAAATCCTCTCACTCTCTCGTAGGTTCACAACACGACTATAACCTAAGAAATTGACCCAAAGAGTTTCGAACTTGAAAGGATCTGAATCCCAAGCCTTTACCAAGTAGCCAAAAACCCTTATTATTTATTTATTTTATTTTTTTCCTTAGCACAAAGGAAACCATCACGCGTGATGGTTTCTTTTTATTTTCTTACCACAAAGGAAACCATCACGCACAATTCCAGAGTGAATTAAATGACCTCAACAATCAGCTGTGATGTCGTAGGAATATATCATGAATGGTCCAACTAAAATATCTACACCAAGTAATGTATGTACAATTAAAGTGTTAATGTTTATATCTACACCAAGTAATGTATGTACAATTAAAGTGTTAATATTTATGAGTATAGTAACTCCTGCCGAGAGTTAATGATAGTTATCTTCGCAAAGTTTTTTTTTTTTAGGGGTCAAGGGGTCTTTGTTGGGTCATCAAATTTTGTCCATAAAAAATACAGTATGTTGGCTAGTTCCATTGTATAGAAAAAATGCAGAAGAAAGTAGCCCAAAAGTTTTTGGAAAAGACTTGTACATACCGATAAAAGAAAAATCGAAAAAATCGATTAAATTAGCTGAATTGAGCCAAACTGGTTATATTTGATCATTTTTTAAAAAAAAAATTATGAATTGGTCTATACAGTTTTTAAAATTAATTTTATTTGGTTTTTGGTTCGGTATTGGTTTAGGCACTTTGTGCACCGAATTAAACTAAAACCGAAAGTTTTGCATATTAAACATAATATATATATATATATATATAATATGAAGTTGATTGAGTACAAAGTTCAGTTGATTCACTTAATTGTTTAGTTTTTTCTTAAATTTTCTAGGTTTAAAAATAGATATTGGTAATGTGATAAGTTGTTAGTTTGTCACTCATATACACTTGAGTCAAGTTTTTCTACTATTATGCCTACATAGTTATATAAGACGTTTATGTCGTTTTCAATTTTTTTTGTTTTAACTCTACCTGATAGATTTGTAATTTAATCTTATGAGATGATGATTTTAAACTTTAGTTTTACTTTGGTGTCAAGATTTTAATTTTCAGATTATATTTTGTTTCTAATTCTACTTCAATAAAAGCTTAAACACTTTAGTATTTATTAATTTTTTTGTTTGTATTTTTGTGAATGGTTGGATTAGATATTGAAGTAATGTACAAATGGCTATACTACAAATTTAAGAAGTAACTCAAATTTGAAAGGTTGCAAACTGAAAGCTGTACCGAGCCGAACCGTTTGAATTGATGCGGTGTAGTAAAAAATTTGGTTTTTATTGATTCTCAATATAATAAAATCAACACTATCAGTTCAGTATAAAATTTCACCTAAATATTAACCGTTCAGAACTGATTACATCCCTGTACACAACACTAAAAAAAAGATACTAACGCAGAAGTTGTTGGATTTGAAAAAATGAATGTAAGTTGTTGATTTTGTTTATCATCAACACGGCTACAAGAATCATAACTAAATACTATTATATTCTAACAAAAAATAATTATTATATATCATAATCAAACACCATTTTAAATTATAACTAAATATCATTATTCACAAACTGTAATAGACCACATATTTTGATTATTAAAATAGAATATTAAAAAAACTCAAACCAAAAATGTAATTGTGGAGAAGTGGTTTTGAAATACTCTTCAGATCCTAGGAGACGCTAGCGATCCTCAGTTAGTCACCTGAAAAGATACAAACACTCCGGTCGGGGGTGTCGGAATTAGCACTCCGACGGACAAGTCAGTTCAGACACTCGAGATAGCTTGTTTACTAAGTTAAGTGAAGTGATTCTTACATACCTTTCTCAATCCATTGTTCCTCTATTTATACCTGTTCCTTTTGATCCTCGGGGCCAGGGCCTACTTTTTAATCCTTGTCCTTTCCCTTATTCGGCTCTATGGATCTATACTTATTCGGCACATATATTATATTCGGCTTCCCATTCTTGTAGGATACAGCCGATTAATATCAGTCTTCTAAGGTACGCACCTTCTGATTTTGCCGTTATTCGGCTCCCACAATTGCCCCCCGAACTCCCCATTAACGGTAGTTAATCGGCGTGTTTGGTCTTGAATTGGAAAAGTCAAAATAGGTCAGGCGGCTTCACGTACCCCAATACAGATGTCAGAATGCGCACACTTTTTCAGTCATCATTACACTTTCCCGCCTCATTCGTGCGTCTCGCATTTATTGCGATTTGAAATTTCAGTCCTTTCGAGTGCACATTTCGTAGAGTATTCGAGACTCTTGGACCGCCAGCGGGTATCCCTTCTTTGACTCGCATTTTCTGCAACTCTTCTCCGTCTACCCTCGTTCCCCTTGCTCCTCGTAAGTCTTCTTCTTTTTTCTTTGCAATCCTACTTTCTGTTTGTTATTTTAATTTTGGTGAACCCTTGATTCCCCGCGAAAATGGCTAAACACTTGAAAGACCTCCTTTCTGAGGGTCGTGTTTCCGGATTCCGGCGACACTTTTCCATCCCCGATGATGTTCAACTATCTCTAGTGACGGACAATACTCTGGATATGGAGAGAGAGGATCGAAATTCAATCGTCTTTCCTCTCCTATCCACTGCAGAGGGCGGGGTCCGTTTTCCTCTACATCCATTCCTTAGGGCCGTCCTCCGCCATTGGGGTCTGATTCCTTCTCAGCCCAATGTGAACTTTTTTTGAATCGTAATGGCGATCGTAGAGTTGAACCAGCGCCTCAGGATCGATCTTGGCATTCCGGCCATTCGGCACTGCTATGCTTTAGCCAAATCTTCCGATCGGCTTGGGCGGTACTTTCTTAGGGCCAAGGATACTGACCATCATTTGGTAACCATGCTTGCCAGTTCTGGTAAGCGTGTAGATGACGTAATGGTCAATGTTCGGGGGAATTGGGAATTTGGCGAAGGCGAGGGTCGCCTAGACCCTATTTCCAAACGGAAGGGTGAACCAGGTTGCCGTGTGTCTCCTTGCATTTATTGAACTTTTCTTTCACTCGGCCTTCTCTCCATGTCTAACCCTTTGTCTTTGCAGGCAGTAAATTGAAGAAGATTCTGGTTTCTATTGACGACGCAGTCCTTGCGCAGATTGCGACTGCACTCGGATACTTCAGTCGTCCAAACGTACAGAAGCAAGGGAGAGCGGCCCACATACTTCTTCGATACGAGCCTACTTATACTACTTTTTCGGCCGCTGACAACATTCCGATTCCATCCGGTGATCAACACCTTGCGGCTCTTATCTTCCCTAGCTTCAGGAGCCTTAGGCAAGTTGGTCTCCAAGCTTTTGATTCGGGGCAAGACGTGGAGCTGGTGGTAGAGGTAGTCGCCGAACCAGCCAGAGAGTTCGTTGAGGAGGCCGAAGAGGTTGACGAGGCCCTAAACTCGGCGTTTGAGGCAGCCAGACTTAGTCAGCCTATCTCGCCGTCCATTTCGGGTCGGGCGGAGTTTTCTTCTAGAGATATTTTTGGAAGTTTGAAAGACCTACCCGGCGATTTTTTTGAAGGTATGGCTGGGGAAAACTTCACGCAGATGGCTCGAAAGAAAAATGCCGAGCGAATGGCCGCCCGGAAAAAGGCCGAGGCCGCCCGTTCTGGACCTACCTTGATTGAGTCTTTCGAACCCATTATTGAAGAGCCGGCTCAGATTGTTGCGGCCGAAACGGCGAAAGAGGTTAAACAACCGGTCATTGAAGAACGGTTGATTCCGGAAGAGCGGGTCAAGAAGCGTAGCGCCGAGGGATGGGTTGGTTCGGAAGATAGTCCTGCTGACAAAAGGCCTCGCTTAGAAGAGTCTGACGTGGTTGTTCCTTTCATTGTTCAGCCAAAGATCAGGGACACGCCGATTTCCTCTAACGCATCCATCATTACCGACCCAGCGGTAGCCTTGAGCCTGGCGTCTTCAGTCTCCCTACCAGCTGATAAAGCATCCTTTCATGCCGTGCCGGATTTGGTGGCCGTAGCCCTATCTGCGCAGTCGGCCCTTTTGGTAGGTGAACTTGACTTGTTTTGATTTTGGTTACTTATGGCATCTAACGATCCCAACTCGTTTTGCAGACAGTTGGCAGGATCGCCGACTTGGGTCGTCGCCTACACGATGCCCTTGAGAGGATTGACCGTTTGTAGTTAGAAGTGGGCGATCAAAAGAGCAGGGACGAGTTTGAGATGATGAGAGCCGCAATGGAGACTACGCGAGCCGAAGCCGAAGTAGAAAGGGCTCGGACTGCCGATCATCTCCGTTCTAAGGCCGAAGATAGGGCGAACGCGAGCAAAGAGTCGCTTAGGCTAGCCGAGGAGGCGCTTAACAAGGTGGAGACTGAGTTAGCAGAGTTGAAGGCGGCCAAGGAAAAGGCAAAATCTGAGGCTTCTGCCGCATTCGAAGTAGGAAAAGGCGCCGCCTTCGAGGAATACGTAGATGAAGTCCCCAAGTTTGAGAATCAGGGATTCAAACATGGGTGGCTTAAGGCCCTTGATGCCGCTGGGGTTACATTGGCCTTGCCAATTCCTTATGAGCAGGTGGACGTTGAGCCACTTCAGTTTGATCCCAAGGATTGATCTGGGAGTCATTCGAATTTTATGAAATGCTTTCCCTTTTGATGTATGTTTTTGTTTTAAGGACTTTTGTTGGTTCCGAGTAGTTTTCATGTATAAATTGGTTACTGTCTGCGCTCAATTTATTAATGAAAATTACCTTGTCATTTCACTACTACTTATGCGCAGTTTGTGATGTTATGTTGGTGAAGAATTTTTGCCTTTCACTACTTTAGACAAAATGATTACTCTGTTAAGCTTTCTACGATTGAATATCTTGGCAATATTGACTTATCATTCGTATGCCGAATAGTTCGTGGGTATTACGCTGGTGAACCGATTCATGGGCCGGCTAGGGTACTTAATCCGAATAGATTGATTAATTTGCCCTTGCCCCAGGCGGTGCATGATCATTCGGGCGCTGGATGAGACGAACTAAGGAGTTTTGAAGTCGATTCATGGGCCGGCTGGAGCACTTGAGCCGAATATATTGATAAATCTATCTGCCCTTGCCCTAGGCGGTGCATGATCATTTGGGCGCCGGATGAGACGAACTCAGGAGTTTTGAAGTTGATTCATGGGCCAGCTGGGGCACTTAATCTGAATAGATTGATTAATCTACCCTTGCCTCAGACGGTGCATGATCATTCGGGCGCCGGATGAGACGAACTAAGGAGTTTTGAAGTCGATTCATGGGCCGGCTGGAGCACTTGAGCCGAATATATTGATAAATCTATCTGCCCTTGCCCCAAGTGATGCATGATCATTCGGGCGCCGGATGAGACAAACTCAGGAGCTTTGAAGTCGATTCATGGGCCGGCTGGGGCATTCGAGCCGAATATATTGATAAATCTATCTGCCCTTGCCTCAGGCGGTGCATGATCATTCGGGCGCCGGATGAGACGAACTAAGGAGTTTTGAAGTCGATTCATGGGCCGGCTGGGACACTTGAGCCGAATATATTGATAAATCTATCTGCCCTTGACCCAGGCGGTGCATGATCATTCGGGCGCCGGATGAGACGAACTCAGGAGCTTTGAAGTCGATTCATGGGCCGGTTGGATCACTTGAGCCAAATATATTGATAAATCTATACTTCTTGGGCAGGGCCGCCCTTGCAATCCGTCGGACAAAAGGATCGTGCTGGTCCTCTTCGTCTGAACTGCTTCTCCTGCGCTTGTTCCTTGTATGTAGACTCTTTTCGGAGGAGCTAGAAGTTTCGGATCGTCCCTTCTTGTTGAGCTCCGTGGGTAATGAGTTGGAGTCGCTATCGGTATCCTTTGGTCGGGCTCGAGGTCGTTGTCCACCGATCCTCGAAGGTCGTTCGGGATCTTGGCGCACAGCTTCTCTGGATTTTGCTACTTCCAGGGCCAAATCTTGATGGAGACGTTCATTTTCAGCGATCATGTTCTCCAGCCTTTGTTCATTCTGCTTTGCTTGTTCCATGATCGCTTGCATTGTCTCTTGCGATGAAGTCGTTGGTGAGTCGAAGTTCAAGGCGCGTCTTGCAGCGATGGTTTCCTTTTCGAGCATATTTGCTGGAGTGAGGTCATCTCTCTGTTCGGTCTCGTCAGTGGCTATCGGAGGATCTTCAGTCACGCCTGCTATGGATGTATTTGAGTATTCCCATAGACGGCGCCAATTGTGGAGAAGTGGTTTGGAAATACTCTTCAGATCCTGGGAGACGCTAGTGATCCTTAGTTAGTCACCTGAAAAGATACAAACACTCCGGTCGGGGGTGCCGGAATTAGCACTCCGACGGACAAGTCAGTTCAGACACTCGAGATAGCTTGTTTACTTAGTTAAGTGAAGTGATTCTTACATACCTTTCTCAATCCATTGTTCCTGTATTTATACCTGTTCCTTTATTTATACCTGTTCCTTTTGATCCTCGGGGCCAGGGCCTACTTTTTAATCCTTGTCCTTTCTCTTATTCGGCTCTATGGATCTACACTTATTCGGCACATATATTATATTCCGCTTCCCATTCTCGTAGGATACAGCCAATTAATATCAGTCTTCTAAGGTACGCACCTTCTGATTTTGCCGTTATTCGGCTCCCACAGTAATAGAATGCATATTTTAAGGAAAATTTAAAACACCAAGGCGCATGACCTATTGCATAGGTTAGCCAAGGGAAGATCATTGGCACCTCACTAGTAAACAAAGTAACTAAATGAAACTCTATTTGTACCATTTTAGTTATTTAGTTATTGAGATAATTACACTAAGACTGTTTTAATTATTTACTTAAGAGGGTTTTAGTGTAATTAACTGTACATATTGAATATATCTTCATTTATTAACCACTATAAATTGGCTCCCTCAATTATAAAAATCATATAAATACACTCCTTTAGAAGTGGTTTGAAGAGAGTTTGCAGGGGCAAAAGTAATACATTTTTATAATTGAGAGAGTTAAAATGTTTAAGTTCATAAACAAAAAGGAGAAAATGATATTTGCTAATAGTTAAGGAATTTTGGTGCAAATAATCCTTAATTATTTTGGGGATATTACATATCAATGTAAAATCAGAAAAATAATTACAAATCGATAAATTTTTTTATCAATAATAATAGTTAAAAATTTTCAATTTTTCAATGATTTTATATTTTTTTTCCCCCTGACATTACACTCTTGTAGTGTAATTTTCCCAATTATTTTGTTATGTTATGCATCATTGATGTCATGATCCACGCTTGCCCCTAGAGGTTTGGATCATAATCGCCCAGTAATCATGAGATTACCTATGGCCTTAGACAGAAATTCAATCATATTTAATTTTATGGAGCCAAAAATGGAAGTAGAAATATATTATTTGTCTAATGAGCTTGTGCATAAATGACATAAACAAAAATTTCTTATATATTAATAACTCACACTCATACATGCATAATAAGATTCTATATGTCCAAGATTTTTTTTACATCATCATCATACAAAACCAGAACTTATATATATACCAGGTCAAACTTGACCAATAAAAGAAGATATAAATTCAAAGGACAAAAAGAAAAAAAGCCTCGCTCGTGAGGCGCTTCATGACAAACTTCACAAAATTTGGTATCCTTCATAGGTTCATTAAAGCTGGGACTGGATATCTCGCTGCTCACCTACATACATATATATAACGGAGTAAGGTAACGCCTAGTGAATAATATCAGAGTAAAGAGGTTATGTGAATGAGTTCTATTAAGTGACATAAGCATTTCCATATCACAAACAATTCGTAACGGAAAGACCTTGGGTCCAACAGATAACAGATGTATAGAACATAATTGATCATATCTTAATGGAACGACCTTGAGTCCAATCATTTACAACTGTATAATGACTTTTCGGTCAACTCGTAATAGATAATCATACTTATTAGATTTCATAATGACCTTGAGTTCATCTTGTTAGATATTTGGAACGACCTTGGGTCCAATTCAGTTATACAGAACAACCTTTGGTCTATAATACACATTCGCGTCATATCAATTGTATTTACAGATATCATGTTGATCAGACAGATGGGAACTCATTCACAGTTACAAAATCATCAGTTCAAAAAACATACCATAGTAGGATTTACAGAAAAATAGAGTAACTAAGAAAATATTTTTGCTAAGATATTATTTACAGTGATTCGGTTGTTGACGTTGCGGATGACCTTACATAATTCATAAACACATACACACATTGGGTCATATTGCTTATTCAAATTGTTTTCTAACTTATTCAATTCTCTTAGTCTTCTTTTTAACTCTTTAATTCATTTATGATGTTCAATTCATACCTAAAAATGCTCAGGAGAGAATGAGAATGCACATTTGATCAGAATACGTCTTTTCAAAATATGCTGAAACGGAGCACTTCGCTTGAGTGCAACATTGGTTGCTCGAGCGGACCGCTTAGTCTGCAAAAGTACTAGATGGTCCAAATCTAGGCTCGATGTTCATTCGAGCCAATGTGCAAAATTAAAGGCGGTTGCTCGAGCGGTAACTTGGTCGCCCAAGCCAACTGGAATTGTCTGCAAAAATACTTGATGCACGAAATGTGCGCTCAAGCGACGGATTGTTCGCTCGAGCAGTGATGAAGAATTCTGAAAATTTCAGAATAGAGTTGAGCTTCAAAGCTTGTATTTTCAAATCAATTACTTGCATAGCTTGACAAAATTTTGAAAATACTTAGAAAATCTTCCAAGAATATGAATACAAAGCCAATTTGCAAAAATCAAAGCTCAAGACCCCAAGAATTCAAACTGAAATGTTCTTGCTTGTATCAATTGTTTCTGTACTCTTTTCCAAAGCTTCAAAAATATGCAATTCATTTTCAAAACCTTGTAAATCATGGAATTAAGCTCTCAAACTTCATAATTCATGAATGTATGTAGAAGATAGCTTCAAAACTCAACATGGATGACATAATCATGCTCCAAAAATGGTGAAACTCAACAAAACTATGCATGTATATATGAATTGACTATAAATTCAACAATCTTAGCTCAATTCTTGTACTTAATCACATAATCCTTTGAATTCACATATTTGATGGTGTAAACTTACGAATTAAGGTATAAACACATACCTATAATCTTCAAGAATACTAATTCTAGCAAGAACTTGAGTTGTTCTACTCAATTCTCTAACTTCCTTGTCAAATTCCAAGTCATCTAGCCTCTTCTCTCTCTAGAGCTCTCCCTTCAGATTTTTGAGTTCAATTACGATTAGGAGAGCCCAAACTCCTAATTATACATATATATGTGTGTTGGGGGGGGGGGATTAGATTAGGAGATTAATTAAGGTTTAAGTTTAATTAATCACACTTAATTCTAATTGATTTAATCTAATTAATTTTGACTAGATCAAATTTTAATCAAACTTTTTAATAGGTTCTAAAAATTATGTCGATCACAATAAACTAATTAATTTCGGTTTCTGACGCCATTAAAGCCTTCAATTTTTGGATCATAACGGAAATCAAACAAATTTTTCTACGATCAACAGATATATAGTCAAAACCATATTAATGACATAATTATCATTTAAATTCATACTTAATATGTAAACACATACATAATTAAAAAATTAAAAATATAATACGTGACAGAATTGTCACAATTGAGGTAGATGGATATGGACCATAAAATCCAGGCTAAGAGGTGGGAAATGACTTAGCTAAAGGTGAACTATATGTATTCCTGAAAGGGCTTTGGTTGGTAGCTCAAAAAACTGTGGCCTTAATGACCCTAATTTTCATATCAAGTAAAAAAAAAAAAAAAAAAAAAAAAAACAAACTTACCCAAAAAGAAAATTAGGGCCATTAGGGCCACAGAACATTTTTCATTCCTGAAATGATATATTGCAGTACAGTACCACAAAAAAAGTATTAATAACGACAGTCCATGGACAGTTCCATCTACTTGAAATGTGCAAAACTTAAATTGGGGTGTTTGGGAATTTGGTTCTCAAATTTTTTTCTTATTTTTTTTATTAAAAGACAAAAGTTTTACAAAATAAAAAAAAACATATCCAAACAAAATATCACATCCAACCCTATAATCATTTCACTTTTTTTCTCACAAACATCACATCCAACCACGAAAAAACCCAACTATCTTCTCAAACACTAAAATTTTTTTATCCAATAATATTCTACAACTAAAAAAACTTACATAAAAACTCACTTCCCAAACACCCACATGCTGAGGTTTGTTTTTAAAATTACATTTGATGAAGACAGAAATGTATCAGGAGAATTACGTTTTAGTGAGAAGAAGTGAAACTAAAGCATGGACGTGTAACACTTTATTTAGGTCCGTTTAGGAATTGGTTATGTTAATTACTATTTTTTAAATTTGACTATAAATTCAACTTTCCAAACCAAACTTTAAAAAGGATAGGTTTCCCACCGGTGCAGAACTGGAGGATCCAACTTAGTGCTTTTTGGCTTCATTTTGGGCCTGTCTCAATTTGAATCCTTCAAATTTTTATATCTTCTAAGTAGATCATTTATGTAAAATATTAAATTTATTCAAATATCAGTAATCACATATTTAGATTATATTTGTCTTATAAAAATAAATGATATATTCTTGATATCATACTAGCCGTATATTTTATCAAAAATAAATGTAATTTAAACACATGCTTATTGATATTTAATCAATCTAATTTTTTATATAAATAATTTATTTAGAAGACACTTAAATTTGAATAATTTGGATTACAAAACGGACCCAAAATAGTCTGAAAAAACACTAAACACAAAAATAATGCTTTTTGAGAGACACATAAAATTTTGTACCATACTTGCAGAATAAGGCCAAGTTTGGGAAGACTAAATAAGTGTACTTTTTGTCTTTTTGGACAAAAAAAGTGAGGTTGAAAATATGGATGTTTGGGTTAACTTTTTGACTTTTTATGGAAAAATGTATAATAAAAAATTGTGAAAATTGGTTTTTAGAGGAAAATTTAAATTGGGAGTTGTGCAGCCGTAATTGTTGACTTTTGATGAATAGTGTTAACTTTTTAACTTTTTAAATAACTTTTTGACTTTTTAAATTATTTGGGAGTATCCAAACTTGACCTAAATATTAGATGTAACATTAGTATCATATTATTTGATTTGCAGTGGGATCACAATAGCCATTCACCAACTTTTTATTGGTCAATAGCAATGACGATATCATCATTGGACTGAGGTTAAGTTTGACATTTTTTAAAAATTTTAAAAAGTTAAAAAATTATTTAAAAATTTAAAAAATTATCATTATTTATAAAAAAAAATTAATAAATTAATAAATAAAAAACGGGATAAATCAAAAAGTTGGCCGAAATGATTACTTCCGTCATGCTGTCACTCGCTGACAGAGGAGGAAAAAAAAATTATAGTAGAATATTAACTAAATTAGATGGTACAGTTGGGCTTGTGAGGGCTCACCATGAGTCCCGTTTTGATAATCTGAACCGTTAATATGTAGAACTCATCTAGTACTATATTTTTGTAAAAAATCACTTATATCGGATATCGCTAACTACATGATCAAATCAGTTTTGTATAAAAATAGATAGTGTTATAATTAACAGTTAACAAGAAAAACTAACACGATTAGATAGCTATCGATATCCAATAAATGTGATTTTTTACAAGCATATAGTAATCAACGAGTTCTACACATTGAACGGTTCCGATTAGAAAAACGGGACCCGTGATGGGCCCCCACGGGCCAAACAACACCATCTAATCAAAACCCGAGAAGGAGACAATAATTCCTCATCTACCGCCGGTCTACTGCTAATCCGTACTATCTTTTTATGGTATCTTCTCCTACACACTTCTTTATACAAATTTTTAATACATATTTTTTCATAAAAAGTCAAAAAATTAACTGAAATATCCATATTTTTTTCCTCAACTTTTTAGTCTAAAAAGACAAAAAAACAACCCCTTAGATGTATATTCAGGCTTCTTCAATTAGGCACCAACTACCAAAGTCAGGTTTTGGGGCCCTTCATTAACCATGGCTCTTCCTATATTTATACAATGCTTTGCCATCTTCTATTTCTCAACTCATTTATCTGTCATTGTTTGCTCTCCATGGGGCTTCATCACTTTATCACTGCACTTATCTTTGCTTTGGTTCTTGCTAGGGTTGAGCTCTCAACATGCCATGTCTTGAAGGGCTCTGTCACTTGCCTTGACTGCAATCCCCGCTACGATCTTTCTGGTTTGTCCCAACCTAACTCTTCTTAGAGAGAGTAGTACCTTCTTTCATTAATTTCTTTAGCTTTTAAGTACAAGAGCTTATGATGATATGATCGAACTATATATGTTGCTAACATTGAGTATTTTTTTATGGCCTTGCTGCATTTTTATTTTATTTTTTTTTCTTTCGAGTTTAGAAAGTTGAGAAGCATTTCTCTCTTATTTTCTTGATAATTACTTTTTTTTTTTTTTTTAAATTATTTAAACTTTTCGTTTCTTATAAGTTGTTAGCATATGTTGCATCAAACATTAATTTCTCGTTTGACAACATGATTATTTTAGTTAATTTTTTTTTGATTATTTTAACCTAGTTAAAACAATTGTTTTTGGCTATTTTCGGCAACTAGGTTAAAAATTAGTTTTTTGGCTTTCAGATTTTTTTGAATCATATTACATCTCTACTTTTTTACACATTTTTTTTCAAAACAAAGTAAAAAAAGCCAAAAAACTAGCTTACTTCCCAAATAGTTGGGTTTTTTTTTCTTCTTCTCTCTCTCTCAGTTGATTTGATGGTTGTAAGAGAAAAAATAAAATAATTATGATTTTAATGTGATATTTTGTGTTATTAATTATTTTAGTCTATTTTATCTTTATAAGCTATTTTTGGACGCCCCCACCCCCCACCCAAAAAAAAAAAAAAAACCAACCCAACTTCCCAAACACTCCCTAATTATGTTTGGGACAACCTTTTACAAAACTGAAAGTTAATAATTAGAAGATAAAAATTAAAAACACTTATTTCTTATTTTTCAATAATTAGTTTTCTTTTTGAAATAAATTTGTTTAACAATTTATACATATGTGTGTTTGTTATAACTTTTGGGTATATATAAGGAGTCACGAGCTTTGTTACAATTTCTAGGTTATGACTCAAAAGTAAATAAGTTTTTAAAAAAAAAAAAAACTACTATTCATTGGTAATTTTTTTAAAACGTTATATATTAATAAAATAGTTTATGATTTTAATTATTAATATTTAAATTATTTAACACTTTTTTATAATTATTATTATTTTTTTTTATAATCACTGTTACGTTATTTTTAAAAAAATAAAATAAATTTTTAAAAGTTGAGAGGGATACTTTTAGATTCCTCTAATAGATTATTAATTTTTTAATAAAGTAAGGGGTGCTTTGGAATGTAGGATATTTGATGAAAAAAGCTCAAAACCTTAAAAAACAAAACAAAACAAAACATAAGGGGTATATCAAAAATAAGTTGTCCATGTCAATATAAAAAGATCAATATGCCCTTACACTTTTGAGAATATGTTATTTTAATTTTTTTATTAAAAAATATGCAGAAAAGTATAGAAGGTGATATAACAATCTATAATGACTTTTTAAAATTTTTAACTAAAATGTATAGTTGATAAACAAGACTTAAATTTTTTTTTTCTTTTTTTCATACGACTAGAACAAGGGTAAAATGAATATTTCAAACAAAAAGTTAAAACCTTTCACGTCTTCCATACAATTAAAAATTAATTTCTAAGAACATTAATAACTTTTTTTCTTCTCATAAAAAAATTAAAAAGTTAAAAAAAAAATTATTAAAAACGCTGATCCAAAAAACACTCACTAAATTGCAACAAACTCTCTCTAGTGACTTTTTTGAAGTATCTTCTTCTCTATCTTGTTTCAGACATCAAGGTTCTAGTGACGTGCAGCCAAGTGAAGAAGTTGGCAATGGCAACCACAACTGCAAATGGAACCTTCGAAACTGAGCTTCCCACCGACGCTCAACCACCGCCTTCCTTCAACTGCCTAGCCAGTGTCTTCGGCGGTCCGAGCCAGCTCTACGTCTCGAGAAAGAACATGGTTTCAAGGACTACAAAGCTCTCTCAATCAGACTCCTACACCATTTCCACTCCTCTCAAGTTCCACAAATCATGCCCTTTGGCCAACAAGGACACCGCCAAATGCGGGCCGCAAAACGCTGTTATTGGGTCGTCGAAGACTGTCGATCTGCCTCTGCCACCGGAGTGGGGACTAGCTCCGACCAGCTACTATTTTCCCTTCATGCCCATCATCGGCATACCTTAAGTTGTTCTATAGTACTCATGTTTTAAAGTTTATGTAATATGTAATTTTACGCGTGTCAAACATATTTTGTAGTTCTCAAATATGTAGGTCCACTCATGGTGAGTGTGTTGTGTGATTTGTTTATGGTGCAACTTATATTAGTGGTACCAGTTCAAAAAAAACTTATGTTAGTGGTATGTTCGACTAGCAATTTATATATTTATATATATAAGGATCGCTTATGCGAAATTCACTCTTTTTTTTTTAATTGATTTTATTCTTTCATTTTGAATAATTTATGAAAAAATTCATTTTCATACACTTAAAATACCTCCGTGCATATATTTTCTTAATACACACACTTATTAATTTAATTATAATTAATTTTCTCAATTTACACACTAAAAGTTACAATTATACCCTTTACCCATAATCATTGTACACACACCATTTAACCCTCATTTCTATACACTTGTTGAGTGACCTTGCTTCCAAATTTGTAGACCCACTGTAGACTCACGTAAAAACCATTCAAGTCCACAGTGTGAAGTGAAGTGAAGTGCAGATAAAGTCCTCTATTGAAGACCCTATTGAACCTCTATTAAAAATACCATTAAAAGCCCTCCAAAATATTGTTGAAGATGAGATATTTTTCTATTTTATTATTACATTTACCATTTCTAGATCTCTGTGCATTCTATTGCCATAAAACCCTCTGTATAGTTGGTTTTTTGCGCTCCTTGGAGGGGTTTAGTCTCCTCGGGTACGATAGCCCTACAGGTCGGACTTCCGTGGTTCTGAATTTGGTTTCACAAGTGCAATGTGAAATAGAAAAAGAAATGAGAGTCCAGATCCGGCAAATCTTAGAAAATCCATTAATCATCAGAGATGCCAAAAATGGACCGCATTGCCAGATTTCAGAGTCACCATCTAAATATTTTTGAGAAATTTAGGAAATCCATGACTCGTGCCAAAGGCCACTTGTCCATCATAACCAAAGTGTCTCAGCTCGGGAATTTAGGTATGAGAGGGGAAGGTCATTAATTGAGTACCCTACTCACCCGGTCAAAGATCGACCTCTACTAATCATGATGTGATTTTTATCAACAATATATGCTCTTATTCTGATTATTTAATATGTTCCACAAGTATAGACTGTTTCGTTTGCTTTGGAAATGACTCTATTTTATGTGATTTTTGAAAGGGTTTTTGAGTGCACACAACCCAAAGGGAAAGATGTACATACATTTTGATCAAAATCATCCCCAACGCAAGTAAAATGATCTTCATCCATCGGCACTCAAACAGTTTATTTCAAATAAGTACGTAGCCTCATGGTAGTATGCTTGATGAGTATTGCTAGAGATCCAAAAAATTCTATCAAAATTTTTACCAAATGTTTTACATAGGTGTGGGACCCACACAATGTGAGTCTCGTGTGGGTCCCACACCCATATGAGAGATTTGGTAGAACTTTTGGCAGAATTTTTGGGATCTGTAGCTTTTTTTATGCTTGACATAGCAACATAAACACATATGCAATATGCTAAAGCCGAAAATGTTCACCTAGTACTCCGAGGTAAGTCAAAGGAAAAGTAATCGATTAAAAAAATGCATGAACCTAACAATGCAAAATAGCTAATACAACACATGCAAGAATGCAACTAGTAGATTCGGCTATTTAACATGTCATATGGATTAACTCAAAGCATATGACAGCGCACGTATTCAAGCAAGTATGAAACGACAATGACATTCAAGAATGATGAACCGAATTGTAAGACATGCAAAAATGGATACAAATCATGGCAATGATATGAAACGAAAAAAATGATGCTATACACAACCACGGTAAGTCTGTAAATAAAAGGGAGAAAGAAATGGGGGTTGGAAGACATACAAATATTACAAGTTTGCCCTTATACAAGAGGGTCTGAATGAATGTCCTAATTAACTAATTACAAACACAAATGAATAAACTAATTAATTAACTAATTATTACAAGTTTGAATGAAAACAATTAATTAATTACAAATTATTAAATATTAAAACTACCAATCTAATGAACTTGAACGGGAGGTGAAGAACCACATGTGCGCAACCAAGAACACCCTCTAGAATCCTCTATGTTTGCTGTCAGAATCAGCTCTGTTTACAATCAGAAAATTGTTCTGTTTTGACTTTAGGATCTGTTTTGTTCTGATGTAAAAATGCCACTACCGTATAAAGTGGGTGGCCGGCCAGCTTGATAAAATGGTCGGTCGTTTAGAGAAAGAGCCGGCCAGCTACTGTTTCTAAGGAATACCCTACTGCAATAGAGTTGAAACAGAACAAGACAGAGTATTTTCAAGAGATGTTTATCCTCTCTGTCCTTCCCTATCATGAAAATGATCAAGGGAAGAATAGATTCGATTCTCAAATCATCAATCATCGCAAATTTGTTACGTGTTGATCTTTAGAAATGATAGAACAAAAATTTAATAAATGCAATAGAAGACCAAACATTGCCTCCTCCCTATCATGGAGTTACCTCAAGGGAGGGGGTAGACTTGCCTCATGAATCATCAAACATCATAATAATAATATACGATGATTCTAGAAGCAATAGGTTCAGTATAATGTCCAACTAAACTTAACCAAATTTTATTATCTTTTTATCTCTTTTATTCCGATTTTATTAGCCTTTTTACTTTACCTTTCCATTTTCTTTATCTTTTCTTCCTTTTCGTCCAAAGGTGATGATTACGTCCACTAAGTCCAAAGCAATAAAGATTAGCAAGCATGACTTAACCTAAGAAATGAGCTCTTCGAGCCCTTTTCTACGGGAGAAACTACAAAGGAAGAATCAAACCCATTTACGAGCGATAATGAATTTGGAGTCAAAACCGAAACGAGCGATAATGACTCACTATAACAAAAAATAGTTTTGGCAACACAACAAAATTTGTGGTCAAAAGGTAGAAATCGTCGACAAAAAGCTTTGCCAACCCGTAGAGTTTCGTCGCTAACCCGTCGCTGAAAGTGTGTTGGGAAAAGTTTTTACCGACAAAAATTCATTGCATCACCGAAAGTAAGTCTTTAGCGACAAATATCTTTGTGGGCAAAAGCCTTCAACCATCGTTACTAATTTATTGTTGCGTTGGCAAAAATGGTTCAAATAGGATGATTATGTGTCACTTTTGCCGACTCAAATTTGCATCAGTAAAAATGATACTTTTGGCGACAACTTGATTGCGTCGGCAAAACATCTAATTGTTTTATAAAAAAAAACTAATTTGGTATTTGGGATAGCAAAAATTACCATCACAAATAACAAATTACTTTCCAATAAAAAATTATTAAATAATATTCACACTTTAATTCATTGACATCCAAATATATATAAATAAATTCTATTTATAATCACAACAATAGCCTACATGTTCTTACAATCCAAAATTTAAGTTTATGTACAACAATACCTAAAGTTAAACCAAGTACAAAATAAATAAAATCAAGTCAATTCCAATTGGAACGATGTGTTTAATGCAAATATAGCATCACCAATGACAATATGCAAATGCATGTGAACAAGCCTCTTCTCATTTCCAATTAGCACTCGAGCAAGATCATAATCTCCATCTTCAACAGCCTACATTCAAGAAAGAAAAAGAATTTTTTTTATTATTAATATTGTCATAAATGAAAATTTAAACTTGCAAATTTAGAGGATTGGGATTTAAGGGAAATGCATGAAGAAATCTCAATAGAATTAAGTCAAAGCATTGACAGAAAAGAAAAATATCCCAAGCGGCAACAGTTATACAGGGGGAAAAAGAATTTCAAATAATTTCTTAGCATAACAAGAGAAAAATAAACAATAAATTAGTTATACCTAGCACAATAGTTCACCACCAAACATTGCTAAATCAATCTACAAAATAAAGTTCAATTATTTTGATAAGTAAAAATAGGATAATGCAAATCAAATAACATAAAAAGAAACCAGTTTGTGACATCCGAGATGAATTCATAGTCATGATCAAATGCCAAGAGTTAGAACCAAAACCACAATTTCCGTCTCTCAAAACCTGTCAAATAGTCAATTATCTTGGTTTGTTACATGTTCTAAAAGAAAATGAAAAATTATGTATTTTCAGACAACCAAACTGATTATATTATTTAGGGTTAATCAAGTATTACCTTAAATGCATCTTCATCAGGACGATCATCTCCAACATAAATTGGGAGCACATCATCAGAATTACTTAAGCCTACATCAATTTAATTCGTCATTCGATTGTTACAGGAAAACAAAATTAATTTTCACAACCAACAAAGAGAGAACTGTTTAATAGCAAAGGTCAAAAATTTACTCACCTAGGGATTCAAGTAAGAACTCGACAGCTTTACGCTTAACCAATCAAGCACAAGCCGGACCTCTAAAACCTGAAACACAGAAAAAAGGGTAAAAATTGGCGGGATTGGGGAAAAAAAATGAGCCAAGAGCAATAAACTTTTAAATTGGATCGATCTGCAAACCTTCTGCCTATGTGTCAATCGTAGACGAGGAAAGTCCTTTAGTGTTTCCTGGACATATTGTGCAATTGTTTTCCAATGCTGAAAAAATTCAAGAAACCACATAAATAAAAGATCTATAGTTGGTGAAACAAAAGTGCCACTGAAATAGCTAATTTAGCTTATGGTGCTTAGAACAACCCCTATCTTCTCATCCACATTACGGTAATGTACAGAGACACAAAACTTATTGTTCTGCACTTTTGCTCCTTCAATTGACTTAGTAGTTTCAACAAGGGACCTATAAATTTGATCAAGCAAGGGCAAATCAGAATGTTTTTATATTATAAAAAGAAATTAAAACTTACAAAGTCAGCACAAAATATCATAGACTAGTACTAAAAAAAAAACATATTGGCCAACCTTATCGATCATAGGTAAGAATTCACTAGCATGTTAGAACAAGTTCACTTCCTTACCCTACATTCACAAGAAACAAAATCATGAAATTGATTGGGGCCTTCACCTCATACTTTTACAAGCTTTGGCTTGCATCATATTGCACTAGAGTAGTGTAGCTACTAGTCTCACCGGGCCACTGTGTTGTAATATGACCAAGTAACCAATCATCTTACTCTATTTTCTCTTATTTCATCCCTACCATGTTTTTTTTTCTTAAAGATCTACCAGGAAATTTCACGCAAGTTATTTCAAAAATAACAAATGCATCAGAATTATAGTTCTACCAACTATGATAAGTTATATGAAACAAAATTTCTCTTTAACAAATCCTAATAGTTTTTATGTAAAGCTTCAAAGTTCCAAGCAATCACGACGTTTAAGTATAATCCAAACGAACTTATTTCCAAGATGGAAAATATCTTCTCCAGGTTTGTCTTGCCAAATTTCTAAGAATCCAACGTCTCTAATACAATTAAAGGTAAGTTATAAAGGAACATAAGAAATAGAATCTGTTCACAGCACTTTTAGTTGAAAGAAATTACAAACAACATATGGCCTAATAAACATCAACACAAAACACAACAAAGAAGATGAAAAACAACCAAATAATAAGAACTCATAGATACACACCTTCAATCCCAAATTACCACGTAACATTACTTGATCCCGTACTTAACGTTTATTACGAAGCAAATTATTCCCACCTTGACCAGTGTACACAATATCATCACAATTGTCCAAATCATCCCCGTACTGACCAGACAAAACAATGGCAATTGTGAGTGGTAACGTGTAGCCACTAAAATCTTGCAAAATCCCAGGAGGAGGAAAAAAAAATCAATAGCTTGAAACTGCAAAATTCCAAGCACCAGTAAAGCCAACCTTGCCATGCACTGCAAAAAAAAAAAAAAAAAAACCCCACAAATCAAACAAATTATAATCTAACTTACCAGACCTTGAACAAAATTAAACCCCAAACAATGAAGCATAACATGAAAACAGAATAGGAACCCATGGCTTACAATCTCTCTAATCACTTTAACAGACTGAAATCAATCATGAATTTGACCATCTTTATAAACACAGAGACACGAGTCTATGGATACATATATGCAATAAAGAAAAACTCACCTTAAAATGTGAAGGAAGATCAAGTCAAAACCCTATGACAGAGAGATTAAGGGAGAACCAGAGCAGATCAGTGATGAATTGTTTGTCATCACGTCGTTGTTCGTCGACTTCTTCTTAATCAATGCCAATCCCAAAATTGAATCAATATATCAATCAAAACCAGACAATCAATAGCTCAATCAATGCAAAGGCAATTCTACAAAACTAGGGCATGAACCCTTCAAATTCAAAATTTACAAAAAATTAAAATCAAATACAAATGTCAATCAGACCAACAACGAAAATCAAATACAAAAGCAAATCGAATAAAAAATGAAAATTAGATTCGGATCTTAGATAGAGAGGGCACCGCTTGTGAGATACAGATAGCGATGGCACACCTTTTGAGACACAACCCTTGAGAGAAAAATCTCCCAAAAGAGAAGTCATCTGCCATAGCTTCATCATCCATCTTCAACGCAATGTGAGAGGCAGGATAGCCATGGAATTTTAGAAAGCTTTGCGAGAAAGATTGAGAGCGAGAGCTAGGGCTTTTATTTTCGACAATGGAGATTGGGACTCTCACGTCTTGTTAACTAAATAAATAAACACCTAGCAAATATGAAGTGTGGAAAATATGAAACAATTATGAGTTAAAATGACAAGTATTTTGAGTGACGGGGGATTGTTTGGGAATTGTTAATTTTTGATTTTTTATGAAAAAAATGTAAAATGTTTGTTGAGATTAAAGTGATGTGATAAAAAAATGATGTGATCCAAATAAAATAATGTGCTAAAATAGCACATGCTAAACAACACTTGAAAATACCCTATCATTTTGAATAAATGCAAAAAATTTTAATTTACCTATAACTTAGTTGGTTTTGAAATTCAAAAACTGTTGAGTTTTTTTTCTTTTTTTTTCTTATGTTTTAGAAAAAAAATTCATATTTTAATTTTTTTTTTTTTAGTTTCTAAATTTACTTAATATACATCAATTTAAAAAGTAAAATATTTTTGACGAAATCTATTTTTTTAACTAAATACAAATATATATTTGTTCTTTTTCATATTTAGTGAATTTTTTTTTTTTTTGCAAAAAAAATATTTTTTTTTTATTTTTATTTTTCATATTTAGTGAATTTTGTTAGATTTTTTTACAAATATTTTTACTTTTTTAAGTATATTTAAAAAGTAAAAAAATAATTAAAATAAAAAATATCAATCAAGATAAAAAAAAAATTGAAAAGAAAAAAGTTTAAAAATAATTTTTTGAGTATCAGGATACTCTATTTTGCAAAAGCAAGTCGTTATATTTACTAAATTATTATTTGGCATTAAATGTTATTTGATTTGGTGTGGGAATGTTAGAATATTAATTTATAAAAAAGGAAAATTTAAAATATATATATATATATATAATCACATATTAGTTTGAAGGTGTGATTAAAATATATATATATAGACACTTAATTGAAAAGTGACATAAAAAATAAACATAATCACATGTTAATTAAAATGTGTGATTAAAAATATATACATAATCACACTTAATTGAAAAAGTAACATAAAAAATAAATATTATCACATTCAATCAAATCAAGTGTAATTAAAATGTCAATATAATTTTTTTTATCACACTTCCAATAAAAGTGAGATATTTGCATTTGTCAAAATATTATATTTAACTGTTTTTCTAGTAGTGACTTTAATTTTTCAATTCAATAACTAGAATATTTAAAACTCTTTGAAAAGTTATAATAAAAACACAAATCACTAAATCACCTTATTTCAGCAAAATTTTTACCGACGAATAGTGTTATCGTCGCTAGATGTTTAACTCTTTGCCCATGCCAACTTGTCGTCACCAAAAGTAAGCACACTAATAGCGACGCTTATTGTGTTGCTAAAAAATAAGCCTCGCAGCGAAATTTTTTGAAATTTTGGTGCCTAATGAATGTTATGTTTTTTTAGCAATGGTAGTAAATTGCGTTGGTAAAGGTCTACTTTTACCAACGAAATTGATCACTGTGTCGCCAAAAATATAGTTTTGGGTATGAAAAATTGACGTCGTCGCCAAAGTAGTCGCCAAAAGTAAACACCAAAAGTGTAATTTCTTGTAGTGGCTAGTCAAACTCGAAAAGAACGATAATGACTCCAAATCCAAACCCGATAATAAGCTATAATGACTCTTTCCTTTATAATTTCCAAGGGTCTAAGTAGAAAATTAGTCCCTTAGAAGTGATGCACCGGCGATAAAGGGAAGTATCAAACAAGAGATTGCGCTTAGCATAAGAGAGATGTAATGCCCTGGTAATGAACCTTCGAAGAGATTAAACTATTTAGTATGAGGGGTCTCTTTCTTATGCCTTGAGCGGCAACCTTTTGTTCGATACAACTGTTAATCAAAAGAAATAAAGAAAGGAGGGAGATTGCAGAGTACTAATGAAAAGGTGGATGATTACAATGACATGAATATATATATATATATATATGAAGCTATAAAAGAGAAAGAAGAGACTATCAACTCAAATGGATTCAAAACTATGGCCTATACACCAAATCCATGAGGATTTACAATAACACAACTATAATATTCAAAGCATAAATTAAATAAATACTTAAAACAACCTATAAACTCCAAAAAATAGTGGCCAAAACCAAAAGAAACAAAGTGAAAAAAGGCAAAGCAACAAGCTATGGAACAATGCCTAACGAAGGGTGGCTAACCCCTTCTCTTTTTGTGATTTTAGATCACATTTTTAAGCTTAAAATAGCTCTGAAATCAGTATGAGAATACAAGAAAAAGAGGGAGAAAATATGTGATGCCCCAAATCTATACTAAGGGTTGTAGTCAAAGGAAAGTCACTAATGAGTCATATGGCCAATAACCAAGTAAGATCCCAAATGGCCAGAGGAGTCAAATTAGCCTCCCTTCTAAGTCCAACTTTCTTAAGTAGCGCACTACCTTTTTTTACAGATCTTAAGAGGTATTGTCACAAAGTCTCATAAGCAACGTAGGGAATTATATTGGTGTAATAACCCACATTCATGTTTTAGTCATGTTCATGTGCATTTGCGTGATTTTGTTTTGTTAAGCTTGCATTTGTAGACTTTGACTTGATTTGCTTAAGTAAAGGTTCCTGTCTTGTTTTGTGCTTATGTGATTTGCCTAAGTGTTGTATGCCTGCTTTGTTCCTTCCTTGCTATGCCAAGTCTAGGTCATGTTAAGCCGAGGTCATCTTAAGCCTGAGTAACACCTTTGAACCTCTTACGCCTAGGACCACCTTGGAACCACTTTGGTTGACCTCCACTTTCACCCTGACATATTGGCCGAGATGTCATTATCTAGGCCGAGGTGTTCATCACCAAGGCCGAGATGTGTATTATCTAGGCCGAGATGTTATCCTCGCACCTAAATGATCTTGTTCTTGGACTGGAATGACCTAGACCGAGGTGTGGCACATCTAGGCCGAGGTGTGGCACAGCTAGGCCAAGTGTTATCCTTCCTAGCCGAGATCATTGAGACCCTTTTACCGAAGCCGATGTTATAACCCGAGATCATTACCTGCCGGAGTGCCCATGCCACCTTGCTTGTTTTATACACTTTGTCATGCACTTGTCTTGTCTTTCAATCACCTTTTGAGGAGAACCAATCCAGTAGTGCCACGTGTCCCAGCTGAGGGTTAAGTCAGTCGGCAGAGTTAGAAACATATCATTTTTGTGTCTTACCTCTTGCATGGTAGAGAGAGAAGCTCTAGGAAGAGGAGAGGAAGTTGGAGTGTGAGAGCTAGATCCCAAGCTTGATCCTTAGAGTTTGAACCGTTAGATTTACATCTTGAGGTTAGAATCTTGATCTTCTCTTGTTGTTCCTTATGTTGATCCGATTGCATTGCATGATCTTGCATGATTCATGAGCCATGCATTGATTTAAAGCTTGTTTTAGAAAGAGAAAATAATGTTCATGTGTTCTTGAAGAAAACCCATGTTTTGATCCGAAAGATTGCATCAAGATCCATGTTTTTGTGTTTGTTTTCATAAGATCTTCAAGTATGGGTACCTAGGTCCATGTTTTCGAACTCACAACATGAAATCTCAGATTTTGTAATAACAAGTTATGGTTTTAGCATTCATGTTCTTTATGTTCATGTTCTTTATGTTCTTCACGTTCTTCAAGGAAGGAAACCTAGATTTCCAGACTTCACCTTTCCCTAGGTGTGGTCGCCGAGACCACTCTTGCCTAGATCTCATATCTAGGCCAAGCATCGTATCTCACCTTGGCCTACCTTGCATAATCACTTGCACCATTAGTCATCTCGCATGAACACCTCGGCAGACAGCCGTTCGCCGAAGCCTTGGTAACCACACCTCGGCCAAGAGGTGTGGGACCTCGGCAAAGACCTGGTTGGTACCCAGCATGTTTTCCCGAGATGAAAAATAGTGTTTTAACTTCCAGCATGTTTTGCTTTGACACGACCGAGTTTTAAAAGAAACGCCGAGATCATTTGCATTCATGTGAGGCTTGTTTTGAGAGTGCATTTCATATCCATCCTTGAGCATTCTTTCTTGTCTTCTTGAAGTGCATTCAGTAGGCTTTACCATGTGTTTGTAGGACTTGGACCCTTGCTTTAAGCCCGACGTCTGAAGAGCTATGTGAGTGGTATTTTTAATAAAATTATGTTATAAAGTTTTGATAAAGCTTTGCTTTGCTTTGTTTTGGAAAAAGTATTTGTTAAGCATGAATGATTCTCCCTATTTTGTGTATCAAGTATTAGCCTTGTTTTGGATGACATTCTTGGAAATCCTTACGTGCTAGAGGACTCTAAGCTTTTGTAGCACCATGTTTGAGAGATCTCTGCCATCGACGGTCTATGAACGGATGGCCCCACCGACGGTCTATGAACGGGTGGATTTGTCTAATCGATTCCGGGTTGATTATTCCCTTGTTTTGTCCGGAATGTCATCACCCCATGTATTATGTAGATGTTGTTAAACATCCCAAGAAAATTTGAAAGATTTGATTGATGAACTTGATTCATCCCATGTTTTGTACAAGTTATTATATGTATTGTTTTGATAAAGATCTCGGATATCATTCATTTAAACCTTTATTACTAATATCATTCACTGAGTATCCAAGCTCACCCTCTCCTTATATATATGTAGGTGGCAGGCAAGCAAGAAGGCGGTGACGCCTAAGATGTTATGTGCAAGATGTTTGATTCATGTTTTGTATCGTCTTGAAGATTATGCTTCATAGCCTTGTATTTCATATATTTTGTATATGTCGGCTTGAGAAGCCTTTTGATTAAGATGCATTATGTACTTCATTTTATTTGTATCCAAGTTGTAAACCATGTTAAGATGTATGTCATTTCATTGGACCTATGCACAGCTCTCATGGACTACTTAGATTTAAATTTATTGCTTCCGCACTTGTAAGCCCCATATGTATACTCTGATTGTGTGTGAGTCTTTGTAAGTTGGCCTTTGGTAATCTCGGATTACTGGCCATCACGGGGTCGTGACAATTGGTGTTGGAATATAAATACATAATGATGGAGTAATTACAAATATCCTTAATTACAAAAGTTCGTTCCATTAACATTACATCCAAAAGAAAATTTAAAGTTTCATATGGACTTTACAAAACAACAAAAGAAAATCCTAACTTTCTCGGGTAACCAAAAGTCCTCAAAGGTTTCCGGTTCGTTGTCATCTGCTGCGCACTCCTTTTCGATACCTGGCATGATATACTGTAAGCTTTGAATGCTCAGTAAACGCACACACACCCTATCTTTTTTTTCCCAATTCAATACACAACAGCATTAATAAAAATAAAAAAAAAAAAAAATAGAGAAAGGGATCATGGCATTTAAGTTCAAGCACAGATTATATGGTTAATTGTTAGTAGTCTAGAAATCCCCAAAGAGATTTCGTCCTCCTAACTCTAAGAATTGGACGCAGATTATTCGGTATGCCTTCTTTTTTGTAGACCTTACCTTGGATGCCTACCAATGGTTATATACCTCGTAGTACCAACCGTAGGGCCTCAAAAGAGATGGTAATGATGGGCCTTGCCCAAATCCCTCCTTACACCAAACTACCTAGGGTCCGAATATAACCGCTCCATTCAAGGGTTCCGAAACAACCACTTGCGCAAGATTTAACTTACCAAAGGGAACGCATCCCACTAATTAATAACTTCTTCTCATAATAAAAATAGGGTGATCAAAACCCCATTAGCCACCCTCATTAATTTTTCCATTAGATTAATCGTTGTAATTAGTTAGTACAAGCAAGAAGGAAAATTTGTATAAGTGTAAGCATCATTAAAGGACAAAAAAATACATAACCATGACATGTATAATATCATACCAAGACATGATTATATATAAGTAAGCACATTCATAAAGTCAAGACCACAAAACATCAATGTAAACAGAATTTCCAGATTCAAAGTTACTTAAAGATCAAGACTAAAAGAACTATTTTAGACTTTTCAAAAATCCGGCCTTCTTATGGTTCATAGAGAATTTTATCTAGTTTTCAGAAAATGTTTAAGAAATGGAACAGATTTTCCAGATTTTTAGTTATTTTAGAAATACTCCAGCTCTGTCCAAATTCATCGATTGTTACGAAAATTAGATTTTCTAACAAACCGCTCACTTGCTTTCAATGAAACCAATTTTCCTTGAAAGCTAACTCCTTAAGGAAGAATTTGACATAACATGGAGGTCCAGAAGATTTTTATACATTTTTCTAGAAGTTTTGCAAGTTGGCTGTAAAACGGATTTTTCTGGCATAATTCTTGAAAATAGAAATTTGGTGAAAAAAGAGGTCAACTAGGGGAATTTTTCCACTTATCTTGTGATGAAAACATGCTAAATAATATGTATTAAACTCAGAAATTTAAAGTGAAGGTGTTCCTTTGGAAATTTTGAGAGTTTAATATGGAAAAAGGTAGTCTTATACCGATGAATAGAAATACAAAATATGGGTAGAATCAAGGCTCAACTCCTTTCATTTTTAACACAAGAATACTATCAAAACACTTCTGAAATGAATTTTTAAAACTTCTAAGAGTATGTATTTCAAAGGAAAAAAAATAAGAGAGAGTTGTGTTGTGGCTTACTTGAGAGTTGTTGGAATTGCTAGCAAACTTTTTCTTCCTCTCCTCTCTTCTACCAAGCTCACCCTCCTTTCTCTCATCTCTCTTAGTTGAATATAGTGTGTATGAGTGTGTTCTTGCATGTAAAATGCTATGGGAGGGTTGTTTTTATAATGAATTTGGTGTAAAAAGTCCTAAATGCCCATTGGTTGGAATTGGGTTGGATAGTTTGGATTTAGTTTGAATTAATGGAATAGTGGAGGATTAGAGGCCTTAATTAGGTTCCTAAACATGATCTAGTTAGGGTTTTCCTCCTAATCAAACCAACCTAGTTGCATATATACATATATATAAAAGTTTGCACCAAGTGAAAGATTCTTTCCTTGAATTATGCAAGCTTCCCTCCAAAAGTACACTCCTTTCATCTACATAGGTATTGGTCGGCCACAACTAGAGATTTGAGGGACTTGCTTTATATTTTTTTGTATACAATTGTTGGAATTTGTAAAATATAATATTTAAAAAAAGATTTTAGGGTACAAGTGTATATATAAGTATATAATGGTACTTGTTTGGGGTCTTTGTGTTATTTAATAAAAATGTGAGGGTTTTGGGTTTAATTATGAATTGGAATATTTATTTTAGTGTAGAATTAAATTAAATTAGGGTTAGAGGGTCTAATCCAGTCTGGATTCTTGTTTCAAGTAAAAAGACTATCTACCGACGAACAAAATGAAAACCGGAAAATCTAGGATTTTCGAGTGGTAATTTCACATTTAGGGAGTCAATTAATCAGTATTGGAGTATTAGAATTGATTCCTAAGTTACCGAAATCGATTAGGGTTTGCGCATGCATTTTGGTCCTAGGGTTAGAGTTGAAATTAATTAAGAAACTGAAGGGCTTCAAAGAAATAATTTAAAAGTAAAGGACTTTTAAGAAAATAGAATTTTCAGGGGCCTCATTACCTATCCGCCTTAAAACAATTTCGCTCTCAAAATTTAACTATACATTGTCTTCAAATAGTTTAGGGTAGTTTGCCTTTATCCAATCCTTGCGTTCGCAAGTAGACTTTTTGATTCCTCGATAACACTAAAGCACCTTTACTAGATGAACCGTCTTGCCCCTAAGATTCTTCTCTCGACTATCCTGTATTGCTACAGGTCCTTCTTCAAAGGTGACATCCTTGTCGAGACTGATTTCTTCCCAGTTGATGACACGTGATGGATCGGCAATGTATTTCCGCAACATTGATACATGAAAGACATTGTGTATCCTTGCTAACTGCGGGGGTAGAGCTAGTCGATATGCTACTTTGCCCATCCTTTCTAATATCTCAAAAGGTCCGATATATCGTGGTGATAGCTTCCCCTTTCTTCCAAAATGTACGATCCCACGCTTAGGTTGCACCTTTAGGAATACGCGGTCGCCTACTTCAAACATCAATGGCCTTCTCCTCCTATCTGCGTAATTCTTTTGACGATCTTGAGCAGTCTTTAATCGTTGTCGGATCAATTTGACCTTCTTAGTGGTCTCTGGGACAAGTTCGGGTCCTATTAGGTTTGCTTCACCTCTTTTAGTCCAACAAATTGGCGATCTACAAGGTCGCCAATATAATGCTTCAAAAGGTGCCATACCAATGCTAGCTTGAAAGCTGTTGTTATAGGTGAATTCAGTTAAGGGTAGGTGTCGTTCCTAACTCCCTTGAAAATCCATTACATAGGCTCTCAACATATCTTCGAGTGTCTGGATGGTGTGCTCAGATTGCCCATCCGTTTGTGGGTGAAAAGTGTTGCTGAAACATAACTCGGTACCTAGAGCTTCTTGCAGACTTCCCCAAAATCGGGAGGTGAATCGTGGATCGCGATTTGACACAATAGATACCGAAATTTTGTGTAGTCAAATGATTTCTCCAATGTAGAGCCTGTACATAGACTTTAAAGTGTCGGTTATCTTATAGGGTAAGAAATGTGCTGACTTAGTGAGGCAATCCACCTTTACCCATATAGCATCGCGCCCTCTGTGTGTCCTGGGTAACCCTGTCACAAAGTCCATTGTTACGTGTTCCCACTTCTAGGCTATTGATAGGGGTTGCAACATTTCTCCCAGTTTCTGATGTTCCGTCTTCACTTGTTGGCATGTTAGACATTTTGCTACAAATTTAGCCATATCCTTCTTCATTCCGCTCCACCAATACTGCCTCTTCAAATCTTGGTACATTTTAGTCCCTCCTGTGTAATGTCCCAAAAATAATTACAAATATTCAATTGCGAATGACTCATACAAGGTTACTTAAACAAAATAATAGACTTTCATCCATCAGAGTTAAATTACAAAAGGTAATACATGCGATATACATTCATAAGCTCTACCCTAAATTTACAGCATGTGATACTAACTTCATAATCAACCAATAAATACCCTACAGGCTTACAGCTTTCCAAGACTAAGCTTGGTTACAACAAAAGAGAGAGTCTTAAGTTCCATACATATAAAGCCTTAGGCTTGTACAAATATCAAATACAAAATAACAAAACAGAGCCTTCAGCTCCCAAGTCCTCTCAAGCTAAGTCCTTGGAGGAGGCATGTCATCAGCACCTGAAAATGATTTTCCCAAAAAAGGTGAGCCAAGGCCTAGTAGAGACAATCTAGCACAATAAATGAATCTTAACAAAAATATAAGTATAATGAACATGTTCAATGCTCAAATGACAAAAGCTTTTACAACTCTTTTCCAAAACCAAGTTATGCCAAACTTATATCTCAATCCATTTTATCTCAGTTCATTAGTTATACCCACTTCATTTAATTAACCAAACAGAGGATACACCCCATAAGCCTCCAATCAATATAATTAATATACAATTACATTTACTTGCCATTTTATGAAAATTTCATCCGCGAGAATTAGCACCCATGTATACGCTCGATTTTCAAGACTTTCACCCTAGATACACAGGCCAACTTAATTTAATGGAGTCCATCCCCTTTCTTCTCCCAAACATAGAGTACATCTCCTTTCTTCACCCAAATAGCATACATATACAATGTATACAATTCATAATCATATTCAATGACAACAGCTAAGTGATTAATTTCAATTCACCTAATCCTCATGCAATTTCTACAATAATCATAGTTATCCCCTACCGGTAGCCCAAGACAGATATTTCTAAATAGATGAACAATCTTCACAACAGATAAATTATCCAAACTTCTACAGGTGAGAGATTAAACAAATCCAACTACACCATTCATGTAAGTAACCTCTCAATTTCACACTTTCAATACCAATTTCATTATTTATACAAAATAATCATTTGAGTAATTTTAGGGCGAAACTCTCATTTTTCCCAAGTTCATCACAAACACCAAAATCAACTATTTTAATACAATGCAAGTTCATATTTACTCCCATAACCATTTCCATTACATTCATTCGAAAACCCCTCTTTTGATTTTAAACCAACCCTAGGTTTGTTCAAAATCACCATATGTTCCAATATTTCTTACACATCGATGAATAACTAAGTTAAAACTCATAGAAGAGTGTAGAAAGTCCCTACCTCAAACTTAGAAGACCAACAGAGCAAGGGAGAAACTTGAAAGTGTTGAAACCAAGCTTTATTCAGATCAAAACGGAGCTATGGGAATGCTCTATCTTTTTATTAAAGAGAGTAGGGTAGAAAGATCCTTGCTCTAGGTGTATTTGTAGAGAGAAGTTGTGTTCTAGAGAGAGAGAGAGAGAGAGAGATAGAGAGAGAGAGTGTGTCGGTCTAGGGCTTTTGAGAGAAAATATGTCAAAAAGTGATGTAAAAAGGTGTTTCTGCAAACTGATATATGCGTAGCTCGCTCGAGCACAAGAGTTGTCGCTCGGGTGACCAAACACAAATAAGTCACCTCACTAGAGCGCAAGAAGCTTCGCTCGAGCGCAAAATACACATTCCTAGAAGTTTTACAGATATAAGACCATCGCTCGAGCACAGAAAGTCTCGCTCGAGCGAAGAACACTACCCTCCCAGTATCTCTGCAGCTCTGCAAAAGTACTGGGAGTTCACAAAGCTCGCTTGAGCTCAAGAAGCTTCGCTTGAGTGAAGAGGCCAAAATCTGGACAATAACAATTTGAACCAACCAGCAACCAACCTATTCCAAACACAACCAAGGCACTCCAACTCAATTTCAATGGGAAATAAGGGCAAAAAGGCCAGAATAACAATACAGAATCATGAAACCCGAGTCCAAAATGCAAGATAGGTCGGGTCTAAACTAGAATCGCTATGATCTCCCCCCTTAAGGAATTTCGGCCCCAAAATTTCAAATCAAGTTTTAAAACTAAGTTAAAACTAACTATAACCATAATGATAATCATTCAAACCCATCACCATAACCCATTCCCTGTTCATTCAATCTAACCAACATGATAAACAAATTCTCGATATTGAATACACAATTCATATTTCCAAAACATATACAATGTTTCGATATTTCCAAAACATAACAAAATTTCATTACATTCTCAAACATCAACAAATAGGTCCGGATATTTCTTACGGACTTCCAACTTACGTTCCCAAGTTGCTTCCTCAACCCCGTGTTCCACAATACCTTAACCAAGGGAATTGTCTTACCTCACAAGACTTGGTCCTAGGTATCCAAGACTCTCACCGGTCTCTCTTCATATGAGATATCTTCATCTACCTCTAAGTCGGTCCAATCCAATACGTGCGATGGATCCGGCTCATACTTCCGAAGCATGCTAATATGAAACACATCATGAACCTCATAAAGTTGTGGTGGCAAGGCCAAACGGTAAGCTACCTCTCCAATCTACTTAAAGATCTCAAAAAGCCCAATGAATCGAGGGGACAACTTCTCACTTTTTCCAAACCTCATCAAACCCCTCTTAGGTGATATCTTCAAGAACACATGATCTCTCACCTCAAAAGACAAAGGTCTCCTCCTATGGTCGGCATAACTTTTCTGATGACTCTGGGCAGTAGCCAACCTCTTATGGATAAGTGCAACTATTTCTGTCGTTTCCCGGACTAACTATGGACCCAACATAGGTGCATCAACCACTTCGGCCCAACACACAGGAGATCTACACTGTTGGCCATACAAGGCCTCAAACGGCGCCATACCAATACTCGACTGGAAGATATTATTATAGGCAAACTCCACTAAGGGCAAGTGCCTCTCCCACAAACCCTTAAAGTCATAGACACAACCCCGAAGCATATCCTCTAAAATCTGAATGGTACGCTCTGAATTCTCGTCAATCTGAGGATGATACACTGTGTTAAAAGTCAGTCTAGTGCCCAAGGTACTCTGTAAACTTTTCCATAACTAGGCCATAAAACACACATCTCTATCCGAAACAATCATCCCTGGGACCCTGTGTAACCTTACTATGTCCCTAATGTAAAGGTCGACAAGATAATCTACCATACCGAGCTAAAAGATAGCTCAGCAGGAGGTCATTCCAAAGACTAGGTTGACTAAATTGACTTAATTAGTACCGAGCTGTGTAAGCACGGTTATGTCTTATGCTAGCCAGAGTAAGAGTTGCAGTTATCTCACTTAGACAAGCAGTGAGTAAGGAGTTATCAGAATTTGCATTATCCTTGGGAATGTAATTCCTATGAGGACTCTGCTAAGGAGAGTAGAGTCCTACTAGGATTGTGCAAACCATCTCACTTGGTTGGTAGTGAGTAAGGTGTGTGATTCCTAGGAGGACTCTTATAAGGAGAGTTAGAATCCTACTAGGATTGGGCCAGACAGAATCTATAAAAGCTCATAGCAGGACCTATGTACAGGTATCCCAATTCTTACTCTAGAATACATAGAGCTTATTGTCTATTGTCTGGTTGCTGACTTAGGCATCGGAGGAGTTTCCGGCACACACCCGCCGGTTAGCTCACGTTTGTGTTTTCAGGTGGCAAAGCAACGTTGTTTGGAGGAGTGCAAAGTTGATCAACAAGATTATACGAGAAGATTATTTCGCGCTCGTACAATTGGCGCCGTTTGTGGGAATTGCACAAAGAACAAAACCTTTTGATCGAGTTTTCTTCTCTAGTTGAAATCAATGGCGCACAATGAAGACTTGCCGTATTCTGCCATTGATTGACAGACCCCGGAGGAAGGTGGAAGGCGCGAAGGATTACCGTTTATCCTGCCCATGGCAGAGTTAGATCCCCAGCGACGGAACCCGTGGAGGGAGACCCGTGGAAGACGGGGCTTCAATCCTCGTCGCTCCCAAAGCCCTGAAAGACAGATGCAAAGATTGGATTCTTAAGTTCTAGAAGATCAGGTAAGGGAGTAAGACGAATTGATACAAAGGATGGCAGCAGACATGGAGATTATGAAACACCAGATAAAGGGCAAAGGGGCGGCGAAAGAAGAGGTGGGCAAGAGCAGAGAGCACCCTCGCCACTCAGAAGATCGTGACGGACAAGTCACACTATCACAAGCTGAAAGTAGAAGCCTCAGGTCAAGCGACACACAATCGAGGACTTCTAGGACTCGTTACTCCAGGTCTGAGAGAATGAGGACTAAAAGGTCTTACACAGAAGGAAGCAGCTATCGGCCTACACATTCACACCAAACGACATCTAGGCACACGAAGTTGCCTAGGTCGACGGACTTGTGGATAGTGCTTGAAGAAATGGCTCGAAGGAGAGAAGACACTCAGGTTCACAACCCCGCAGAGTCTCTGTATTACAACGATTAGCTCCTAGAGCACATGGAGCGTCGAGATTGGGATGCCAGAGCCGTGCCTTGCCTTTGAACCAGTAGATAAAGCGTTAGCAAGGTTGCAGAACTCGTCGTTTATTCCGGTGATAGAGAACGCACCATTACCCTCAGGCTTCTACCAACCCAAATTCACTACTTATGAGGGGAAGTCAAACCCCTACATGCACTTTCGCCACTTTCACCAGGTTATGGCCGTGTATCGGCGAAACGAGGCTCTGATGTGTATCCTATTTCCTTTTAGCCTCGGCGACATAGGTTTAACATGGTTTGAAAGGTTACCAAAAAGTAGTATTGCTTCATGGGCGCAACTAGCGAAGGCATTTGTGACCAGATTCAGAACAAACACCAAAACGCCAGTGGAGATTGACCAGCTTCTCTCCATAGACATGGGCGAGAAGGAAACATTGAAGTCCTACAATAACCGCTATTGGGAGACTTTTAATCAGATTGGAGATTGCCCCACAAACCTAGCTATCGCACAGTACAAACGAGGTTTGCCGGCTGACAATAAATTAAAGGATTCAATGACAATGACGCCGCCTCTTACTATGGAAACCCTGATGGAGAGAGTGCACTAACACATCTTGGTCGAGGAAGATGGGATGCGTATTAAGACAAAGTCTGATACAAACAGCAATGTCAGACAAAACACCCTCGGCAAAAGTTAACACGGTCAACAAGAAAGACCGACAACGCAAAAATCTTTGCCCAACTGGGGGCAAAGTGGGTTGGCAGGTTTAACCAACTCTTTCTAGATTTCTTGCACAACTGGGGGGAAAAGGCGGTTGGCAGGTTTGACCAACAAAACTCTCTAGATTCCTTGCACAATTGGGAGGCAAAGGCGATTGGCAAGTTTGACCAACCAAACTCTCAAGATTCCTTGCACAACTGGAGAGCAAAGGCAGTTGGCAGGTTGACCAACAAAACTCTCTAGATTCCTTGCATAACTGGGGGGCAAAGGCGGTTGGCAGGTTTGACCAACAAAATTTTTTAGACTCCTTGCACAACTGGGGGGCAAAGGCGGTTAGTAGGTTTAACCAACAAAACTTTTTAGATTTCTTGCACAACTAGGGGGTAAAGGCGGTTGGCAGGTTTGACCAACAAAACTTTCTAGATTCCTTGCACAACTTGGGGGCAAAGGCGGTTGGCAAGTTTGACCAACAAAATTTTTTAGACTCCTTGCACAATTGGAGGGCAAAGGCGGTTGGCAGGTTTGACCAACAAAACTTTTTTGAACTCTTTGACTAGGATGACAGTTACCTCGGCCAAAGCAGGTTGGCAGGTTTGACCAACAAAATTTTTGCACTATTTGGCCGGGATGACAATTACCTCAGCCAAAGCGGATTGGCAGGTTTGACCAACAAGTTTTTTAGATTCTTCAGCCAAGATGCGTATCTCGGCCAAAGAAGGTCGGCAAGATCAGGTAAGGCTAAGCTAATTAGTTTGGCTAGACATGAAGTGAGAATGATGCAAAACATTGAAAAAGAAACACGGTAACCGAGACAAGAGATAAAAAAATTTCATTAATTGGAAGATGATTGCAAAAAGTGGGACATATAGCCCGGTTACACAGAAAGAACGACTCGCCGTACGATTGCAAACTCGAAGGGTATATACGTTGAAGGCAAAAAGGCGAGACTAGTCAAATTTTTGGCATAACGGTTGTAACAGGAGAACGGGGCTAATGAGGGCATGCCACATGCTAGATTAGTGGAAGGACATGCTGAGCAACTGACAAGACTTATTGAAACCGAACAAGTTTTCTAACTCGACAGAGTCGAGCGTTCTTAGCTCAGCTGGAGGAAAATAATCTCAATCATGCTACACAGATGGAATTAAGTAGCAATTGAGAGGGTAATTTATGCATAAATTGGGCCGAGCTAAGTAAGTCTATTGAAATGGACCGAGATAGATATAGTCTTGGGGCGAGCCACGGACTGCGGTAATTATCTCGATAGCCTTGGTCCTTGGTCGCATTGGTTCGGTCAAAGGTGGGCTATCAATGGCCTGGTTTAGCGGTCGTAGACCGAGATATTTGTGGGAATCGGACCGAGCTAAAAGATAGCTCGGCAGGAGGTCATTCCAAAAACTAGGTTGACTAAATTGACTTAATTAGCACAAGGCTGTGTAAGCACGGTTATGTCTTGTGCTAGCCAGAGTAAGAGTTGCAGCTATCTCACTTAGACAAGCAGTGAGTAAGGAGTTATCAGAATATGCATTATACTTGGGAATGTAATTCCTATTAGGACTCTGCTAAGGTGAGTAGAGTCCTACTAGAATTGTGCAAATCATCTCACTTGGTTGGTAGTGAGTAGGGTGTGTGATTCCTAGGAGGACTTTATAAGGAGAGTTGGAATCCTACTACGATTGGGCCAGACAGAATCTATAAAAGCTCATAGCATGACCTATGTACAGGTATCTCAATTCTTACTCTAGAATACACAGAGCTTATTATCTATTGTCTAGTTGCTGACTTAGGCATCGGAGGGGTTTCCGGCATACACCCGCCGGTTAACTCACGTTTGTGTTTCAGGTGGCAAAGTAATGTTGTTTGGAGGAGTGCAAAGTTGATCAACATGATTATACGAGAAGATTGTTTCGCGCTCGTACACTACATATTTTAAATAAATTTTATATTATTATTTTAATTTAAAAACTAATTTTAATTATTTATTATATCTTTATATGGCCCGAGTAATATGCTAATTTATTTTTTTTTAAAATCCTTATCTTATCTTAGATGATTTATAAAAAAAATCTTAAGTTTCTCCATGCCACTATTGCCAAATTTATTTCACATCGGTAATAAATGGAGGGATAGAAAGTAATTTACATCGGTATAAATGGAGGGATAGAAAGTAGAAGTTACTCTTAAATGTCTATTCTTAATATTTATTATAAATTCATTGCAATGGCTACTTATCTTCTAATATTTTATAATTGGAGGAGGATTCTCCAGTCTAAAATTTCGATTAGATAAATAAATTTCATCAACTTTTTAAGTACTTTTATGTAAATTCACACAACAAGCAACCTAGTGCATGTACAGCTCGAGTTACACACTCTGAATATCTTTCTCGATGCACAAACTCAATGAATTTGTTTATCCTTTGTTTTATTCATTCTATACAAAATATTCCAAATATATCCATAATAAATAATGTATATAAAAATTCTAACACATTATGTACACACACCACATAAAACATAAACTCCTATCACACCCCTAAGCCTAAGTCAAAACCTAAACTATACCCTACACACATGACATGTTTTCGGCACACTCCAGCAATTTTCCAACCATATTACTAAGGTATGAAAAAAAAAATTTAAATCAATAATTTTTTGTATTATTTTACTATTATTCTTCAAAAACTAATACTTTGTTTAGTTTTAAGTTTTTAAAAATATTTTAGTTAATTTTTTTTTTTTAGTAAACTTTTTACATATTTAATCAACCTTTTACTTTTTGAATTACTTAATTTAGATACATTTAAAAAGTAAATTATTTGCCAAAAATTACTTAATTTAGATACATTTAAAAAGTAAATTATTTGCCAAAAATCTTTAAAAAAAAAATAATAAATACAAAAAAAACATGTACTGAATTTTTATATTTTTGTATGCTTTTAAGTGTATCTAAATTAAGTGAATCCAAAAAAAAAATAATTAGAATATTAAAAATGTTCACTAAAACAAAAGAATACGGATTGAAATTTTCAAAAATTATTTTTCAAAACTCAAAACTAAACTAATACTATTTTCATTATTCGTTCCATATTGACTGGCAATGAGATGGAAATAATTTGGTACTAGTTACATTAAACAAATTCGGCAATCAACAACTGAATCAAACAATAATTTTTGATTTTGTACTTCTGAACTAATTATAAATTTTCGACATATAACTATTTTTTAAGTTGGTTTTCAAATATATGAAATGTTTTCAAAAGTTAATTTCCTTATAGGTTCAACATTTTCAGGACTGATTTTTAAAATGATAATTGCAACAATGAAAAAAAAAATATTTCCAAACCAAAAAACTCACTTGTTCGTTGCCTAATTTTTTATTAACAATCACTTTTTTTTTCTACATCTAAGGTCCCGTTTGGTAACACTTACGTTTTCAGTTTTTCTATTTATATTTACAAAAATTTTAAAAACTCAAATAAAAACTTGTTTAGTAAATTTTTGATTTATAAATCAGTGGTCTGAGTTTATAAATGGGGTACTTACCAATTAGTCCTATTCACTAGACTTATTTACCTACATGTCCTAACTAATAAATTTAACACTATAAAAATAAGAGAGTGATAAATTTATCACTAAAAAATTATTCATAAAAAAGAGACTGATAAATTTATCACTATAAAATTATTCATAAAAAAAAAAGACTGATAAAATTTGTCTTTATCACTTAATAAATTATATCAAATAGGACTTAATGGGTAATAAGTCTCAAAGTAGGACCTATTGGGTAATAAGTCTCCCAAGTAGGACCTATTGGTAGTTTACCCTTTATAAATTTGGTCAAAAAATGTAAACTCAAAAAATGTGTTTTCATTTTGAGTTTTTAGTTTTTTTTTTTTTTACCACCCAACACTAGCCACCACCCGCCACCATTTTCCACCACCGTCTTCCTCCACCACCACCCCTACCACCACCACCCACTTACCACCACCACTCACCCACCACCCCACTTACCACCACCACCCACCCCTCGCCGCCGCCACCACCATCACCCACCACCCACCTGCCATCCACCTATCACCACCATCTACCGCCCGCCACCACCACCCACACCCACCTGCACCCACCATCCACCACCCGCCACTGCCAACCACCCACCACCACCACCACCACCTACTGCCCACCACCACCACCACCACCACCACCACCATCACCATCACCATCACCCACCACCCACCGGCCACCCACCTGCTACCACATCCACCACCCACTACCACCACTACCCACTGTACCACCGCCACCGTCACCACCCACCCCATTACCACCACCACCCGCCACCTACTCGTCACCACCCACCACCACCTGCTATCCGACATCCGCCACCACCTACCACCACCACTCGCCGCCGCCGCCGCCGCCACCACCACTCACTCGCTACCACCCACAACCTGCCACTGTCACCCACTCACCCACCACCACCACTCGCCACCACCACCCACCCCTCCCCACCACCCACCACCACCCGCCATCCGTTACCCACCTGCCACACCACCCACCACCCGCCACCCGCCACCACCACCACCACTACCACCCACTCGCTACACCCACCACCCGCCACCGTCACCCACCCACCACCACCCGCCACCACCCATCATCACCACTTTCCACCACTATCTTTTGCCACCACTTGCCATTTCTCACTCTTTTTTATATTTTTAAATTTTTTTAAACATTTTGTCAATTACCAAACGCGTTTGTAGTTTATGTTTTTTTAAAAATAAACAAAGACCAGTTTATAAAATTTTTGTAAATATAAACTGAAAACGTAAACGTTGCCAAACAAAGCATTCATTGTTTTGTAAATCTTTCATAATAAAATCAATAATAACAATGGAGTGTAATGGAACAATGTTATAAGCAATGGATAAGGAGTGAAATTTTGAGCAATATCTGTCAAATCTATGAAAACAATGAAGGAATGGTAAAGTGAATAATGATCAATGGAGGGAGTGAGAAAGGAATAAAAAATTAAAGAATAAGTCTGATGTGTGTATTTTTGAGAAGAAAATGCATATTGAGAATTTCCATATAAAAAATGTGTACTAAGAAATTTTAGTTTTAATGATTGATGTGTGTATTGATATCTATTGGTCATTTTGTTTAGTGGTAAATTATAAGAACAAATTAATTCATTAAGTGTATATATAAATGATGTGTAAAATAAAATTACCCGTAAAGCTCATCATATCCAAAAAATAAAGAAATCTTATTCTTTATTTTTTATATTTTATTTTGAATATAATAAGTTATACATATAATGTTTAATGTAGGAATTCCCATAATAATTTTTATTTACTTATAAAATTCAGAAAATGATCTATGATGTTTAACATCGTTGCATATAAATAAATAAATAAATAATTGGTAAATTAAAATAAGATAATGTTTGGGTCATGTTTATGTCTGATCTCCCTGATATTTTTTCAGTGCATAGCATGTTCTTGTTTTACTAGATTTTATGAAAAAAAGTGTTAATCTTTTGAGTGAACCAAAATGACAGATGTTGGTAGCGCTTGGTAGAGTTTTGTAAATGTGATTTGAGAGTATGGGTTGTATTTTGAGTTTGTGTGTTGTGGAATTATGATTTGAGTGTAGAAAATTTGTTTGATAAAGAGTTTTAAAAATAGTTTTGAAAAGAGTTTTGATTTGAGTGGGGAATTGTTGATGTAACATTGGATATGTGATACAAAAATTTATAACTCATAACTATACATAAAACTCAAAATTATTTAAAGTACATAAAAAATTTTAAAAATTTCAGAAAATATTTTTTTCGATTATATAAATCAATTGCAAAAAAAAAAAAAAAAAAAAAAAAAAAAAATTACTATTCCAGTCAACCGGCCGGACGTCCCGTCAGGCAAAATTTTTTTAAAAAAAAAAAAAAAACACGTCTGTCAAAACAGAAGAGTTTTGGAATCATCGTTTGAGAACACTAACCAAACACCATATTTGAATTAACGTGTGGAATCATGATTTGAATTCACAACCAAACAGAGGGAGAATCTGATATGAAAGAGGAGTTGAACCAGGTGCCATCCTGCAAGCATCTATTTCACGTCAACTGCATCGGCCACTGGCTCCATTCCAACTCCACTTGCCCACTTTGTAGATCCTCCATTAATCCCCACCCACCACCAACCACCAAGCTCAGCCACCCTTAACGGACTTACAGAGACAAGATGGTGACACCACCGCTGCCCACCACCACCACCACTACGATGGAGGGCGTATTCACAACAAGAGGATCAACCACAAGCAGCAGAAATCAATTATGGCTCAAGTATCACAAATCATGGTTAGTCATGAGGAGAACAACCACGGTCGGGCCAATATATATGCTAGCTATAGAATATCCATGTGCTAGTAGTAGTAATCACTATATCAGTAGAACATGCTCAAGGAAAGCCCATCGAATTGAATTTGGGCCCTTCAATGAATCCATGTTGCGCCTTTTTTTCTTTTTTTTTTTTTTTTTTTTTTTTCTGATAAGTTGAAAATAATTAAATTAACTGATGATACTCTGAAATTGTAAAGCCTTTACATATGCATAATTGCATATGTTATAAAATAGGATGCGTGCCTTCACATTTATTGGTCCGTAAATGATAGAATGGATTATGAATCAAAAAAAAAAAGATAGAATGGATTAACTCTAATTGATGAGTAGCTTTAAAAGCCTTAGCAAAAGACTTTCTACATGTCTTTCCTGCTGAACAAGACTCACATACAGGTAGGCTACCTTTGGTGAGAGTGCCCAATAGTCCTCCTCTATCCAATTTAGCAATTCTCTCTTGTCCTATATGGCCTAGTTTTGCATGTCATTTAATAGAATCAGATACATTATCAGACACTATTACAATAATGTTTAAAGATCACACATGAAATCTATATGGCCTGGTCTTGCATGTCATTTAATGAAATCAGATACATTATCAGACACTACTACAATAATGCTTAAAGATTACATATAAAAAATTAAAAATATCTTATTTTTATTAAAAGTGTGATTAAAAAAATTAAAATAATATTTTAATCACAATTAATCTAATTGAATGAGATAGTATTTAGGCCTCGTTTGGGGAGTGGCTATTTTAGCCAAAAAGTTAAAAAGCCAACTAAAACTAGTCACATCACCTCTCTACTTTTCTGCACATCTTTTCGTAAAAAGTCAAAAAATTACTAAAATAACCTGTTCCCAAACAAGGCCTTATTTTAATCTCCCCATCCAAACAAGTGTCATTGTATATCTTTGTTTTTTTAATCACAGTTTCTATGGTGTCGTTTGGTAACACTTACGTTTTCAGTTTTCTGTTTATATTTATAAAAATTTAAAAAACTGAAACAAAAACTTGTTTGATAAATTTTTGATTTATAAATCAGTGGTCTCAGTTTATAAATTTGGCCAAAAAATGTAAACTCAAAAAATGTGTTTCCATTTTGAGTTTTTTTTTTTTTTACTACCCAACACTAATCATCATCCGCCACCATTTTCCACCACCGTCTTTCGTTACCACCTCTCATCACCCATCCCCCACCACCACCTGCCACCACCACTCACCACCCACCTGCCACCACCACCCACCACCCGCCACCACCACCCACCTGCCACCCACCACCCACCACTAGCCACCAGCCACCTGCCACCCACTCGCCACCACCACCCACCCCTCGCCACAACCACCACCCACCTGCCATCCACCCGCCACTCACCCCCACCACCACCTGCCACCACCACTCACCACCTACCTGCCACCACCATCCATCACTCGCCACCTACTCGCCACCACCACTCACCACCCACCTACCACCACCATTCACTACCGCCACCGCCAGCCACCCACCGCTAACCAAACCACCAACCACCTGCCACCTACCTGCCGCCACCTACCTGCCACCACCACCCACTACCCACTCGCTACCATCCACCACCCGCCACCGTCACCCACCTACCCACCACTACCCGCTACTGTCACCTACCTACCCACCACCACCTGCCACCTACCCGCCACCACCACCTGCCACCTACCCGCCACCACTCACCACTACCCGTCATCCGCCACCCACTTGCCACCACCACCCACTCGCTACCACCCGCCACCGTCACCCACCCACCCGCCACCTACCCACCACTACCACCACCCGACCACCACCCGCCATCTGCCACCCACCTGCCACCACCACCACCGCCACCCACCTGCCACCACACCACCACCACCACCACCCACTCACTACCACCCACCACCACAACCCACCCGCCACCACACCCGCCACCACCACCCACTCGCTACCACCCACCACCACAACCCACCCACCACCACCCGCTACCCACCACCCACCGTCACCACTTTCCGCCACTGTCTTCTACCGCCACTTGCCACCACTTGCCATTTTTCACTCTTTTTTATATTAAAATTTTTTAAACATTTTGTCAATTACCAAACGCGTTTGTAGTTTATGTTTTTCTAAAAATAAACAAAAAATAAACAAAAACCAGTTTATAAAATTTTTGTAAATATAAACTGAAAACGTAAACGTTACCAAACAGACCCTATATAAATGTGATTGTATATATATATTTAAATTTTATTTTCATATCTCTATAATAAAACAACACTGTTGTATATATCTTTGAAAGTGTTTTCCTCCCAGCACAATCTTCGTCTCTCTCTGTTTCTCACTTCTCCACCACGACCATAGCAGTGACTTTGCCTCTTCCTTTTCGTCGACACCCACACTCCTCACCACCGTCGCTGCTCCTCCTCCCTCCATAGCGACCCTTCGTCTACATCTCGATCGCAACAACTGCGGTAACCCCACGCCCCATCTCGACCATTGCAGCAACTGTCGCAGCCACCATCTTGGCCTCACACAACATTGCGAATGGTGAACACATTTATTTATATATATATATATATATATGCTTCAGTTTTCAAGATCGTTAAACTATTTGAAAAGCTCTGATAAAAATTTATCTTTGTGTAGAATGAGAACAGCATGATTTTACCTAATTTGTCATCTATGATTGAATCTCCAAATTCATAGAAAAACTATTGCTGTCATAGAGCAAAAAGCCCTAATTTTCACACCCCTAAAGCTTATACTTAGAGAGATTTCTTTTTATTTTTTTATTTTTTTCTTTTTCCTCAGTTTGGGTATTGGATTACAACTTTTTTTGTTTTAGGTTTGTGAATAATATGGAACTCTTTTTGATCACTGAAGGTACCTGAATTTTTAGAATATGGTTTCGTACCTTCAAAAATTTCCTCCTCCCTTCTAGCCATGGTGTTTCAAGAGATTGTGTTGATTAGGTTATACTACTCTTTCTCTTTTGGTCTACAAAAGATGCTGATGCTGATGCTGATGTGTTTTGATCTTTATTAATTAATCTTTTGTGATTACTTCATTATTGTTGAATAATTCATCACATCATTATTGCAACACATTGGTTATGAGCGAAGGCCTAAACTGTTATAGTGATGACAAAAGTTACTGAAAAGTTCATTGTGATTTTCAGTTGGGAATGCATATTTTGAAACATGGTAGATTTGTATTCTAATTCCTTAAATTTAGTGATCAAAAAAATAAAATAAAAAATTGCCCCATTTCTTTCCTCACTCAGTTCTTTTTTAAAAAGGATTTATGCAAGTAATGGATTGATAATAAAATGCAATTGAATGCTCATATAAAATTCATGAGGAGCAGATTGAGGGAAGGCCTATAACATATCAAATATTAAACTTTCTCAGGGTAAAATTTGGGATTCATCCATTAAACTTACTCGGGAAACATATTGGGATTCAAAAACAACTTATTCAGGAAAGGCTCATATCATTTCAAAGAGTAAACTTGAATCCCAATATGTGCTCTATATTGCTTGCTAGCTGTTTCTCATGTAGTGTAGCTGCAGTAATATTAAATGTTTCAATAGTCTTTACTGAGCATATAATTCATTAACTTTTCTTCATTATTTTTTACCATTGCAGGAAGGTAAGGCTGTTGCTATTTCCCATATGAACACCATTGTCAATTCAACAAAAGGAGATCCAGTTTTGGTTAGTTTTCTCTTTCGCCCTGTCATGAGTGCTAGCTATTGATATTTTGCTTATAACTTAATCGATTTAACTGCCACTAATGTGAATAATGTTGATGTTCGAGCACTAACATCTTAAACTAAGTTTGGCTTAGTATTTATTTTGTAGGGTATTGTTGATTTTGAGTTATGATGGCCTTAACACATTATTGTCTTGTTCTCCATATGGTTAAGAATTAGCAGCTGTCAATTTAACTGTCATTTTTTACTTCGTTTTGGAATCATCCAGGAAATTGATCTTCAGGAGCCCTTGTTACTTTTCTTCTTGTGGGATTCCTCTTTTTGTTTCTTTGTCAAAGGGCCTTTTTTTTGTCTTTTTTTTTTTTTTTTTTTTTTTTTTGTGTGTGTGTGGGGTGGGGTGGGGTGGGATATAATGTTGTTGATTTTGGTGTTCTTTATCTAATTGGGCTTATATGATTTCCACATCTATATTGTTCATTTATCCATAGCTTCTAAGTTGAATGTGTAATGTATCATTATTTTTTTTCCTATTAACTGGCCTACTCTTTTTTTTATTTTTTATTTTGGTGTATTATACCATATTGCATCTATATATGTTTTCCTTGAGTTGCTTACAATTTTTGCTAATTATTTTTTATGCATGTTATAAGAATTCCATGTTTTGTTCCCTACTCTTTGTATTATACCATATTGCATCTATATATATATATATATATATTTTTTTTTTTCCCCTATTAACTGGCCTATTCTTAATTAAGTTTTTCTTTTTTTTCATTTTTTTAATGAGATTTTTATTGTGTAATCACATTAAAAAACCTTTTATTCCTGAACTTTCTTTGTATATATTTTTCCAACACTAGACTTTCATTTATGAAATATATGATATTATTAGCTATTCATATGTGGTCAATGTTGTGATTCAAAGGAAATTTTTGTACAAATAATATTGATTATATTTTAAATATTAGTTTTGTTCAGATTTTAATCACGGTTGATATGTTGTGATTGGTAGTCACATTTTGTGATCGAACTTTTTTTTTATCACACGCACTAATCGTGATGAGAAATGCATATGACTGTGATCTTATCTCACTATTAATCATGGATTATTTAAATTCAATCTCATGTTTTATTAGTTATTGATCACACTTAAAATTCATGATCTAAATGTTTATTATCATGGTCAAACCATGTGATGAAATTATCTTTTAATGGCGGTCAAAAAATATGATCGAAAATGACCCTAAACAATCACACTCTCAAAGATCACACTTTAACAAAATAAAAAATCCGTGATCTATTTATGATTTTGTAGTAGTGTTTCTTCTGCATACAGCAGATTTTTTGGTACTCAAAAACAGAAAATAAAATATTGTTTTTTTAAATGAAATTGATATATTTAGATTGTGCTCTCAATAAGCTTTTTATTGATATAAAATAGGCTTTAATCGGAGTTGAATTGAAAAATATGTTTTTTTCAAACCTTTTTGAGTCAATAAATAAATAAATAAAAATAAAAAATTCTGGAAATTAGGAAAATATTCTAGAATTTTTTTTTATTAATTAACTCCTTTTAATATTGTTAGCTTTTAATTTTGTGCTATTCAATTGTTGAGTTAATTTATTTTATGATTAATTAATATGTTGGTTATGTACCAATATATTAAACATGAGTCCTAGGTTTTATTGTCCAACACTCTTTTCCTTAGATGGAATTGTAGTTAGACTCCATCCTTTGACCATTTAAATTGCTTTTAATTATTAATTGCTCAATTTAATTTAGTTTTTTTTTGGATGGAGGTGACATTGGTATTTATTGATACACATGTTTTATTTTATTGTTTATGGTTGAAGGTATACCCCATAAATGTATTGGTGAAGTGGCATCCCCATGTCAATTTCCTTTTGTATTTAGAATCAATGTGGTAGGATTCTTTTGAGTTGTAAATTATTTTTTTGGATGCATTTTTCCATAGCCATGTAAGGGGATGTGTTTCACTATCACCAATATATTTCAAGGTTGCCTTAACATGTTGCACCAAAATACCAATACGGTTTCAAGTGGAACCCACGAAAGTTCTTTGACAAGCGGCATCTACATGCTTCACTTGTTTAGCTTCAAAGCTCTTGACTCTGAGGACTCCCCCCTAAAGCGAAGCAACAACGGATGGGAAGGGTCCAATTCCAGTACTGCAATAGGCACCGTTCCCAGTTGAAAAATGGAAGATTTTGATTTTGTGTCTTCACTTCTCTGAAAAATGGAAGATCAAATGTGCTTCGACTGTCTTCAACGTCGAATTCACTCTGATTTCTCTGATAATCTCACTTTCTCCCATGCCATCTCCGATTCTTCCTTTCCTTTCGCCTCCACCGCTGTCGTTCAGGTTCCTCATATTTATACGCTCCACCACCACCAAACTCATATGACTTCTTGTTTATACATGAATTATGATTATTTTTATATTTAATTCGTTTATGTCTTTTGTTGTATCGATGTAGATGTCAAATTCTAGTAGCGAAGCTTCATCTCAGTTCATATTGGTGTATCTACCTAGTGGCCAATACAGTTGCTTGACAAAATACATGTATGTTACTCAATTTGATATGATTTACCTATGCTATGGCTTTCTATGATTTACTGTGAATTTTGATACGATGTGATTCCGATTGGACTTGGATTATTTTTTCCAGTGATGAGTATTGTCCAGAAGATCTTCAAGGTAGACACAATAGTGAGAGTGGTGACACAATTGCATCAGTGATTGATCAAGATCAAACTTGTTCACTAGACACGACATTGAATGAAATCCAGTCCAATGGTGGCAGAAGAACATTCCTGGATGGGTTCAGATGCAAAAATTCGACTTGTAACTTTGCCAGTCGGTTTTCTTGCTTTAGGACAATCACTTCCTTGGCTCCAATTGCTCAGGTTGGCATTTCATCTTATTCCGTGTTTGAAGAGCTTGCTTCCAACTATTTTTCTAGGTTTGTTGAAGACCACGTATTGAGCTCACTTGGTCTTTTGATTGAAGGAAAAGCAACAGGACGAGATAGTATAAATCTTCTTAGATTAATTGGGGTACCGGCATTTAATGAGAATGGCTTCCCTGGGTGTTTAAGGCACCCGAACATAGCTCCTATTCTAGGGATGCTCAAAACATCTGATTATATCAATTTAGTGCTTCCCAAGACTCCTTACACTTTGGAAAACATTCTTCATTATAGCCCTAATACCTTAAAATCTGAATGGCATATAAAATTTTTGATATACCAGCTACTCTCTGCATTGGCTCATATGCACGGTTTGGGGGTTTCCCATGGTAATGTATGCCCATCCAATGTAATGTTGACCGGTGTGTGTTGGTCTTGGTTGCGGATTGTTGATAAACCTATGCTGAGCTCTGATTCAAGTAAAACAAGTAAAGAATGCTCTCTTACTCCAACTTCGAGGATTGGTTGCTGCATTCGGGGCTGTCCTTCTGAAGGACTTTATGCTGATTTGAAGTTTTCCCAATCTATGGACTGGCATTCTGCCTTTAATAGTTGGTGGAGGGGAGAGTTGAGTAACTTTGAATATTTGCTCATCTTAAACAGATTAGCTGGGAGAAAATGGGGGGACCACACATTTCATACAGTGATGCCGTGGGTTATAGATTTTAGTGTGAAACCTGATGAGACTAATGATGCAGGCTGGCGAGATTTAAGCAAGAGTAAATGGCGGTTAGCAAAAGGAGATGAACAGTTAGACTTCACGTATTCAACATCGGAAATCCCTCATCATGTATCAGATGAATGCCTTTCTGAACTGGCTGTGTGCAGTTACAAGGCAAGGAGGTTACCACTGAGTGTTTTGCGTATGGCTGTTCGTTCGGTCTATGAACCGAATGAATATCCTTCTACTATGCAAAGACTTTACCAATGGACCCCTGATGAGTGTATCCCAGAATTCTACTGTGATCCCCAAATATTTTATTCCATACACTCTGGTATGACTGATTTGGCTGTACCATTGTGGGCGGGTACCCCTGAGGAGTTCATTAAATTGCATCGAGATTCTTTAGAAAGCAATAAGGTCTCATGCCAAATTCAGCATTGGATTGACATCACCTTTGGGTATAAAATGTCAGGTGAGGCAGCTGTTGATGCCAAGAATGTTATGTTGCCTGCATCAGAGTCCACAATGCCCAGGTCGGTAGGGCGCCGCCAGCTTTTTACCCAACCACACCCTGCTCGTCAAGTTGCTACCAGGAAAAGTTGTAATACCACAGCTGAATCAAACATGATTCAATTCCAAGTGAATCAAGTAGAGGGTGAGAAATCTCTTCTTCTTGAAACTGCTCATTTACGAGGATTGGAAGAAGCAGCTGCATTTTGTGAACATGCTCGGCATTTGAGTCCCCTCTACTGCTATCATCTAGAAAATCTTGTAGAGGATGACTCTTCTTCACTAAAGCTTCTAAGTGACAGTTCAGAGAAAAATATATCTGGGACACCTGACTATGGAAGCAAATATGGGTTGCGATCCATTGTTGACTTGCTTTATCTTCTCGAGAATATTGAGGTGGATGATGACACTTCTGTGGGATATCAAGAGTTACTGCTTTGGAGGCAGAAATCATCTCGGTGTAAGAGTTTTTCAGAAAGCATCGCGAAAGACATATTTTCTATTGGATGCATTTTAGCTGAATTTCATTTGAGGAGACCATTATTTGATCCAACCTCATTGGCTCTGTACTTGGAGAGTAGTGTTTTACCTGGACAGATGCAAGAACTTCCCCCTCACACTAAAGTTATTGTTGAGGCATGCATTCAGAAGGATTGGAGGAGGTATTGTCATTAAATTTTCTTTTCCCCTGCTAGAAGTGGTTGAAGCTTTTTGTCAAACTTGGATGTTTGGTCTTGAGTCCTTCCTAAATTCATCGAACTACAAAATCTAAGCGCCTTAGTACTTCCAATTTTCTTCAAACTAATTTAATCTTTTATTCTTGACTTATTAGGAGGCCTTCTGCCAAATGCCTTTTGGAATCTCCATACTTTTCAACAACGGTCAGGTCATCCTACTTGTTTCTCAGCCCTCTTCAACTTTTGGCGAAAGATGGATTATGTCTTCGGTATGCTGCAAATTTTGCAAAACAAGGAGCCTTCAAAGCAATGGGTCCATTTGCAGCTGAAATGTGTGCTCCCTATTGCTTACCACTTGTAGTGACTCCTGTATCAGATATTGAAGCTGAGTGGGCGTATATACTACTGAAAGAATTCTTAAAATGTCTGAAACCGAAAGCAATAAAGGCACTCATCTTGCCTGCCATCCAGAAGATTCTACAGGCTAGTTGTAAACATGTTCTTGAATGCTCTGTTATGCATGACTCCCTGTTTTGATTTCTTACTTAGTGAGTCATTTCTTTCAGGCTTCTGGATATTTGCATTTGAAGGTTTCTATTCTTCAAGACTCATTTGTGCGTGAAATATGGCACCGGATTGGTAAACAGGCATATCTGGAGACAATACATCCTTCGGTTATATCAAATTTATATGTTTCACCTCATAAGAGTTCTGCTGCTGCTGCTTCTGTGCTGCTCATTGTCTCTAGTGAAGAGCTTGGTGTACCAGTTACAGTTCATCAGGTTGAATCAAATCTTCTGTTCTCACTTATGTGATTTGATAGATGTAGGAACTTAAAATTTTCATTACTATACAAATTTAGAGTTTTCTTTCCTGTTCCAGTGTGCTATCTTTTGCTGTTGTTCATAGTGTGCTAACTGTTCTTGTCATTTCCAGACAATCTTACCTCTGATCCACTGTTTTGGTAAAGGGCTCTGCAGTGATGGAATTGATGTCCTGGTTAGAATTGGTATTCTCAATTTATGGGGTCATTAGACTGGTATCTTTTCGGAAAATGTACTTCTTTGGCTTGTTACGCTAATTTTCTGCTTTTGTTTTTTAGGTGGTCTTTTGGGGGAGAATTTTGTTGTCCGACAGATTCTACCATTACTAAGAAATGTTGTTAATTCTTGCATCGATGCTTCATATATGACTAAGCCTGAACCCATGCAGATCTGGAGTTCTTTAGCCCTTATTGATTGTCTAATGACATTGGATGGTCTCCTTGCAGTCTTGCCGATGGAGGTGCTTATAAAGGAGTTGATAGAAGTATGAGATTTGGCATTCACTTTTACTTGGTCCACCTTTATCCTAACAAAAATGCTAGAGATTCCAAATGAATTACCAAATATTCTACCAAATACTCACATGGATGTGGGACCCACACCCGTGTGTGTATTTGGTAGAATATTTGGTAATTCATTTGGCGTCTCTAGCATTGCTCTTATCCTAAACTGAACATTTGAAATCACAAATTGATTTGACATTTACTATACTTGTTCAGGATGGAAGTTGCCTGCACGTTATAGTTCTCATGCAAACTAGTTTGGACACTGCAGTTCTTCAGGTGTTTCAAATTCCTGCTCTGATCTCTTGACAATATCTTATGCATGTTTACTTTTTTAAATATTTGCATTACTTTTGCTCTTTGTTCTGAGATAACACAGAATTGTTATTCATCTTACTATAGAATAGTGACAAACAAACTTATCGGTAAATACCAGTAAATTATTAACTTCAATGGATAGGCTACAATAAATTATGTAGATTTAAAGAGAATAACCAACAATAAACTACAACTGAAACACAATGCAAGAAGATGGAGAATTGAAACAGTAACAAATGAACAACTTTAAGATGATAATCAACAAACTAGGAGTCCCAATCAATTAGCATTCCTTGCATGTAAAGAATGAGAGCCTTTTCTGTGATTTATTTATTTTTTTTTTATGTAACAATTATCAGGAATCAACAATCCAAAAAGAATCCCTTTAAAAAGGATGAAGGAATAAAGAGAGTTTTTCCTGTGGAGCTACTAGAAATATGAAATACTGATTGTTACTGAGGTAGAGGTGTCATTTATCTGGAATTTGGTGCATCTCAAAGATTGGATGGGTTGAGATTAGTTGACAACACACGAAGAATTATTTGTTTATTATGATCGTGCCATTTTTTTGTTGTTGTTGGTTGAGTTAAACAATAATGACAAATTATAGAAGCTATGGCTCCAATTTAGCCATCATTTTTAAAATATAAACCATTGAGTAGGATAAAAATTGCTAAATCTACAACCACAAAGGTTGTACATACAGTTCTCTCTCTCACGTGGTGGGGCACTGTGGTACACGTGAGAGGGAGGGCTGCTGATACAACTTTCATTGTTGTGCATTAGTGTCCCAAATTATGATTTGAGTTTCACAAGTACCAAGTGCAGTTAAGGTTTGTGCCGCTTTATGAAGGCATTAAGTAAGTGTGCTTGCTGCATGACACATTGACCTTTTCTACTTTTTCAATGAATATGTGAGCAGCTGTATTCCATTGCTTTTTCTATGGTTTCTTTCCAACACTTTGCTAATCTGCGCCTCACATTGCACCCTCCACATGTCCCGAAGATAGTGATTCATCCTAATTGATTATTGAATTGTCAATTGAAAGAGGAATAGCTCTGTTCTAACCTTGTTTCACTACTACATTCAATGATTTATTCCCATATCTTCTTAGATAATTTGAATTAATGCCAATAAAATACTCTTCTTTCACTTACCTGCATCTTATGCACTGGTTAACTAGTTAAAATTTTGTAATAATGCAATTATTTTTTTGCTCACCAGGTTGCTGCTACAAGTCTCATTGCAATTTGTGAGCGGATTGGCCCAGATTTAACGGCATTGCATGTTCTGCCAAAACTCAAAGAGCTATTCGATGAGCTTGCTTTCTCTCAGGAAACCAGCATTACTTCTGGTTCTCTGGAGAGAAGCTTGAAGGTTACCAAACGAAAAGTAGATGAGGAGGATCCAATTGAAAGTCGTATGGACCTTGTGTGGGTGCTAGTCTTTTCAATTGGAGTCAATTCATAACGTCTTACCTTAATTTCATTTTTAGCGTGTGTTAACTTAATCTGGACATTTACAGGTTGCTTTTGTATCCCCCCTTTGCTTCTCTTCTTGGTATAGAGAAACTTCGCCAGTGTTGTGCCACATGGTTGCTTCTTGAGCAATTCCTTCTACGGTGTCATAACTGGAAGGTATGCTTGTTTCGTGGTTCCAAGACTAGCATCCTTTTTTTGTTTATTTACAAAACAATCAATTCTATATGCTCAAGCACATTTATACTTTGTTGCACTTCACATGCCTGAACTGTCATGATTTAGTGGGAATATACAGGAGAGTCCTCTCGAAGTAGTCCAGACAATATTAATTCTAAAAGGCCTGTTTTTAGCAAGAGCTCAACTTCTTCTGAATACAATCCTGCTAAACTGTTGCTCAATGGGGTTGGGTGGTCAATACCACAATCACAAGGAAACAGGAGTGCCAAAAACTTGATGCCTCATAAGCGAGCAAATGACCTTAATCAAGATCCAGTTGAGAGGCATGTAAAACCCTCAATTTTTGGAAAACATGAGCCGTGGCATTGGTTCCCCAGTCCGGCAGCTAGCTGGGATGGGCCTGATTTTTTAGGTCGTGTTGGGAGTCTGAAAGATGAACTTCCATGGAAGATCAGAGCATCTGTAATGCACTCCATCCGTGCACATCATGGAGCACTACGATCTTTGGCTGTTTGTCAGGATGAGTGTACTGTTTTTACAGCAGGAGTTGGTCCAGGATTCAAGGGAACTGTTCAGAAGTGGGACCTGTCAAGAATCAATTGTACATCTGGTTATTATGGCCATGAGGAGGTATATTCTTATATTCCTTTGTTAAATTGGAGTATGACACCATTGTTTGCAATTAATTGGTATTTGAGTTCTGGAACCTTTGCTTGTCTTATGCTTTATCTGTAGTAATTGTTAGTTTGAAAATTGTATTACAGAAGCCGTAAATGAGATCCAGTTATTTATCTCACTTATCTTTCATATTTATGGCTCTTGTTCTCTAACATATGCTGTTTACATCCCACTTGGTGAATGAAAAGGTGATTTATTAGTTAATTGTTAAGGAATGAAAATAGGGCAGCTTGATTATTTATTTCTATCCCTTATACCACAGAAAGAATCAAAGAACTAAAAAGCTTTTCTATTTCTACTAGAATAATCGATTTCCAAAAGTACTTCTTACTCTGTGTAGTGCAGCACCCCGCTATTTTACAATTTAGCCCCAAAAAGACTTGACTGGGCCAGGGTCAGACTTCTGTTAGATTAAATACCGTCTTGAGTGGAATGTTCCCTATCTCTTCAGTTCAGGAGGCACAATACTGCTGTCATGGAACTGTATAAATGATTGGCCAAGGAACTGTTTTGTCTGGACAACTTCTTTTGTCTGCTTTGGGTTTGGGCGGAAAGTAGTCATAAAATGCAGTGCATCTAATGGCGAAAGTTATAACTCATATCATAACATACCAATATTAGATGTCATGGGTCAGGACAAAAGGGAACCATTTCAATTTAATGGAGTGACTAAGTGCTGTTGACTTCAATAACTGTTGTAGAGCAATGTTCTTAATTTCTTCTTCAAGATTGTGGAATTTTGTCATATGAACAGTAGCTTATTGCTTTTCTAATTGCATTTGAATATTTCAATTTACTATTCTTGATGCATATCATGCTCTGTTATGTTTTTATGGTTGATATGTCTCTAATTACTCTGCAACTTTCAGGTTGTGAATGATATTTGCGTCCTGTCGTCCCATGAAAGGGTAGCTTCTTGTGATGGAACAGTACATGTTTGGAACAGCCAAACAGGGAAACTGATATCTATATTTGCTGAATCATCAGCAAATTCTGCTGATGTTGCTAGCCCTTCAACTTCTGCATCAAAGATAAATACTGATCAGCCCAATATGCTAAATTCCAATCCATTAATAAGTGGAATATTTTCAACTTCATTTGATGGGAGCTTGTACACTTGTATGCATCACCTAGAATTCATTGAAAAGCTTGTAGTTGGCACAGGAAATGGTTCTCTCAGGTAAAGACTCTTAGAGTGAGATTTGCATTCTTAGGTGAAGCAGATAAACCAAAAAAGGAAAAACAATCAACATTCTTCTAATGCAGTTCAGCCTTTTGAATTGTACTATTTCATGCAGATTCATTGATGTTACACGAGGTCAAAAACTTCATCTCTGGAGGAGTGAATCTGGTGAATCCAGTTTCCCTTCTCTCATTTCTGCTATATGTGCATGTGGATCTGACAAAATGCAAGCTGATGGAGCTGCAGCTTCACCATCTTGGATTGCAGCTGGACTAAGTTCTGGAATTTGTAGGTTAATTGATGTGAGGAGTGGAAATATTATTTCCTCGTGGCGGGCACATGATGCATATGTAACTAAGGTAATTTAAATTGCTAAATGTAAAATGCAATTTAATGAAGTTTAGTTTCATTTATCTTCCCATGCCATGCCTGCAGTTAGCTGCACCAGAGGAACATTTGCTTGTCTCCAGCTCTCTTGACAGGACTTTACGAGTTTGGGACTTGAGAAGGTAATTGGATATCTTCTTTTAGTTACTTGAAAAACATGCAAAGTTAACTTGAGTGAGCAAGATTCCTTCCGAGCAAGATTAAGACAAACCTGATCAATTACTTGTAATGATATAAGTCAAATCATATTTTGGGCTGCACTTATGGAGTTTGATTACCCCTTTTACTAGGTGGATTCTTGTTCTTATTTTTGTCTGTGAAGGAAAAAGTAGAACCTTTCAAGTTTCATGTACAACCCTGCCATTGTATAGACTTCCCTGATAACATGTCAATGCAAGTATTGTTCACTAAAAAGCACTGAGCTTTGAGCTCCTAAAAGAAAGTTATTTACTCGAGTCTTGACAGTCACTTAGTTTTAAATAATTATGGAAAGGATCACCCCCAGATTTTAGCCTGGATGATTACTCCTGCCACCCCAAAAGGGTGGTGTAGGGTTCAGGTCCCAGTTGGCACATGGGAGTGTGTCTCTGCAATAGAAAATCAAAAAGAAGTTACAGAAAGGATCTGTTGTACTGTATAGTTTCTCACATCCCCCACTGTACCCCAAATGTGTAGTAGGTATCCCTGCTTTTTCCATGTTCAGTTGTGGCTGGGAGCAGCCACTGGGGAAATGTTTCTCATCCTGCCTAAAAATTTTACAAAGGCGATGAGAAGGGAATTTGGAAGCATTTGGACAGGAAAATAATGAAAACTTTTGAATTCAAATATATGTCCGTACATATTGATTAATTTGCATGTAATTATCTATGTATACAAAGATATTTTGTGGTTTGTGGGCAGGTGGCCTCGTTTGCCATTGTTTATTTATTTTTACTTTTAGGGGGAAGGCGGTTGGGAGGAGGTTGGTTTGAGAGGAAAATTTAAATGATAATTTTTCTCCAAAATAACTATGTCATTCCGGCTCAAAATTTCTCTCTTTTTCCAAGGGAATTGGAAAAGGGAACTGTTCTAGTTAAGTTAAACAGAATTTTTTTTTTTTTTTTTTTTTGAACTAAGTTAAACAGAAGTATGACAATAGATATTTTGTGTCTAATTTGTTGTTTCTGTGGACATTTTCTTGCAGGAATTTACCGTCACATCCTATTGTTTTCAGAGGTCATGGTGATACTGTATCTGGTTTTTCTGTGTGGGGACAAGATGTGATTTCAATTGCCAAAAATAAGATTGGTCTTTCTTCTTTAGCTAGATCTGCAGATGAAGTATGTATACCAAAATGTTTTTCTTCTTTTTTTCTTTTTTTCTTTTCCTTTTTCACCTCTACCCCACACCCCCACCATGTTTGCTCAGTATATTCTACTTGCATGGCAATTGTAATTTTTTTTCTCTTTCCTTTTTCACCCCTACCCCCACATCACCACCATGTTTGCTCAATACATTAGAAGAGCCTTCCAACTCATGTTATGATCTAGATCCCTAAATATGACTCAACAAGTCATTATTGCCCCTCCAGTTTTTTTTAGGGAGATATATGCCCTTTATAGAGTTTTACATCGCCTTGATTTGGAAGATCCAAAATCAAAGATAGTGGTATTCGCAACTAAAAATGAAAAAAGATTCTATAACCCACAATTACTTGCATGACAGTTACAAAATTAACCTTGACAGCTAATCAAAGCAATGATTTTTTTGATTATAAGATGTTGGGTTTATGAATCTTAGTATTTCATCCTCTGTTAACTACGTTTCACCCATTCATTTCACACAAAAGAACATCATTTGTGGGAAATGGATCTTCTACTTCAATTTTGTTCTCAAGTATTCATAGTCAATTGGATGGCTAAGAGTTGGTTGACCTCATGTATGTTTCCCCCCTATTGGTCTAGTTTAATATTTTTGACAAAATAGTTTTGTTATGTATCCAACTGAGGAGTTGTGATTAGTTTTTCATATCATTCGTTTGTTCATCTTACATATCCCCAAAAAAAACAAAAAAAATCAGTTCATCATTTTTTCTTCCTTGCTCCCTCTTGTTTGAAAAAGAAAAAGAAAAACACAGAGGAAAAAGAAAAAGAAAAGCTTAGTCAAATTTGTATGTCATTGTTTCTATCCATTTGTTATCGTAACTTGTATATTTACCTCTGAAAATGGCATGTGGCAGGATGGGGAACATCGTATCACACCTCAATATCTCTATTTGGCAGATCGTGGAGTAAGGAACATGTCGGTGTTGTCAAGTTTGAGTATTCTACCGTTCTCACGACTGTTCCTTGTCGGCACGGAAGATGGTCATTTGAAAATATGTTGTTAGATTGCCTTTGATGTCTATATGTAGTTTTCTTTTGTCATTTTAGGGATAGGTTGTCATTTTGTATTGTATTATTTTGTCATTCATATATGCATCATTTGTTATGTCACGTTATATATGTAAAAATGCTTGATCAAGAATTGCTAGTTTTAAAATCCCAAAGGAGGCTTGTTGATGTGCATCTATTCTAAGGTTTTGCTTTGAATTATAGTTTACTAAGGGACAGATGAGATGTTAGGGTTTTAGAAAGCTGATTTTGTTCTGTCAGTTAGGATATCTAATGAGGATTGAATCTGATAGTCTCTCAATTTGAACCTTGTGTGTTACATGGTATTTGCCAGTCCAATGCCATTGAAGCAAAGCTATTGCACTTCTAGCAACATATATATTGACTATTTTAATTGAATTTTAAAGATATTTCTATATGAAAATATTGATATCTAAGGAAGAATTATAAATGAGTGGACGCTTTATTTAATTTTCAATATTCCAGCAAACAAGTAAATTGAAGTCATTGAAATAAAAATACTCCTACATTCATCCTGGATGCCAGAAATGGTTAAGACATAAATGGATTTTTATTCAGATAAAACTTCTCCCAAAATGGTTTTGAGCGATCACTTGCTCTTGCCATAAAAATTTACCAAAACAACCACCCACAACTTACAATTTTTTTTTCACAACGAGAAAAAGTTAAGTATAAGAGTGATACCAAGTCAATCACTAATACATCGTATTAGAATTCAATAATCCGTCACAAGAAATATAGGGAAACTTCCCTATATAAAACAACCATGAAATTCAGAAAAGATGGAAGCTTTTGTGAATATATAATTCTTAACTTACAGGCCGAGTAGGTGCAGCGGCATATAAGCATCTAAATCTGGCAGAGTTGCAGCCAATCCATGCATAGATCTATAGAAATAAAAGAAAACAATTGTCATTAATCTAAATGATTCTTGATTTTTTGATTTTACAAACTCTAATCCATTATCAAATTTAATTAATCCATTTGGTGATATAACCATACATACAATCCGATTATGTCAAGACATGATCTATGCAGGCTTACATGGCATATAAAAATTGTATAATATCTAAATAATCACATAACCTTGCATATTATTTATCTTTTCCCTTTTATTTATTTTTTTCTTGATAAGTAGCTCTAATTTATTTTTTCGCAAGGAAACACTCCATTTCAATTAGGGCGGAAAAAAAAAACAACAACAAAAACAAAGCAATGCTCCTTAACACACACACACACACACACACACACACACACACACGTACACATACAAAAAAAAAAGGACTAGACTTGTGCTGAAACAACTATCCCTAATCAGGTATTACAATCAGTCGGGGGTGTTTGTTTCAGCTTTTCAGAGCCAATTTATGGCTTTTAGCTTTGAAAAAGTTATTTTAGACTGTTTGGTTAAACTTATTTCAAACAGCTTCTGATTCTAACAGCTTATTTTAACTCAAAAAGCTGATTCTGAGAAGCTGCTCACCCCTTGCTTCTGATTATCAGCTTCTGCTGTGGACATGTTAATTTATGGTTATACTCTTAAATTTTTTTATTTTTTATTTTTTTAAAAATAGAAAAAGACTCAAATGGACTATAGATTATTATTATTTTTTTTTATGAGAAATGTAGACAAATAAAAAATAAAAATTAATTGAAAAAGCTATTTCACAGCTTATTTAACAAACACTACTCAGCAACTTAAATCTATAATCCAACAGCTACACCAAACAGATTAACAACTTCTGATTAAAGTCATAATTTATAATCTGTTAAGCTATAATTTATAAGCTGTTTTAACAGCTACACCAAACGGGGCCAATAGAAAGCATTTTCACTTATCACAAAGTCAACTGAGTATCAGCATTACATACATACAAACATATTCCAGTTTTGTATTCCCGGCTGACTTTGAAAATTATGGTTTCTCACCTATAGCTAAAATAAATAAATAAAAAATCCAATTTATCCCCTCTTAAATTTCATATATGCCCTTAAATCTTCTATAACTCCCATTTTCTTTTTCATTTTTCAATAAAATCCTACAATATGACCCCCTTTAAATGTTTATTTTGCTGAAAAATTACTTACACAATTTCACATCTCTCCCATCGATGATAATATTTGTAAGCACCATAGGAATAATTAATACTAACTATTTCAATTACAAAATTGCGAACATAAAGAGTGACAAAACCTAACCTGTTTGTGAAGACGTATGATCTGAAAATGAAGGGTAACATCCTCAACACCTCAGTGAAGCACGTGACCTGCACACCACCACCATCACCATTCTTGGAGTTGATAACCTCGGACCTTCCATATGAAGATGCTCCCCCTCCTCCGATTCCCAAACCACCTACTCCTTCCACCACCACATCAACCGACACTTCTTCTACTCCCTCCGTAGACCCACAACTATGCTTTGTCGACTCAACACCTAACCCTCCACTCCCCATTTTCACAAACGCTTCACGGAATTCAGAGCTTTTAATTGAGATTTTTTTAATGCATAAACTCAATTTTCACTATGAGTTGGGATTAATTGTGCTAGGGTTTTGCGTTTATGTCCTCATTGCAGAGTATGGAGAGGCCGATATATTTAGGGTGGCTTATTGGAAAAGAAATGTTTCCTGCAAAAATATATATAAATATATATATTTTTAAATAGTGATATTAACATTTTTTATTTATTATAATACTAATAAGAGTAAGAGCATCTCCAACGATTTATCTTCTTTTTTTTTTTTTTGAAATCAAATTTGAGCAAAAACTTCATTCGATATCAAATACTCCAATAGAGGATTTTGTGCTTTCATCAAAATACCGGTCGACCAGATGGACGACCAGGTGGATGTCCGACCAATCGACCGGCCAGTATACTTTTTTCACAAATTTTTTCCTAGAGGTGGTCATCTAGGGGACATCCGGGAGGACATCTGAAGGTGAAAATTTAACGGTTATTAACAATGATTTAATGAAAGCTTCCATCGTCCTCAATTTGGTCCAAAATTTTTGATATCCTCGATTTGATACTTATTTGATGAAACCATTGAAACAGGAAAAGAAGTGTTTTTTCATCAAATTTAAATTTGATTACAGAATTGATGAACCATTGGAGATGGTCTAAGAGGTTGTTTGGAAAGTGATAAATATGTATATTTTTTAACTTTTTACGAAAAGACATATAGAAAAATATAAAGATTATGTGATCCAAAAAAGATAAAAAGTTAAAAAAGTATATTCTTTTAGTATATGCCTAACAACCTCTTAGAGGTGTAGAGTTTTTAGCTAAAAAATAAAAAGTCGTTATAAATTGTCATATCACTCTTTATTTTTCTGCACATATTTTCATAAAAAATCAAGAAGCTAACTAAACTAACCAATTCCCAAACGGGGCCTAAATCATTGCCCACCCTTCTAATGAGGGTTGTAGGGATGGTCATTTTCCACTGCTATGCTCCGCACCCACATCCCCCGTCTCGTACAGATTTTCCCCGCCACGATTAAGAAATGGGACGGGAACCAATTTTGCTTCCCCCACACCATTCCACCCGAACCCCACCCTGATTGTATTATTAAACATATTTATATGTATATAATAAATTTAGTTTTTATTATAATAAAGTTAAAATACTAAAATGTTATACTTAATATTAATTTTTATTCATTATTTTCTATCTTATATAATATAATATAATTTTCAATAAGTATAAATTATAATTCATAATATACTATATTATATTTTTATTAATATTTTTATTTTTCAACTTACAAAAATAATCCGCTTCCCGCTCCTCACTTGTCCCGCTTTCGTTAGCCACTGATTTGTTCCGCTCCTGATATCAGTAGGGGCGGAAGCAGATTTTTATAAATCCGTCCCAAACCCGACCCGTGACCATCCCTCAGGGTTGGCTTTAAAGCTGCGGCTTTGAGTCTTAGAAATTTATTTAAAAAACGGATTGCGAAATATTTTTAGGTATTATACTAATCTATATAAAAAATAAAAAAAATCACCTAAATTTAAAACACCCAACAAAATTAAATAAATATTCAAAATTAATAAAGGATAATATTTCAGAGCTCGAATCTTCTCCCCTCTAATCCCCCGAATGCCCAAAACGACGTCGTTTTGGGCATTCAGTTTTTTTTTTTCCTTCGTCTTCTTCGTCATGCAGGCTAAAACAGAGGGAGAGGAGAGGGAAAAGGAGAGGGAGAGGGAGAGAGAGAGAGAGAGAGAGAGGAGACAGGTCGTTGCAGCCCTCCGCCGTCGCGTCTACCGGATCGTCGCAGCCCCGCCTCCGCCGATCTTCGTCGCAGCCTCTGCCTCCCAACCCCCACACCTCCTCCGCCTCCTCCCCCAGTCCTGTTGGCCCCTTCCAGTCCTTCCTCATCCTCCTCCTCCTCCTCCTTCTTCCTCCCTTCTTCTTCTTCCCTTCTTCTTCTTCTTTCTCTGATCTTCCTTCTTCTGCAAAAAAAAAAAAATCAAAAACGGCGTCGTCGCAGAATTAGGGGGATTCGGGCGAGCTTTCGAGCTCCCTAGCACGGTCCATTAATAAATGATTGATATGGTGAATTATTTAAAACTAATAAATGATTGTTTTTACTTGAAAAAAAAATTTAAAAATCTATTGATACAATGAGTTATTTTAAATTAATAAATGGATGAATGTTTCCTAAATTTATAAATTATGTATAAAATACGATTAATTATATCAGTTATAACTGAAAAAAATTAGTGAAACATCCCTCTCTAATTTTGGGTAGTAGGAGAGGTACAATATATATATTTTTATTAGCTAAGATTCTTCGATGAAATCATACCAAAGAAATTTCTTTGTATTGGGGCAAAATTTCTCTATGTTGGGGTGAAATTTTTCTGTGTCAAATTTTCTTTGTGAAAATGTTGAAACACCCCAACTATTATAAAAATATTGTATGTCCTTTATTTTATAAAATTTTAATATCAGGTATCTTAAAAAAAATTCTCCTCATAATTGTTTCCGAAAAAAAATTCAAAGTTAAAATTGATTAAATCTTACTTTTCAGTTAACTATGTCACAATAAAGATTAAATGGATTAATAATTTTATCCTTTGAAAAATATTTAGTTGATAACTTTGATTAGCAACTTTACAATTAAAAATGTGAGAATAGTAATGTTTTAATGATATTTTGTTACAATTTATTTACTTTTTATTTAGTACTTGAGTTTAAATTATTTTAATCATTTTTTTATTATAAACTTTGTTATATATTTAAGTAAATTTTATGTGAAGAATAAATAAAAAATAGACATTTGGTGGATAATCCTTCAATTATAATTTCCTCCCCCGTAAATGTATAAAAGTCTCGAAAACCTATTTTTTGGCCTAAAACATGCTAGGCCTTGCTTCTAATTTGATGTCAATCGTTACGATTTCACCAACCATTTTCATCTCCATTGTTTGCATGAATAATATCAAATTTTTTTATTTTATTTGAATTTATAAATACAAAATAACTTTATAAAATCATATTAGCAACTGAGTAATTTTAGAAATAAATGTTTTATGTTTATTACTAGAAAACTTCCACAAAAATCATAGTGAGATAATAGTATTTTTTTTTTAGGGAGACTTGGCTGGAGCTCTTTAGATACAAAGAAAAAAGGGATGTGCATGAGTCAGGTTGGGGGGAAATTTTCAACCAAATAGCCTTCTGGCAAGTTGGGAATTTTCCCACACACCAAACCACCACCTAATCCTCTAAACTGGTGGGTTGATTGAAGTATTTAGAAAACCTATTTTCTAAAATCATCATCAACCTTGATTACAAATAATAAAAATACACAGCAAAGATCATTAGCAACTCAAATTAGTTGCATAACTACTGAACTTCATTAGGCAACAAAATATTCCATACAAACATATACTAAGGGCTTCTTGTAAACAGTCGAAAAAAAACAATTGAGAGATCGGAAACCTATCTCATTGCGGATTTTAGTCCATTTGAAAAATCTATACAAACATGTATACATAAAAAATAAAAAAAATAAAAAAAATGACGAATTACACTAACAGTCCTTACAGTTTGAGGCTTGTGTCACTTTGGTTTCTGACTTTTTAATTGTGATACATTTGACCCTAAATTTTGAATCTTGTTTCAAATAAGAACAATTGAATATATCATTACTCAATTTCAAGGGCAAAGTCGTCAATTTGATAAAATATAAACTAATTTGACAAAAATAAATGTCAAAAAAATATTTTTGAATTTTTAAAAATTATTTCTACCCACCAAAGATAAAATTATATAAAATCAATAAATCTTTTACACATTTATTGATTTATTTTTACCAAATTAATTTTTATTATGTATTTGGATGATGATCATGTAATAGGTGGTTATTTTATTTTCATTAAATTAGTTTTTAGTTTTTTAGAAGTCAAATATGGCTACAACTATGATATCATTATTAAACAAACCCATTAAATCAAAAAATCCAAAACTAAATCTATTTCATATATTAAATATATCAATTACACATTAAAAGTCTAACAACCACCCATTATATAAGTATTGTGGGGAAGTATTTTGTGAATGACAACACATGGCTAAGGTGACGCCGAAGTGTCAGCCGAGATGTCACGTGGTTTGGTCATGTGTCGAGGTTATCTGCAGAGATACCGGAATCTGAGATGAGCGGATAAGGGACAAGAGTCTTAAAACAGGGGATGATCTTAGTCTGGATAAAGATAAAGCTCAAGAAGAGTTTATCTCTATCTAGATGAAGGTCTAGGATGAACATTGAGCTTGAATCCATTGAAATGAGACTTCTAATGGGACTAGGTCATTGTTGGTTATAAAAGCAAGGCACCCTCGTGGGTCTAAGTTAAGTTTTTTTCTAGTGAGTTTTGAGTACTCTTTGCTATCTTTGAGAGATATTAATTACTGACTTGATCGTCGAAATACCCCGGGTGGACGAACCACTGCTGGATTCTCATTTTCTTGTGTCGGTTATTGGGCTTAATATATTCTGTCGGTACTCTCCAACTGAGTTCCCCATTTGGTTGTGTGGTTAAAAATCAACACCCACAAGTATCATCCAAACACATAATAAAATTAATTTGGTAAAAAAAATAAAAATAAATGTATATCAGATTTTTCAATTTTACATAATTTTATCTTTGGTAGGTAGAAATAATTTTTAAAAATTTGAAAATATTTTTTAACATTTATTTTTGTCAAATTAGTTTATATTTTGTCAAATTGATGACTTTGCCCTTAAAATTGAATAATGGTATCTTCAATTGTCCTTATTTAGAACAAGATTCAAAATTCATGATTAAATGTGTCACAATTAAAAAGTTAGGGATCAAAGTGACATGAGTCCAAACTATAGAGACTATTAGTGTAATTCGCCCTAAAAAAAACAATTGAGAAAATTTCCAAAAAATTTACACACAAGAGATGGAGGGGAGCTGGAAGGGATAGATCTGTGAGAAAAATAAGAACTGAGATGGGAGGATGAGAGAGAGAGAGAGAGTGTGTATGTGTGCGCGCGCGCGCGGGGGCGCCTATGAGATGATGATTTCAATCTAGAAGAAAGAGAGAGATCAGTAGCTGCAAACCATGAATGAAGACGTTGATGGTGGTGGAAGAGAGAGGGTTAGGCGTCGGGGGTAGATGGAGAAAGAGATGGAAACTTATTTTTGAATAACTCCATTTGGTTGAATTTTTTAATCAATTTTTCAAAATCTAAAATTCATTTAGTTTAAGATTTTTAAAAAACTTATTCTAAAATTTAAAACTTATTTAGTGTAGTAGAATTTTTAAAAACTCATTTTAAAACTTATAATTTACTTGGTTTAGTATTTTTGAAAACTTATTTTAAAATATAAACTTTATTTGCTTTATGATTTTCACAAAATCGATTTTATTTAGTTTTACAAATTGGCTAAATAACTTTTTATATTTTAAATGTACATGATCTAGATAGACTTAAACAATTGTCATAGCCCAAACCCGCCCCTATGGGTTTAGCACCGTAACCGGCCAGTAATCCGAGATTACCGAAGGCCTGCTTAACAGTAATACAATAAAACAGAGTACAGGGGCATGGCGGAAGCCATTACAGTAATAAGACAGTGTCCAATGAGCTGTGACAGTCTGTATGCAAAAAGACTTCTCATACATATAAACATTCAGTACAGAACAGTTATGCACAATATTTACAATCATTCAGTACAGGGACTTAATCCTTACTAAACAGTACAGTATGGTGTTGTCAGTCTATACAGTATTACAAAACAGTACAGAGACAGACCGGGAAATAAAAACACCCATAAGCCATAGCTTGGCAGGCTCGAAACCTCGCAGTGAGGCACATTGGTTGGCTGACAAAACTGGAGTTTACCCCGACGCTTCTAGCTTTGGTCCGGTGCCTGTACACCTATATATATATATGAGCAGTGAGCTAAAACCCAGTGAATAACACAAAGCGTAAAGGGATTTAGAATGAATGTCCTTACAGTAATGAAAACAGTTCATTAAATCAGTATATCAATTGTTCAGTATAGTAAACAGTCATATGTGGTACATCCATTAGCATAACAGTAAACAGTAGGTCTTAAAAGACCAAACAGTAAGTGATGGCCATCAATCAGTAAACAGTAGTGGCTCCAACGAGGGAACCGACAGAGATCTCTGTAACAGTAACAGTAAACAGTAGGTGCTAAGGATGCCACAGTACAGTTCAGAATATAGGACATACATTCATTCAGTAAACAGTAAACAATTCAGAAAACAGTACAGTTCAGTTGTTCAGAAGATAATGTTTTTTGAACATATCTTTACACAATTGTTACTCACAGAGTTCTGGGCTACAGTAGGCTAGAGTGTCTCCTCGAAATGCCAACCCTAAACAGTACAGAATGAACACACACTAAGCTACACAGTTGGGAAAGATAATAACTTAATCCCTAATATGCCTCGGTGTGTTCTACATCTATATCCTCATTAAGATGTCTTAAACTAGGCCTAAAAATGCCTAGGATGGGATGAGGATGCAAAGATGTACTCAAAAAACACTTTCAAAATTTCAGAAAAACAGAGTCCCGCTCGAGCGCAGGTTTCCCCGCTCGAGCGGACATGCAATAAAGGTCCCCGCTCGAGCGTAAACTTTCCCGCTCGAGCGGACCAAAAAGTACTGGATAGGTGAAATTCACGCTCGACGCCCGCTCGAGCATGTCACCCAGTCCTCTGCTCGAGCGCCCAATACTCCGCTCGAGCTGACTGATGCACAGTGCAAGATGCTGGGAGCTCGATTTTCCCGCTCGAGCGGCACTTCCCCCGCTCGAGCGGACGACCAAAATCTAGAAATTCCAGACTTGAGTCCCAAGCTCAAAATCAAGTTTAAATGCACTAAATTCGATCCTCTTGGGCCAAATTTCTGGAAAACATTTGTAAACACATAGAATAACATAATTCAAAGCTTAATTTGTGAAATCAAAGCCCAATGGTGTTTAATTCAAACTCAATTTCGAACCAATTTCATGAACATGAAGAACATGCAAACATGCATGAATTTAAACCAATTTAGAGCTTCAAAGCTTGCTCAAATGAGCTCAAATCTTGCAAAACATGATGACAACATGAATTATAACAATATTTTGAGCATGCATGTGAGAAATTATGAGCTACGACCACAAAACTTCAATATAAATACATGCATGCAACAATTAAGCTTTAATTCAACACTATTGGACCAATCCATGACTCAATTCTTCAAATTGGCATGAAGTATGCTAGAATCAACTCAAAGACACAATGAGGAAGATGAATTTCTACCTTAAGTCTTGAATTAAAGGTAAGGAGGCTCAATTGATCAAGAACTCTTCCAATCCTCTCAATTTCCAAGCATTACAAGATGAATTCACTCTAGTCTCCTACTCTCTCTCTCTAATTCGGTGGGAACAAGGAATGAGCTGAGGAAACATTTGTTTAAGTGTAATGTAATGGTCTCAAAAGTGTGTAGATAGTGGCCACTAAGTGGTCTAATTGTAAATAAGCTCAATTCATGTAACTTACCAACATTTACTCTAATTTAATCATACCTAATCAGTTTTCAGATAATTACACCATAAAATTACATAAATTCTAATTAACACAGAACATCAATCAATTTCAGATTCGGCCGCCGATAAGGCCTTCAATTAGCAGTTTAAACATAAAAACTGAACAGATAATTAAACAGTCAAACAGATAAAATGCAATTCAAACAGATACAGGCAATCAATTCAGTTTCAGATTTCAGTCAGTCAGTTCAGTAATCCAGTCAGTTCAATTACCAATCATAATCATTCTCAGTTTAGCAGTAATCGGTAATTAATCGGTGATCAGTGATGAGGGTTATTACAACAATAAGCAAAATGTGAAGAATACAAATAATAATAATAATAAATACGTAAAACATTAAAATTGTATTAATTTTTAAACTTGTCAAATATTTTTTTTAAAGTTTTTTTTTTTTTTTTTATATGTCTCATTATTTGGTAATTTTATAAAAAGTTACATTTAAATGTGAAACGTTTTAAATGTATGTAAATTGAGTGGATATAAAATTAGAAAAAGAAATATTAAAATTTTTAAAACGTCTATAAAAAATGTGAAGTGAAACTTTGCCGTTTAAATTAGATTAAATGTATCTAAAAAGTAAATTTAGATTAAGTATATGAAAAGTAAACAAATTTGACTATAATATTGTAAAATTTTTTTATTACAAGACAAAACAAAACACAAGACTCAAAAAAATTTAAAATTAGTTTTAAAAACTTGTAACCAAACAAGTTTTGAATTTTTGAATTTCTAAAAATTATTTAGAAAATATACAACTGAAAATTAGATTGAAAACTCAGAATAAAATAGATTTTGAATCTTGAGCACTCTTGTGAAAACTATTTTACAAAATAAGATTTAATGATATAAAACTTTATATTAACTTTACATTAAAAAAAATAATATTCTTATTTGGTTAGGCATAAAATTATAATTTGGTTAATTTACAATTATCTCTTAAGAGTAATGAAAATATTACAATTAATCCCACAATTTTAGAAGAATACAAGTTTTGAAATTTATGAATGTTGAAGTAAAAAAAAGAAGGGGAAAAAAAGGAGGTTAATAGTTGCATACGACGTCTTAATCAGTTCATATTGGTGTATCTACCTAGTGGCCAATACGATTACTTGACAAAATGCATGTATGTTACTCAATTTGATATGATTTACCTATGCTATGGCTTTCTATGATCTACTGTGAATTTTGATACGATGTGATTTCGATTGGACTTGGATTCTTTTTTCCAATGATGAGTATTGTCCGAAAGATCTTCAAGGTAGACACAATGGTGAGAGTGGTGACACAATTGCATCAGTGATTGATCAAGATCTAACTTGTTCACTAGACACTACATTGAAGGAAATCCAGTCCAATGGTGGCAGAAGAACATTCCTAGATGGGTTCGGATGCAAAAATTCGACTTGTAACTTTGACAGTCAGTTTTCTTGCTTTAGGACAATCACTTCCTGTGCTCCAATTGCTCAGGTTAGCATTTCATCTTATGCCGTGTTTGAAGAGCTTGCTTTCAACTATTTTTCTAGGTTTGTTGAAGATCACATATTGAGCTCACTTGGTCTTCTGATTGAAGGAAAAGCAACAGGACGAGATAGTATAAATCTTCTTAGTTTCATTGGGATACCGGCATTTAATGAGAATGGCTTCCCTAGGTGTTTAAGGCACCCGAACATAGCTCCTATTCTAGGAATGCTCAAAACATCTGATTATATCAATTTAGTGCTTCCCAAGACTCCTTACACTTTGGAAAACATTTTTCATTGTAGCCCTAATACCTTAACATCTGAATGGCATACAAATGTTTTTGATATACCAGCTACTCTCTGCATTGGCTCATATGCACGGTTTGGGGGTTTCCCATGGCAATGTATGCCAATCCCATGTAATGTTGACCGGTTTGTGTTGGTCTTGGTTGCGGATTGTTGATAAACCTATGCTGAGCTCTGATTCAAGTAAAACAAGTAAAGAATGCTCTCTTACTCCAACTTCGAGGATTGGTTGCCTCATTCAGGACTATCCTTCTGAGGACTTTATGCTGATTTGAAGTTTTCCCAATCTATGGACTGGCATTCTGCCTTTAATAGTTGGTGGAGAGGAGAGTTGAGTAACTTTGAACATCTGCTCATCTTAAACAGATTAGTTGGGAGAAAGTGGGGGGACCACACATTTCATACAATGATGTCGTGGGTTATAGATTTTAGTGTGAAACCTAATGAGACTAATGATGCAGGTTGGCGAGATTTAAGCAAGAGCAAATGGCGGTTAGCAAAAGGAGATGAACAGTTAGACTTCACGTATTCAACATCCGAAATCCCTCGTGTATCAGATGAATGCCTTTCTGAACTGGCTGTGTGCAGTTACAAGGCAAGGAGGTTACCACTGAGTGTTTTGCGTATGGTTGTTCGTTCAGTCTATGAACCAAATGAATATCCTTCTACTATGCAAAGACTTTACGAAAGGACCCTTGATGAGTGTATCCCAGAATTCTACTGTGAACCTCAAATATTTTATTTCATACACTCTGGTATGACTGATTTGGTTGTACCATTGTGGCTGGGTACCCCTGAGGAGTTCATTGTGTCTAATTTGTTGTTTCTGTGGACATTTTCTTGTAGGAATTTACCGTCACATCCTATTGTTTTCAGAGGTCATAGTGATACTGTATCTGGTTTTTCTATGTGGGGACAAGATGTGATTTCAATCACCAAAAATAAAATTGGTCTTTCTTCTTTAGCTAGATCTACAGATGAAGTACGTATACCAAAATGTTTTTCTCTCTTTTTTTTTTTTTTTTTTTTTTTTCACCTCTACCCCCACACCACCACGTTTGCTCCGTATATTCTACTTGCATGGCAATTATAATTTTTTTTTTCTTTCCCTTTTCACCTCTACCCCCACATCACCACCACGTTTGCTCAATACATTAAAAGAGCCTTCCAACTCATGTTATGATATAGATCCCTAAATATGACTCAACAAGTCATTATTGCCTCTCTAGTTTTTTTTAGGGAGATATATGCCCTTTATAGAGTTTTACATCACCTTGATTTGGAAGATCGAAATCAAAGATAGTGGTATTCGCAACTAAAAATGAAAAAAGACTTTATAACCCACAATTACTTGTGTGACAGTTACAAAATTAACCTTGACAGTTAATCAAGAAATGATTGTTTTGACTATAAGATGTTGGGTTTATGAATCTTAGTATTTCATCGTCTGTTAACTACATTTCACCCATTCATCTCCCACAAAAGAACGTCATTTGTGGGAAATGGATCTTCTAGTTCAATTTTGTTCTCAAGTATTCATAGTCAATTGGATGGCTAAGAGTTGGTTGACCTCATGTATGTTTCCCCCCTCTTGGTCTAGTTTAATATTTTTGACAAAATAGTTTTGTTATGTATCCATTTGAGGAGTTGTGATTAGTTTTTCATATCATTCGTTTGTTCATCTTACATATACCAAAAAATAAAAAATAAAAAATCAGTTGTTCATCATTCCTTCTTCCTTGCTCCCTCTTGTTTGAAAAAAGAAAAAGGAAAATACAAAGGAAAATGAAAAAGAAAAGCTGAGTCAAATTTGTGAGTCATTGTTTCAATCCATTTGTTTTTGTAACTTGTATATTTACCTCTGAAAATGGCATGTGGCATGATGGGGAACATCGTATCACATCTCAATATCTCTATTTGGTAGATTGTGCAGTAAGGAACATGTACGTGTTGTCAAGTTTAAATATTCTACCGTTCTCACGACTCTTGTCGGAACGGAAAATGGTCATTTGGAAATATGTGGTTAGATTACTTTTGATGTCTATATGTAGTTTTCTTTTGTCATTTTGGAGATATGTTTTTCCAAGGATTCCCGGGGGTGACTTCTTTCATTTTGTATTGTATTATTTTGTCATTCATATATATGCTTATCATTTGTTATGTCATGTTATTAATGTAAAAATGCCTGATCAAGAATTGCAAGTTTTTAAATCCCAAAGGAGGCTTGTTGATGTGCATCTATTCTAAGGTTTTGCTTTGAATTATAGTTTACTAAGGGACAGATGAGATGTTAGTGTTTCAGAAAGCTGATTTTGTTGTCAGTTAGGATATCTAATGAGGACTAAATCAGATAGTCTCTCAATTTGAACCTTGTGTGTTACATGGTTGAATTTTACCCAGGACATTGAAGTACTTGAATATTTGTCAGTCCAACGCCGTTGAAGCAAAGCTATGCACTTCTAGCAACATATACATTGACTGTTTTCATTGAATTTTAAAGATATTTCTATATGAAAATATTGATATCTAAGGAAGAACTAAGAGTAGACACTTTATTTAATTTTCTATATTCTAGCAAAAAAGTATATTGAAGTCATTGAAATAAAAATACCCCTCCATTCTCTGGGATACCAGAAATGGTTAAAACATAAATGGATGTTTTATTCAAATAAAACTTCTCCCAAAATGGTTGTCGATGATAGATTGTGAATAATGAAATTGTAGCATATTTCACTCGGCTTCCTATCCTTCGCAAGTTTGGAGCAATGACTTGCTCTTGCCATAAAAATTTGCCAAAACAGCCACCCACAACTTACAAATTTTTTTAACAATGAGAAAAAGTACAGTATAAGAGTGATGCCATGTCAATCACTAATACATTGTAGAATTCAATAATCCATCACAAGAAATAGTAAACCCCCACTATTCACAATTGATCATAGCAGGTCCACTATACGATCAGCTCAACCTTGTAATCAGCAGCAAGACTTTTAAGCAAAAGGATTATTTAAGAGGGGAAAAAAAAAACAAAAAAAAAGCTATCACACAATCCCATGACGATGCCAAGACCCCCAACTGATGCTGTTTCCTGGACTTCAGTCAGTATCGCACTGTAAGCATAATCGCTATGACCATATAATTGTATCTTTCATGTAATGCATGTTGGCCTCAACTCTCTACTATGAAGATGATCCATTAGATTTTGGCCTAGTATACCCCAAGTTAATTAACTTCTCCACCAACTTTTTCTCAGCATCAGCCTGAAAACCCCAATAAGAGGAGGGGAAAATATAGATCAAACAACCAGGAACAGGAAGACTCATGCTAAATCATTCATACATGCAAATGATTTTGTTTGGTATATAATGCCCCTCCCTACGATGGCTCTAAAAATAGGCTTGTGGACACAAGGTCAAATGCCATAAGACATGAGTAAAGCCCTCCCTAACATCAATTTATTTTAGGAGAGATGGTGAAAGTTGGTACATTATTCAAATAGGCAGTGCACAATTCCAAGTCAAATGGTTCATAGCTAAACACCACCATGTAAAACCTAAATATCTATAAAATTGAAAATTAAGCTTAAGTACGCAGTGCATAAACAGTCATAGTGCTTGCTAATGGTGCAGGAGAGGGAGAGAGAGATTAAACCTCAAGCATGGGGCTGTTCTTTGGAATGTTACAAGCTAGTATCACATTTAGACCTGTCTTCAAAACTGTAAGAAAGATCACAGGTAAGTGCATAAAAACAAAGAATATTTTTATGAAAATTGTTAATTGTAAATCAAAGTTTACCTAATCGACGAGCAATACCAGATCCTGTGTTATCAGAAGATCCTCCAAGTATGTTAGCAACACTCACAGTATTGTTCTGTGCATGACCATCAAATAGTAAGATATGTTGATAACAATTACTTAATCTATGATCATAATGAAGAAGGTGATCTCATGCTACTATGCAAGGATGGGAAGGCCATCAATGTTGGTGCTTTTATCCCTCATAATTCCTTCTTTGCTACCATTAAAATTTGTAAATAAGCAAATTTTGACAAAAATAGGTAGTTTTTGAAATGAATAATAGGGAAACTTCCCTAAATAAAACAACCATGAAATTCAGAAAAGATGGGAGCTTTCGTGAATATATAAATTGTTAACTTACAGGCCGGGTAGGTGCAGCGGCATATAAGCGTCCAAATCTAGCAGAGTTGCAACCAATCCATGCATAGATCTATAGAAATAAAAGAAAACAATTGTCATTAATCTAAATGATTCTTGATTTTTCGATTTTACAAATTCTAATCCAGTATCAATTTTAATAAATCAATTTGGTGATATAACCATACATACAATCCAATTATGTCAAGGCACGATCTATGCAGCCTTACATGGCATATAAAAACTGTATAATATCTAAATAATCACATAACCTTGCATATTGTTTTTCTTTTCCCTTCAATTTATTTTTTTCTTGATAAGTAGCGCTAATTTATTTTTCTGCAGGGAAACACTCCATGTCAATTTGAAAAAAAACAAAAACAAAAACAAAGCAACGCTCCTAAAAAAAAAAAAAGAAGAAGAAAAAGGACCAGACTGTGCTGAAACAACTATTCCTAACACTACAAGAAATATTGGTTATGCCAGTGTTTATATAACAACGTTTTGAAAAACGCTGCATAAAAAGTGGCACTTTTTTCAAAAAATGTCATATCACCCCGTACGAAGAGGAACGATTTCAATACCCAAAATATGCGTGATTTGGATATTTAATTTGGCCTGTTGCGTTTTTCTCTATAGCCTCTACTTAGAGGAAAAAAATATTTTACAAAATCCATCTCGCATAAAAAGAAGTGTAGACACCAATAGTGAGAGATGAGGGTTTTTACGTTTTAGTGAGAGAAAGTTTGCAAGAATGGCATCTAGGGTTTGGATCTGTTGATTTTTCTTCGATTTCTCTATAATCGTTTTATTTAGGCTTTGGATCGATGTGTTCTTCAATTTCTATCTAATTGGTTTGTGATTTGCCTTTGAAAGCGAGGAGTTATAGATCAGTCCAACTTTTCAGAAACTATTGGATCGATTTCTACACTTCATTGTAACTATTAAATTGAGTTTGATTTGATTTCACTTTGTTGTGTTTCTTGATCGATTTTTGTCATGCTAATCTATTGAAATCTGTATGTATCTATTGATTTTTTGTTCTTGCTTGGGGTTTGTATGATTAGAAACTCGATCTCGAGAACTCAAAGCTTGTTAGGGTTTTCGCTAATTATTTCCCTTAGAAATACAGGGATCTGATCTCAAAACTTGTGTTCCGATGGTTCGAGAATGAGAGGTCTCTCTCTCTCTCTCTCTCATAGTTCGCATATTTTATTTGATATAATCGACCAAATTTTTCTGATAGTTCTTCTTCTAACTGGAATTATTGCTTCTCAACATTCTTTTGATTTGCTATTGTAGCAGGGACTTTCCAGGAATTTTTTTTTTTTATATTTGCAATGAGATTGGCCCCTCCAGACCTGATCTGTTCTTCCAAAAAGAGTGCAAATCCACTCAAGTACCACTTGTTGTTCTTCTTCTTCTATTTATTTATTATTATTATTGTGATAGTTGTTTTATGCTATTATTTTTCTCTCACTCTGGTTTGGTTTTCTCTTTTCTTATTGGATGTTGATTAGTGTAAACTGCTTTTTTTTTTTTCTCCTTCTTTTGCAGATCAATGTGGTTACTGCAACTAGTTATAGTAAGGAGGGTACTTATTTGGGTTGCAATTCCAAGTTGTTTCCTTATTCATTGTGTGGAAAACATTGAATGTGCAGGATGATTTCTAGTCTCTCTGATTCATTCTCTTCTCTATTCTTTATGATTTCAATGCAGATATACCTTTTGCTTTCATTATAATATGTATAAGAACTTCATTATAATCTTGGTTGGAGATTTTTTATATGTACATAAAGGTGATGCTTCTATGGATCTTGATTGTGTGTGAGGATTCACTGATACCACACAATTGTGATTTGGTTATTGCAATGACTAGATCTTGAATGAACCTTAGAGGTACCCCTGTTTCTCTTATTGATCACATTGGAGGTACCCCTGTTTTCTCTTATCTCTCCTAACATGGGTGAACCTTTATGGCCCAATAGCTTATATATGCACCTTAAAGGATGTCCTTGGCAGCTTTGTTCTATGGTAAGACATGTTACGTTCCTTTTATTTGTGTATCACAAATATGAATATTTGGTCCCTTTCGGAGAGTTCAAATGACTCAACTTTTTATTGGGTCCTTTTAATGATGTTTATCTTCCATTTGTTTCATGTGTAATAAACATTTGAATTTTTGTTGTCAACATTGATTGCAATTTCTGCACTTGTTGGGTTTCCTGATCATCCACACAGGTTTGATTCTTGACTTTTTTATTTTATTCTTCCCTCCAAAATACCGAGTATATTTCTTGAGAAAAGATTGTTTGCTTGTTGAGAGATTGACATTAGATTGAATCTGTGTTTCTGTTTTGTATTTGACAGGGTTTAAAATAGTCACACCTACATGTTGCAGGTATATATACACATAAATTACTTTTTTCAAACCTAACAGAAACTAGTACCTGTCCTTCTCATGGCTGGTGAGTTTGTCAACCAAGTGGATTGACCTTGGCCTCCCTCCTTGCAATAATATATATTTTGTTTAGTATTTTGGATAAATCATCGTTTAAGGACTAAATCCTTAGACTTTTGGGTCCTATTGATTGTCAAACATATGTCCTGTTTGAATCAAGCTTGAATTGCGAAATTGCTTAAAGGATTTCCTATGGCCTATGTTTTTGGTTGAAGAGAAGTGAAAAGGGAAGGGGAATTTATGTCTTGTTTTTTTTCTTTCCTATGTTCGTTTGGTTATGGTACATTGAGTTACCAAAGAGGTTTTGGTCTTTATATCTCAACCTTGTCGCTTTAACCTCTAGCATAGCAACTAAAATTGACATGAAACAATTTTATAATGGATATTTTGTCCAGCCTATGACTGTTGTCTTGTGTTAAATATGTTTCTTAATTTATGTAACCATCCCCTGTTTGAAGACGTTTTCAAATTCTATACTTCATATTAATTAAAAATCACAGTTTGTGCTAACCTCACCTCACTGAACTTTAGCTGTTCTATACTTCTAATTTTGATGGTTACTTCACCACAAATTTGTTTGTAGGTAGGAAGTTTAAAGTGTCCTGCACTATGATATTTTCTTTCTTGGTTTTTGTATATTTTATATCCTTTTTCTTTGAACCCGAGTAGAGCATACAAAATAACATACTCATGTTTTGTGGGTATAGCTTTAATTTTTGTTAGAAAGCATAGTGCTTCAAGATTTTATATGGAGGAATACTTGCTAAAAATTTGTCATAACCCCTCTCTTGGTGGCAGCTAAGAAGTTTATCTCCTGAGGATATGCTACGCTATTTCAAAGAAGATTATCACCTCTTGATCCACGTATGAATTGAAGATTATCTACTCTATTTCATATTTTGATGATTTCAACTTGCTGCCCTTGATTTTAAGAATTTCCAAATATGCATTGTTGTATTAAAATAAATAACATATTCATGGTGCAACTGTTGGTACCCAATAATTTGTTAAGGATCAATTTAAAATGTTGCATTTGAGATTGTTAATGTTAATTTTTCCTTATTGCATTCGTAGTTTTTTATATTGTTTCATATATGTTTCTTTTCCAGTAAAAAATCTGATACTTTTTATAAATAAAAAAAAAATGTAATTGTATCTTTCCACCTTCAATTTTGACAGGAAAGTTATGTTCTTTGAAGAGACAAATGAGAGAAGCTCTACTTCATAACTCTATGACTGAAGAAATGGTGGCTTGATGTCTTTCCCAAGACCATCTCAATCTTCATTCACAACAATGTTTCAAGTTGGTGAAACATGACTTTGTTTCAAAATAGAAGAAGAAATGGTGGCTTGTTTTTTTATCTTGATATATTTTTCAAAAGAGATGAATAAATTTATAATGACTTTGTTTATTCTGTTGCATCCCCCAAAGATTTTGGGTTTGCTAATTGTAGTCAGGCTTTCATAAATAAATTAAACGTTAAAACCTATAGGGAGAAACAAATTTAAAAAATATATATATAGTGATGTTTTCTGTAGACGTCAGTGAAAGTTTGCTAGCATCCACAGAGGTTGCATTAATATGTAGCAGCGTTTAATCAAAAAAGTTGGTGAAAACTACTAGCGGCGTCTATGTAAATGTCGCTAAAAATAATTAGTGGCGTTCTTCAAACATCACGAAGCTATGGCGACGGCCCTATCCTCGACGAATGAAAAAAACGCCACAATAACTTTTAACGACTTTTTTGGGGTTATACCAACGTTTTAAAAACGTCATTAATTCCTGTTTTTCTTGCAGTGTAATCGGTATAACAATCAGTCGAGAATAGAAAGCATTTTCACTAATCACAAAATCAATTGAGTATCAGCATTAAATACATACAAACATATTCCAGTTTTGTATTCCTGGCTGACTTTGGAAATTATGGTTTATCACCTATAGCTACAATAAAGAAAAAAAAATTCCAATTTATCCCCTCTTAAATTTCATATATGCCCTTAAATCTTTTATAACTCCCATTTTCTTTTCCTTTAAAATTTTGCTGAAAAATTACTTGCACAATTTCACATCTCTCCCATCAATGATAATATTTTTAAGCACCATAGGAATAATTAATACAAACTATTCAATTACAAAATTGTGAACATAAAGAGTGGCAAAACCTAACCTGTTTGTGAAGACGTATGATCTGAAAATGAAGGGTAACATCCTCCAACACCTCAGTGAAGCACGTGACCTGCACACCACCACCATCACCATTGTTGGAGTTGATAACCTCGGAGCTTCCTTCTGAAGATATTCCCCCTCCTCCGATTCCCAAACCACCTACTCCTTCCACCACCACATCAACCGACGCTTCTACTCCCACCGCAGACCCACAACTATGCTTCGTCAACTCAACATCTAACCCTCCACTCCCCATTTTCACAGACACTTCACGGAATTTGGAGCTTTTAATTGAGATGTTTATAATGCATAAACTTGAATTTCACTGAGTTGGGATGAATTGTGCTAGGGTTTTGCGATTATGTCCTCCTTGAAGAGTATAGAGAGGCCGATAATAGAAATGTTTCCTGCAAAACATGTTTTTTTTAAAATAATGATATTAACATTTTTTTTTATTATAATGCTAATAAGAGTAAGAACATCTCCAACAGTTTATCTTTTTTGTTTTTTTTAAAATCAAATTTGAGTAAAAACTTTATTTGATATCAAATACTCCAACAGAGGATTTTGTGCTTTCATCAAAATATCGGTCGACCGGAGAGGATGTCCGGCCAGTCGACCAGCTAGTGTATTTTTTCACAGATTTTTGCCTAGAGCAGTCATCTGGGGGATATCCAGGAGGACATCTGGTGGTGAAAATTTAACGGTTACGACCAATGATTTGATAAAAGCTCCCATTGTCCTCAATTTGGTGCAAAATTTTTGATATCCTCGATTTGATACTTATTGGATGAAACCATTTGAACAGGAAAAAATGTGTTTTTTCATCAAATTTAAATTTGATGACAGAATTGATGAACCATTAGAGATGGTTAAGAGGTTGTTTGTAAAGTGATAAATAAGTATATTTTTTTACTTTTTACGAAAAGATATATAGAAAAATATAGAGACTGTGATCCAAAAAAAAAAAAATAGATAAATAGGTATATTCTTTTAGTATGTGCCAAACAACCTCTTAGGGGTTTAGAGGTTTTAGCTAAAAAATAAAAAGTCACTATAAATTGTCATATCACTCTTTATTTTTCAGCATATCTTTTCATAAAAAATCAAAAAGCTAACTAAAATATCCAATTCCCAAACGGGGGCCTAAATCATTACCCTTCTAATGAGGGTCGTGGGGATGGTCATTTTCCATTACTCCGCTCCGCACCCGCATCCCCTGCCCTGTACAAATTTTCCCCTCCTCGATTAAGAAATGGGACGGGAATGGATTTTGCTTCCCCCACCCCGTTCCACCCGAACCCCACCCCGATTGTACTATTAAACATACTTATATGTATATAATATATTTAATTTTTATTACAATAAAGTTAAAATACTAAAATATTATACTTAATATTAATTTTTATTCATTATTTTCTACCTTATATAACATAATTTTCACTAAGTACAAAATATTATTCATAATATACTATATTATCTATAATTTTTATTAATATTTTTATTTTTCAACTTAAAAAAATAATCCGCCTCCCGCTTCCGTTACCCCTTGATTTGTTCCGCTCCTAATATCATAAGGGGCAGAAGCGGATTTTTATAAATCCGCCCCAGACTCGACCTGTGACCATCCCTAAGGGTTGGCTTTAAAGTTGCGGCTTTGAGCCTCAAAAATTTATTTAAAAAACAAATTGTGAAATATTTTTAGGTATTATACTAATCTATAAAAAAAAAAACACCTAAATTTAAAACACCCCAACAAAATTAAATAAATATTCAAAATGAATAAATGATTGATATGGCGAATTATTTAAAACTAATAAATGATTGTTTTTACTTGAAAAAAATTAAAAAATCTATTGATACAATTCAGTTATTTTAAATTAATAAATGGATGAATGTTTCCTAAATTTATAAATTATGTATAAAATACGATTAATTATATCAATTATAATTGGAAAAAAATTAGTGAAACATCCCTCTCTAATTTTGGGTAGTAGGAGAGTTACAATATATATTTTTTTCATTAGCTAAGATTCTTCAATGAAATTTCTTCGTGATCATACTAGAGAAATTTCTTTGTATTGAGGCGAAACTTCTCAAAGTCAGGGTGAAATTTTTCTATGTCAAATTTTCTTTGTGAAAATGTTGAGAGACCCCAACTACAATGAAAATATTGTATGTCCTTTATTTTATAAAATCTTAATATCAGGGACCTTAAAAAAAAAATCTTCTTATAATTGTTTCCGAAAAAAAGTTCAAAGTTAAAATTGATTAAATCTTACTTTCGGTTAACTGTGTCACAATAAAGATTAAATGGATTAATAATTTTATCCTTTGAAAAATATTTAGTTGATAACTTTGATTAGCAACTTTACAACTAAAAATACGAGAATAGTAATGTTTTAATGATATTTTGTTACAATTTATTTACTTTTTGTTTGGTATTTGAGTTTAAATTATTTTAATCATTTTTTTTATTATAAACTTTGTTATATATTTAAGTAAATTTCATGTGAAGAATAAATAAAAAATAGACATTTGGTGGATAATCTTTCAATTATAATTTCCTCTCCCCCTAAATGTATAAAAGTCCCGAAAACTCGCTTTTGGGCCTAAAAAATGTCAGGCCTTGCTTCTAATTTGATGTCAATCATTACGATTTCACCAACCATTTTCATCTCCATTGTTAGGATAAATAATATCAAAACCTTTTATTTTATTTGAATTTAAAAATACAAAATAACTTTATAAATTCATATTAGCAACTGAGTAATTTTAGAACTAAATTTTTTATGTTTATTACTAGAAAAAGTTCTACAAAAATCATAGTGAGATAATAGTATTTGAAATTGAATATATGTAAAACAAAGATTATTCTCTTAAACAAAACAAAAATGTGTTCGTGGTACATAAATATTTTTAAAAATAAAATTAAAAAAATATGTTTAGTGAATTGTCAGAAGTAGTGACTAGGTAGTGGAGGGTGATCGAAGGTGCTAGTGGTTGGAGGTGATCATTGAAGATCATAGATGGTGATTGTATAGTCATCAAAACCAATCGAAGAGTTGCCTTGTCAATTTGTCGGATCGGAGAGTTGCTGGCGGCCAATTGTGGCAAGAGATGGTGAGAGAGGGAGGAAAAAGTAAAAAAATTTCATAAAAATATGTATTTTTAAAATTTTTTAGAATTAATTCCACTTTTTTTTTAAAAAAAAAAGAAAATAATATACTAAATAAATTTTTATATATAATTTTATAAAATAAAAACAAAAATGAAAGCCTTACCAAACCACACCCACACTTTTTTTATTTTTTTTTATCATTGGAATCACACCCGCATTTTGGTCTCTCTTTTGATGTCCATTTGGCTTCTAAAGTCTGGTCTGGTGAGATACCCACCCCCATTCAAAATAAAAAACAAATATCTCACCAACCCAGTTCCCTCCCTAAAATATACTATTTATAACGATTCTGATTTAGACCTGACCCGTTTGATGTTTTGGATCTGGGTTTCCTTGTCTTTAATGGTTGTTTGTATCCTTGTTCACTTTATTCCTTATTGAATTGAGTTGTTAGAGTATTGATGTTGTGTTTGGAACAGGTTGGGGGTTTGTTTTTCAAAACTGTTGTTGCCCAGAATTTGGCTTGTTCGCTCGAGCGAACTTTCTAACACTCGAGCAAACTTTAAGAACTTCCAGTACTTTTGCAAGACTGCAAAACTTCTAAGATGGTATCATTGTGCGCTCGAGCGGTCTCACTTATTGTGTCTGGTCGTTCGAGCGGTGTTTTGTTCGCTTGAGCAATTTGTGCGTATATCAATTTTGGAAAGTGACTTTTTAGATCACTTTTTTATTTCTCTCTAAACATTTCAAAATACCTAGTTCTTCTCTCTCTCTCTCTAGTTCTTGGTTTCCAGCCCCAAATACTCTCAATCCATTGATCTCTACACCATTGTCCTTTGGAGAAGAACGTAAAGGGTCGCGAGGGCTTCATTTTAATATGAAGGGATCGTGTTTTCATCGCCGTGGATTTTTCAACTTTCTCCTTGTCACTTCAAGAGGTAGGGATTCTTTGTTCCTCTTCAATACATTGTCTATAGATAGACGTGGTAGATTTTATTCCCAAAAAAAAAAAGGTGTTCATTATGAAATTGTAAAATTGATAGTTTTTGGGTTAATTGCGGAGTAGTTTAACGTGTTTATGTTGTGAGGAAGAGAAAGCCCTAATTTAATAATTTTGACCTGATGAATTAAAAAGGGGTAAAGTTGAATGATGTTTTTGTTTTGATAATTTGAGTTGTGTTATTGTGTTGTTAGCATAAAGAGAATTAATTTTGGTATTGGAATTTTATTTGGATAATCATGTTGAGTTGGGTTATATGGCTTGGAATCCATGGATGCGGTTTTATTGAAATATGGAAATTGGTTTTTGGAAAGAAAAAGGGTTGGAAAATTGAAGAGTTGATTTTAAAAAGGAAAAGAAACCATGACGTATTGTAAATTTAGAAATGAACTCGAGGTTTTGTTGTTATTATCATTGTTGCAGGACTTAAGGTCAAGTGAGCATTAGATTATAGTAGTACGTGTGTTTAAATATTTTTGCTTAGAGGTTTTGTCCTTGGTCATCAATGGAGGATGACGTTGTGATGTTGAATAAATTATGTGTATGTAGTACACTCGGACTATTTGTGTTTGTTAAATTATATGATGGTTGGAAAGTGCATGCGCTGAGAATAAAAGGTACCATTACCTTCTAGCTTGAGCCTAGAGAATTGGTTGCACTGAGAATGTGGGGTACCAGTACCTTCCAGCTAGCGAATGGAAAACTTAGCAGAGGTACCATTACCTTCCAGTAGATGTCTGATAAATTGGCGTGAGTATTGGAAAGGTGTATCCTTGGCTTACCGTTCTTGAGGTAGGTAGAGCGTTGTTGGGTTTCTTCTTATCATCTCGGTTCTATTTATGTGTATCATGCATAGTGATGATTGTTTTGTGGAGGATGTCAGTTGTCTTATATGGGTACGTAAGGAGCATTTTATATGTTTCGTCATCGTGTTTATTTAGATTGTACTCTCAATAAGCTTTTTATTGATATAAATAGGCTTTAATCAGAGTTAAATTGAAAAAAATGTTTTTTTTTTCAAACCTTTTTGAGTAAAAAAAAAAAATTTCTGGAAATTAGAAAAATATTCCAGATTTTTTTTTAATATTAATTAGTGTGCATAATTAATTAAGTCCTTTTAATATTGTCAGTTTTTATTTTGTGCTATTCAATTGTTGAGTTAATTTATTTCGTGATTAATTAATATGTTGGTTATGTACCAATATATTAAATATGAGTCCTAGGTTTTATTGTCCAACACTCCTTTCCCTAGATGGAATTGTAGTTAACTCCATCCTTTGACCCATTTAAATTGTTTTTAATTATTAATTGCTCAATTTAATTTAGTTTTTTTTTTTTTGGATGGGGGTGACATTGGTATTTATTGGTACACATGTTTTATTCTATTGTGTATAGTTGAAGGTATACCCCATAAATGTATTGGTGAAGTGGCATCCCCATGTCAATTTCCTTTTGTATTTAGAATCAATGTAATACGATTCTTTTGGGTTGTAAATTATTTTTTTGGATGCATTTTTCCATAGCCATGTAAGGGGATGTGTTTTACTATCACCAATATATTTCAAAGTTGCCTTAACATGTTGCACCAAAATACTAATAGGGTTTCAAGTGGAACCCACGTGCAAATTGTATGGCACAATTTATGGACTCATTTTATATTATTGATAATTTAAAATTGTGGATAATGGAAATTGTTCCCTATATTTTAAATTAAATATACATTTTATTCTTACTCACATTGTGGAAGATGATTACTAGCACCTAAAAATGCGAAATTTTTAATCTAATAATGTGAGAGAGAATTTTATGGCCTAATAATATTTAGAATAAAATATTGAGATATGCGTCTAATTAAATCCTTGTGCAATTAATCAGTGAAATGGCCTCAAAGAATATTATTGCTGAACTTAATAAGGGAGATAAATTGGATGGAAACAACTATGATATCTGGCACAGGAAGGTTCAGTACCTTCTCAATGAGCAAGAATTGCTCGACCATTTGACCAACATCATGGCCATACCTGAGGCAGGGAACACGACACAGCATTGTTGTGACCAAGATGCCCATGCAAATTGGTTTAAGAGGGATAAGAGTGTGTGCTTTACCTTGTTGAGCTGCATGCATGACGACCTCATTGGGGAATTTGAGAAATTCTCAACTACCAAAGAAATGTGGGATCAATTGCGCCTGAAGTATGGAGACACGACAACAACTAGGCTGCATGCCCTTACATTGAAGTTCAATCAATATGTGGTGGACCCAAAACATATTATGGCTACGCACCTTAGGGTGATGTGTGCCATAATTAGAGAGATGAAGGCAGCTGGCAGTGATCTCACTGATGAGCAACAGATTTTGTCAGTAATCAGATCCCTACCTGACCCTTCGTGGGGACATGTGAAATTGGTGTTCACGCACAATGAGGGAATCAAAACTTTTGATGACATTTCTCAACACCTTGAGCTCGAGGAGGAGGGCAAAGATGCGAACTGCTCTGCTACATTTGTCGCTAAAGCTAGAAAGCGCAGGGGATACAAGCCTTGGTGCAAATGACAGCAAAAAGGAGCTAGACAAGCAAAGGTTGAGAATCTAGCACCAAGAGATGGCAGAGTAACCAAGCGTCGCAGAGGCAAGCGAGCTGAAAAGAATGATAAGTCCAAACTCAAATGCTATAACTGTGGACGGAAGGGTCACTTTGCTCAAGAGTGTACTAAGCCAAAGAAGGTACACCTTATTACTAGCTCTCTAAATATATTTGTTTGTTCACATGTTTTTATTGCTCACTCTCTACTCGGTTGGATTGTAGACACAGGAGCAACCAAACGTGCAACTAGAGATCGAGCTGGATTGTAGATTATTGTTGGATACCAGTTGGTAGGAATTATGTAATAACGGGAAATAGAGCTCAAGAAAAAGTCTAAGGAGTTGGGTACCTTTCAGCTCATGTCGCATACTGGGCGCAACTTTGCTCCTTCATGATGTGCTTCATACACCCACTATCCGATGTAATCTACTTTCAGTTTCAGCACTTCTGAAGTTAGGTTTTTCTTTTCATTTTGAGGACATTAGTTTGTCAATTTATCTTGGTAGAACATTTTATGGTCATGGTAGTTTGAGGGATGATTTCTTTATGTTAGATTTAGAATCAGAATTGAATAATAATTCCCTTATTTGTGTTGCATCTCCTTCTTCTCACTACTACAAAATCATAAATAGATCACGGATTTTAAGTGTGATGTATGTTATTTAATCACAAATTTTTTTATTTTGTCAAAGTGTGATCTTTGAGAGTGTAATTGTTCAGGGTCATTTTCGATCATACTTTATGACCGTCATTAAAAGATAATTTCATCACATGTTTTAACCGTGATAATAAACATTTAGATCACAAATTTTAAGTGTGATCAATAACTAAGAAAACCTGAGATTGAATTTAAATAATCCATGATTAATAGTGAGATGAGATCACAGTTATATGCATTTTCTCATCACGATTAGTACGTGTAATAATGAAAAAAAAGTTTGACCACAAAATGTGACTATCAATCACAACATATTAATCATGATTAAAATCTGAACAAAACTAATATCTAAAATATAATTAATATTATTTGTACAAAAATTTCCTTTGAATCACAACATTGACCACATATGAATAGCTAATAACATCATATATTTCATAAATGAAAGTCTAATGTTGGAAAAATATATATACAAAGAAAGTTTAGGAATAAAAAGTTTTTTAATGTGATTACACAATAAAAATCTCATTAAAAAAAAATGAAAAAACTTAATTTCAAATAAGCCAATTAATAGGGGAGGGGGAAAAAAAAACATATATAGATGCAATATGGTATAATACAAAGAGTAGGGAACGGAACTTGTAATTCTTATAACAAGCATAAAAAATAATTAGCAGAAATTGTAAGCAACTCGAGGAAAACATATATAGATGCAATATGGTATAAAAAAAAAGAAAAGGGAAAAACAATAGGCCAGTCAATAGGAAAAAAAATAATGATGCATTATACATTCAACTTAGAACCTGTGGATAAATGAACAATATAGATGTGGCAATCATATAAGCCTAAGTAGATAAAGAACTCCAAAATCAACACCATTATATCCCACCAAACCCCCCCCCCCCCCAAAAGAAAAAAAAGCCCTTTGACAAAGAGACAGAAAGAGAAATCCCACAAGGAAAAACGTAACAAAGGCTCCTGAAGATCAATTTCTTGGATGATTCCAAAACAAGGTAAAAAATGACAGTTAATTCTTAACCATATGGAGAACAAGACAATAATGTGTTAAGCCTATCATAACTCAAAATCAACAATACCCTACAAAATAAATACTAAGCCAAACTTAGTTTAAGATGTTAGTGCTCGAACATCAACATTATTCACATTAGCGGCAGTTAAATAGATTAAGTTATAAGCAAAATATCAATAGCATGACAGGGCAAAAGAGAAAACTAACCAAAACTAGATCTCCTTTGGTTGAATTGACAATGGTGTTCATATGGGAAATAGCATCAGCCTTGCCTTCCTGCAATGGTAAAAAATAATGAAGAAAAGTTAATGAATTATACACTCAGTAAAGACTACTGAAACATTTTTAATATTCTTGCAGCTACACTACATGAGAAACAGCTAGCAAGCAGCAATATAGAGCACATATTGGGATTCAAGTTTACTCTTTGAAATGATATGAGCCTTCCCTGAATAAGTTGTGTTTGAATCCCAACATGTTTCCCGAGTAAGTTTAATGGATGAACCCGAAATTTTTCCCTGAGAAAAGTTTAATATTTGATATGTTATATATAGGCCTTCCCTCAATCTGCTCCTCATGAATTTTATATGAGTAGTCAATTGCATTTTATTAGCAATCCATTACTTGCATAAATCCTTTTGAAAAAAGAATTGAGTGAGGAAAGAAATGGGGCAATTTATTTTTTTTTTTTTATCACTAAATTTAAGGAATTAGAATACAAATCTACCATGTTTCAAAATGTGCATTCCCAACTGAAAATCACAATGAACTTTTCAGTAACTTTTGTCATCACTATAGCAGTTTAGGCCTTTGCTCATAACCAATTTGCTGCAATAATGATGTGACCAATTATTCAACAATAATGATGTAATCACAAAAGATTAATTAATAAAGATAAAAACACATCAGCATCAGCATCTTTTGTGGACCAAAAGAGAAAGAGTAGTATAACCTAATCAACACAATCTCTTGAAACACCATGGCTAGAAGGGGAGGAAATTTTTGAAGGTACGAAACCATATTATAAAAATTCAGGTAACTTCAGTGATCAAAAAGAGTTTCATATTATTCACAAACCTAAAACAAAAAAGTTGTAATCCAATACCCAAACTGAAGGAAAAAGAAAAAAAAGAAAAAAGAAAAAAGAAATCTCTCTAAGTATAAGCTTTAGGGGTGTGAAAAATTAGGGCTTTTTGCCCTATGAGAGCAATAGTTTTTCTATGAATTTGGAGATTCAATCATAGATGACAAATTAGGTAAAATCATGCTGTTCTCATTCTATACAAAGATAAATTTTTATCAAAGCTTTCCAAATAGTTTAACGATTTTGAAAACTGAAGCATATATATATATATATATATATAACTATGCTCACCCTTCGCAATGTTGTGTGAGGCCAAGATGGTGGCTGCGACAGTTGCTGCAATGGTCGAGATGGGGCGTGGGGTTACCACAGCTGTTGCGATCGAGATGTAGACGAGGGGTCGCTATGGAGGGAGGAGGAGCAGCGACGGTGGTGAGGAGTGTGAGTGTCGACGAAAAGGAAGAGGCAAAGTTGATGCTGTGGTGGTGGTGGTGGAGAAGTGAGAAACAAAGACAGAGATGAAGATTGTGCTGCGAGGAAATAGTAGGAAGTTTCCTGGGTGGTAAAAACATAGGTCAAGTTAATCCACCCATTAATCTATGATGGATTCATCTTGACTGTTGTCATCAATTCATCTTGACTGTTGTCATCAATTATAAAGATATTATAGAGATATGAAAATAAAATTAAAAAAGAGATCTGTTACAGGGCCCGAAAAATTTTCGAGCCAAACGGCTCGAATTTCAGGCGGTTGGAGGAAGAAGAAGGAAAGGAGGAAGAAGAAGAAGGAGAGGAGGAGCAGAACTGGAGGGCCCCCTAAAAATGGGGTTGGAGGCGGGGGTGGAGGCGGAGGCGGAGGCGGCGGCGTGCGGAGGCGGACGAGCGACGAGCTGCAGAGCGGAAGCGGGCGGAGGCAGAGGCGGAGGCGGAGGCGGCGATGCGACGGCCGACGAGCTGCGACGATCGGCCGACGAGCTCGGCCGACGAGCTCCGACGCCAACGACGACCTGCTTCTCTCTCTCTCTCGCCTGTGTTCTCTCTCTCTCTCGCCTGGGTTCTTCTTCTCAACGAAGAAGAAGAAAGAAAAGGAGAAAAGAAAGAAAAAAAAAAAAAACAAAACCCCAAAACGACGTCGTTTTGGGGTTTTGAGCCAATTCGAGCCTCAAGTTTCGGGCCCTCAAACATTTTCCATTAAAAAAATATATACAATCACATTTATACAGAAACTATGATTATTTGGAAAGTGAGACTAAAAATAAATATTATCTCACTCAATTAGATTAATTGTGATTAAAATATTATTTTAATTTTTTAATTACATTTCTAATAAAAGTGAGATGTTTTTAATTCCTCATGTGATCTTTAAACATTATTATAATAGTAAAAATATATATTTAGCTCAAAAAATTTAAGAAATCATATATTTTTCAATTTAATTCTGATTAAAGCCTATTCTATATCAATAAAAAGCTTATGAAGAGTACAATCTAAATATGCAAATTTCATTTACAAAAAACGAAATTTTATTCTATTTTTGAGTACCAAAATGTATTACCCAAAACAAACAAAAAAAAACACTATTTGAATATGCCATAATATAAAACAATATTAATTATGTATCAATCTAATAGTATAAGCAATAAATAAATCAATTTCATACTAATCAAGAGGCGAAAACAAGCAATAGGCGAAAAAGAGTTAGTAATATGCTGTGATTGAAAATCAACAACCTTGTCAATTTGGAGTGTGTGTTCCATAAGGGAGACCCTAGTAGCCTCTCTACTGACATGTAGTTTGCAACAAGAAGGGCTTGTAATTCAAGTTTTCGGATCTTATTGTGTAGATATTTTTCCGCCTAAGATAGCCTATATTTTCTAATAGTGACATAGCATATTAATAAACATTTTACTAAATAAAGATCATCAATCAAACTACTAAAACCACAAAAATGAAGTTAGTAATATGTTGTGATAGAGAATTAGAAAAATATCCTAGAAAAATAATTGGAAGCAAAAAAACATCCAAACAAACAATCATAAGAGAAAAAACCCATGAGATCTGGCAAGATTAAAACTTGTTAACAAAGATCAAGTAACTTCAGTGAAATAAGAATGTTCAGAGACAGATAACGAATTGAATTGAGAAACCAAGATGGATTAACCAAATTTAAATCCTAGAAGAAGCATAACTTCAGGGTTTTTTTTATATTATTATTCCAAAGCCAGTTTACAACTTTAGGTTTAGAGTCTTGAGATCAATCAAAACACAAATAGCAAGAACAAGAGCATAATGCATAGCAATCCAAAACTCTTAACACTGTTAATAAGATAGCAGTTACAAGTAGTGATTTTGAAAGGAAGATTAGTTAGTGCAAGATAGATCACAAAATTTCAATTAAAACCAGAGCATAAAAACAAATCAGCAGACAAAAGAGAAAAGTCATCCTCACCTTGCTGAGAGAAAATTAGCTTTACACACGAACACGAGGGGGTAAGTGAGCAAGAGAGAGAGAGAGAGGCGAAAGGGTGATGGTTAGGGGTGTAATTTTGGCCCGTGGCCCGCAGGCAGCCCGAGGTGGGCTAGGCCCGTTTAGGCTCGAGCCCAAGCCCAACCTGAGGCCTTGAGCCAGGACCAGGGCCATTGTTTTGAAGCCCCGCCCATGGGCCCGCTCGAGACTCTACCTACACCGAGGCCCTGTGTTATTTTTAATGGAAAATAATAAAATTTTGGTAGAAAAAATTTTTAAAAAAAATTTAAAAATTGTTTAGGCCTGCCCAAGCTCGCCCAAAGCCCAAGCCTAGGCCCAAGCCCAAGCCCAGGGGCCCCACTCGAGGCCCGGTCCACTGGGCCGCCCAAAAAGCTTGAATATCCCTAGGCCTGGGCTTGGGCTTGGGCCTACTTTTTTCTGGCTTATGGGCCAACCCGGCCCAATTTTTTGCGGGAGCCCGCAAGGCCCGTCATGGGCCTGGTGCAGCCCAAGCCCAGATGGGCCAGGCCGGGCCAAAATTACACCCCTAGTGATTGTTCCAAATGGGTCTCTCTATGAGTCGAACATTAGGCTAGATTCATTCCAAATGGGTCTCGCCTTTGGTGTTGGTCTTGGTCTTGGTATTGGTGAAGATGATGTATAAAAACAATCAACGACTCGTATGTGTTTTTGGTTAGTCAAATTGAAGCTGAACTGTTGAATGTTCCCCTTCTCTTTCCTCGAGGTACCATTTGGGGTCGGTGGCCGATTACGACTTGCGAGTAGCCTGGCCCTTCATGTCCTTGATTAGTGGTAACTCATGCTATGTACGGGACTTTATAAATTTTTTATAAAAAAAATCATTATGATTATCTTGAAATAATTTAATATTTTATCTTGCAATATACATAAAATTTATAAGTTAATTTTTATATTTATAACTTTTTAAATTATTAGTTTTAAAAAATTAAAATATATATTTAGTGCAATTTTAATAATTTGTATTAAAAAAAGTTACACCTGATTAAATGAGTTATGACATACCTCTTGTTGTTATAAAAATATATAAATTTAAAACTTTTAATTAAAACAAATATATAATTTTATTATTAAATATGAAGTGAGGTGATATTTAACAATAATTAATATAATGTTTCTATTATTAATCCAATAATTTAAGTTACATTTCTTTTGATTTCAATTTCATAATTAAAAATACAATATGAATATAATACACACACGGATTTTCTAGTCTTTAGGAATAAAAAGGTTTAAAATTATTTTCAAACTTTCGTCATTTTCTTTTAATTTTTTTTTATCTAATTTGATTTTAAATTTGAATAAATTTTTTGATTTGATATGAATTATTTTAACTTTTTCATTAAATTTTTATCAATTTTTAAAAGAACTTTCATTCTTATCCCAATTTTTTTTTCTTTTCACCAATTTTGATGAAAAAAACATAATTTTCAACGTTTCATCTTTTTAAATTTTTATCAAATTATAATTTGATAAAAAAAATATATTAAGAGTTGAAAATTCTCTTAATTGGAATTATAGTGAAATAACATCTTCAAAATAGTCAAAGTCTGAGTATGTGATTAGTTGAAATGTATAATTTAATTAATTTTGTTCTCATATTTGTATGAAAATTGACACTTGTCATTTGTAAATATTGGGGTGTCAAACATTATTATAAGTTGGATTATGGAAAAAAAATTGGGGTGTCAAACATTTGCCATTTGTAAATATCCTACATATTAAAAAATAAAAAAAATAAAAAGAAAAAAAATATGTAGCCTTTTGATATGTGTTTATCAGTTTTTATATATATATATATATATTTTTTTTTAAGACATAAACAATTGATGTTTCAATTTAAAAAATTAAAAAGTAAAAAAAAATAGATTGGGTTTTTTAGAGATAAAAGAAGTCATTTAACTCTTCTATATACTATTAAGATGGACTATTTTAATCACATAAAAAAATAGAAATTATATTTAGAGATTATCACTATATATTATGCTATTATATACAACTATAGTTGTAACAAATTAATCATAATATATATGAAAAGTTATATTAAGCTTTCATTTTCAATTAAATGAATTATAATTAACAAACTAACAAATATCAGTAATGGTCTAATGGGAAGAGGATAAGAATAAAGAGCACAATGATATTTAAAAATTTTAAATTTACCTAGTTATACAAAAATCTAATGTTATGGTAAAATCTTGAATTCTCAATAAATTTTCATATTTTTTATAAAATAAAATGACAATAAAAAATAAAAAATTTGATACTCATTTTTTTACTTCAATTTTATGGTTTTCATTGAAGAAAACAAAATTTGGTCAAAATCCTTGACATGGAATGGACATAGATATTTTGGTTGCAACCATAATCACCAATAATTCTTCTCTACCATGCAAACCTATAAACAAACACATAAACTTCACGAAAACCGAAATTAAAACCAAACTAACAATAGAGAAAGAGAATTACACAGGGAAAAAATAAAATTAAAAAATAAATAAATTTATAAAGTGAGAATGTTACCTCCAACAACTTAAACCTCACATAACCCAATATGTTAGCTCATCTATCAGTGCCCGCGAAGTTTAGGAGTTGGGATGACTAATCATATTGTTTTTTAAATAATACTTGAAAATTGATTAATTTTTCTCATTAAGTGATTTAAAATTTTGATAGTCATATTTTTTTAGATCCATATCTAAATTTTTATCTTTTTTTATTTATTTTTATTTTTGTGTGGTTTCTATTCGGTTTTTTTTTTTTTAAAAGAAAATTATTTAAGATGGAGTTATGAGTTTCTAATTTTTTAAAAAATTTAATTTATTTGTGATTTCTATTTGTTTTTAATAATTATTATTTAGGTAAGTTATGATGTGAGTTAGATATGTAATAGACATGTGAGTTTTATTGATTTAAAGTGTAATGGTGGAAGATATTTTTAAATTATATTTATTTAGATAAACTTTAAAGATTTTTAAAACTGAAAATTGGATATTGAGATGCAAAAGAAATATTTTAACCGAATAAATAAAAATCAAATTTATTAATTTTATCTGTTTATATATCTGATTTTTATTTTTATTTTTATTTTTATTTTTATTTTTATTTTATTATGTTATAATATAATATATAAGATGCAGATAGATATCTACAACTTTCATGAAAAATATTATCTGATTTTTTGGGGAAGATAGAAGGAAGGCAAGTTTTAATATTTTATTTTGGAAATTGGTGAGAGAAATTAGGATGAAGAGATTATGAAATATTTTTGTTATTAAATAAATAAATTAGTCAATAGTTTTTTTAATCTATTTTATAAATTAAAAAATCAATAATTTTAGAAAATTGATTAATTTGTCGCATTAAGTGATTTAAAATTTTGATAGATATACATAAAAAAATAAATAATTATATTACTAAATCATAATTCAAATTTAAATGTTGTATATTTTGAGTTCCATAGCTAAATTCTTATCTTCTTTATTTTTGTATATAACCATAGTGTATGAGAGAAATTGAAAAGGTACTGCAGTAATTATGAAAGAAGTCAAAAAGGTTTATAAGATGCAAAAGAAAGATTTCAACTCAATAAATAAAAATCAAATTTATTAATTTTATCTGTTTGTATATCTGATTTTTTGTTTTTTTGTTTTTTGGTTATGTTATAATATAATATATAAGTTACAGATAGATATCTACAACTTCCATGAAAAATATTATTTCATTTTTTGGGAAAGAGAGAAAGAAGACAAGTTTTAATATTTTATTTTGGAAATCAGTGAGATAGATTAGGATGAACATATTATGAAATATTTTTGTTATTAAATAAATAAATCAGTTAATAGTTTTTTTAATCTAATCAATAATTTTAGAAAATTGATTAATTTGTCTTATTAAGTGATTTAAAATTTTAATAGATATACATCAAAAAAATAGATAATTATATTGCTAAATCATAATTCAAATTTAGATGTTGTTATATCTTTTTGAGTTTCATAACTAAATTCTTATTTTCTTTATTTTTGTTTTTCTTTATATAATATATAGATATAGATTACTATTTGTAAAACACATTAATTACTAATTATTATTTTTTACATATTTTTTTGTTAAAATTTTAAAAATATTAACTTTAAAAAGTCATGAATTGAATTCAATGTATAAATTAAGGGTAAATTGTGACAATAATCCCTGTAATTTGATTTTTGTATTGTTTTGATTTCCATAATTTTAATTGGTTCGATTTTGATCCTGAATTTATAATTTTACTTTAATTTAGTCCAATTGATTATAACTCTTAATATTTTTTTTATGAAAAATATGCATATAAGTGCATCTGTCATATTTTTTAGAGTAAAATTATAAATTTACTAATTTCAGTAAATTAAACTCAACTAATTCAATGATTATTTTCCATAAAAAACGATGTTTTGGGAAGATGGTTATAATCTGATTTTTGGTGAAAAGCTGATTATAAGCAGATTATAATCAGCTTTTCTGTGAGAGAAGAGGAGATAAAAAATCTAAAAATCTGATTTTTTATCTCTTCCCAAAACATCAATTGGATTAAAATGACACAAAATTTAAAATTAAAAGTCAAAATTGAGCCAATTGAAAATGGATAGGCTAAATGTAAGGACTACCAATGTAATTTACCCATAAATGAATCACATCAAATTAAAGATTTTTTTAATAAATTTTTTTAAAATATATATTATGTACAAATTATGTGTAATATATCAAATATTTATTTTTGTAAACATTCTTAATATATGCCCTAAACACAAACGTTTACATGATCCTTAATTTAAAATATCATATGATAATATTTTAAAATTACCAAATAACGTCTTCAATCTCATAAGTACTTTGGATATTTTGACCACTAAAACAAAGCACTCAAAAATGTCAAAACAACAATGTGTGAATTTTGTTTTTGGAACTTTCAGAGTTTTTTTTGGTTTTTAAAGTTGTCGATTTTATGTGTAATAATCAATGTTATTCTATTATTTTGTTTTTTAAAATAAGAAAATATTGTTTGGCAAATGCAAGTCATGATCATGGTCGAGTGTGCCACTATCAGGATTTTTTTTAAAAAATTTCTAATCCATGTGTCTATTTGATATGTAATAGTATTTTTTAGATAGGGAAGTGGGTTGATGAGATATTTGTTTTTGATTTTGAAGGGGGTGGGTATCCCACCAGACCAGACTTCAGAAGCCAAATGGACATCGAAAGCGAGACCAAAGTGCGGGTGTGATTCCAATGAACCCCCCCCCCCCCCCCAAAAAAAAAAAAAGTGTGGGTGTGGTTTGGTAAGACTTTAATTTTTGTTTTTATTTTATAAGCTATATATAAAAATTTATTTAGTGTATTATTTTTAAAAAAAGTGGAATTAATTCTAAAAAATTTAAAATAAAAAATTATTTATTTATTTATTTTTATGACAAATTTTTACTTTTCCTCCCTATCTCACCGCCTCTGACCACGATTGACCGCCGACAACTCTCGGACAAATTGACAAGATAACTCTTTGATTGGCTTTGATGACTATACAATCACCGTTTATGATCTTCAACGATCACCTCCAATCCCCAGCACCTTCGATCACCCTCCACTACCTAGTCACTACTTCGACAATTCACCAAACATATTTTTTTAATTTTATTTTTAAAAATATTTATATACGAACACATTTTTGTTCTGTTTAAGAGAATAATCTTTGTTTTACATATATTCAATTTCAAATACTATTATCTCACTATGATTTTTGTGGAACTTTTCTAGTAATAAACATAAAAAAAATTATTCCTAAAACTACTCAGTTGCTAATATGAATTTATAAAGTTATTTTGTATTTATAAATTCAAATAAAATAAAAGAATTTGATATTATTTATCCTAACAGTGGAGATGAAAATGGTTGGTGATATCGTAATAATTGACATCAAATTAAAAGCAAGGCCTGACATTTTTTAGGCCCAAAAGCGAGTTTTCGGGACTTTTATACATTTAGGGGAGGAAATTATAACTGAAAGATTATCCACCAAATGTCTATTTTTTATTTATTCTTCACAGAAAATTTACTTAAATACATAACAAAATTTATAATAAGAAAAATAATTAAAATAATCTAAACTCAAGTACCAAATATAAAGTAAATAAATTGTAACAAAATATCATTAAAACATTATTATTCTCTCATTTTTAGTTGTAAAATTGCTAATCAAAGTTATCAACTAAATATTTTTCGAAGGATAAAATTGTTAATCCATTTAATCTTTGTTGTGAAATAGTTAACCGAAAGTGAGATTATCAATTTTAACTTTGAATTTTTTTTTCGGAAACAATTATAAGGAGAATTTTTTTTAAGGTCCCTGATATTAAGGTTTTATAAAATAAAAGACATATAATATTTTTATAGTAGTTGGGGTCCCTCAACATTTTCACAGAGAAAATTTGACACAAAGAAATTTCACCTCGACATAGAGAAATTTCACCCCAATACAAATAAATTTATCTGATATGATCACAGAGAAATTTCATTGAAGAACCTTAACTAATAAAAAAAACATATTGGACCTCTTCTACTATCTAAAGTTGGAGAGAGATGTTTCACTAATTTTTTTCCAATTATAACTAATATAATTAATCGTATTTTATACATAATTTATAAATTTAGGAAACATTCATCCATTTATTAATTTCAAATAACTCACCATATCAATAGGTTTTTTTTTAATTTTTTTCAAGTAAAAACAATCATTTATTAGTTTTAAATAATTCACCATATCAATCATTTATTAATTCTGAATATTTATTGAATTTTGTTGGGGTGTTTAAAATTTAGGTGATTTTTTTTTATAGATTAGTATGATACCTAAAAATATTTCGCAATCCATTTTTTAAATAAATTTTTGAGGCTCAAAGCTATAGCTTTAAAGCCGACCCTTAGAGATGGTCATGGGTCAGGTTTGGGGCGGGTTTATAATATTCTGCCCCTGCCCCTTATGATATTAGAAGCGGGACAAATCAGGAGGTACCGGAAATGGGATGGTGTAGACACCCCATTTTTGACCGTCCTCAAGATTTGGACGTCATCGTTTGAACACTCGATGATCATCCATGTTCGTGTTCATTTTGAGTTCCCGGAGGTCTTGGTCGCGCGCCTTGCCTCAGGATCTCTTAACTTGCCTGTTTTGTGCTTGGTTTTGCACCAAGGGCTTGTGTTTTGTGCTCCTGAGGGTAGGAGGTGGCTTGTCAGCCATCCCTTAAACCCACCGGCCGTGGAATGAAGCCACCGGCCTTTGTTTCTATCTACCGGCCATTGGTTATGGCCGGTCGGCTCTTTGTGTGGTCGGCCGACCATATATTTGGCCGATGGACTCCTTTTCTGGCCGATACCTCCTTTTTGCCTTTTTCAAGCATGGCGCATGCCAGCTGTGCCAGCTGGAATGCACGGACTTGTCCTCCATACACGTGTATGGAGAAATTTGCACCCTTTGTACCCTTTTGGTCTAACTTCTTGAGGAAGCTTGGACCTTTGTCTTAGCTTCCTCAAGAAGCTTGGACCCCTGTCTCAGCTTCCTCAGGAAGCCTTGGCCCATTTGCCTTAGCTTCTTTAAGAAGCCTTGACCTCTTTTGGTTAGCTTCTCTTGGAAGCTTAGACCTTTGCCTTATCTATATAAGGAGACCTCTCTTCTCCTTTGGAGGGGTTGGTTGGTTCAGCAAAAATCAGAGTGATATATGATATATACACCTCTCTCTCTCTATATCTCCCTCTCTCTCTTCATTTGTGTGGGTTAGAGGGTCTAAAAGGTTGTTTTGTTCTTAGTTTTGTACTAAGACACATAGTATTACACCATACTTCGGTTGTGGAGGTTTTGAGAGGTTGTTCTTGGAGTTTTGAACTGGTTTTGATTATAAGGAGGGGGCTAGACTTGCTGTTCTTGAAGTGTTCTTCAAGGGTAATACTATTGCTTTATATTCCCCAATCTTGCACTAGCTTTTAACCTACTTTGCATGCTATTTTGAGCTTTGTGTATAACTGAAAAAAACTCTGATTTTTCATGCTTAAGATGTTTCATTAAGGCCTCTTTTGCGTTTGGGGTCGACCTCCCCCTCTTAGGCCTTGTTTGGCCCCTTTTGTGCCTTCTTTGTTGAGCTTTGGAATCTTTCGTATATTGGCCTTCTCACCACTGAAATCCAGTGGATTTTCAGTGGTGAGGAAGAGGTTTTGAGGTCTTGCATAGGGGAGGGACACCCCTCTCCCTTAGTCTCTCTTTTGCCTATGTCTTTGGCTCACAAAGGTAGCATGCATGCTTGGTTGTTTTTGGTTCCATTTCAGAGGTTTTTGGATGTTATTTGGTCATATTATATCACTATTTTCGGTCGGATTAATGGTCCATTTCATGCATCATATGCTTGCCTTATAATCCCATGTTTTGGCCTAAAATGTACTATGTTGTAGCATGTCATTTTAGCATGAATTTGGCTTGGTTCTAAGAAGGTTTTAGCATTATTTTGTCATGCTTAAGGTCTGTCTTGGGTCTTTGGAGTCATGCTTGCCATGCTTTATATAGCATCTTTGCATTGTGGCTTGTGAGCCTTGAGTGTGTGAGTCATTGGCTTGCATTACCTAGGCTATTTCAGTGATTTGGAATCACTTATTATGCCATTTCAGTCCATGTTTTGTGCTTACATGCTTGCATTCATCATCCCTTTCATGCCTTGAGGAGATGTGATCTTATGCTCCATGTTTGGGCCTTGGTGCATGCCTTTTGTTTAAGTCATTTGGGAAGCCATTCATGCGGATTTTGGGGTGTATTTAGATGCATTGAAACTCTATTTTTGGTTGAATAGTCCATACCATGTGTGGTTGGGGTGGTTGTAGTAGAGTGCTCTCTTTTGTGGCCTTGAATGCCCTTTGTTTTGGGCCTATTTCTTGGCATGTTTTGACCATGTTCCATGCATGTTCTAGTTCCATTTTGGTCTGCCCTAGGATTGATTTAAGTCACTTTGGCCCTTTGGGGCTTAGTTGGTATGGTTATGGCTTGAGTCCTTTGGTTGGTCTCAAGCTTTGGACCCCTTTGCATGCTATGCTTCATTTGCATGTTTGGTTTGGCACTCCTATTAGCATGATTTCAGAGCTCAGCATATGTGTAAAATGCCCATGTTTGTCTCTTTTAAGTATGCTTAGAATTGCCTCTTTTATGCCTTAGGTGATGGGCCTTGGTATATGCATGTTTCCATGTGTGTTTTGTGCCTTTGTTGCACCCTTTTGGCCGCTGTTTTGGGACATGGCTGAGGCCTCCCATTTCAGTTTAAGTCCCTCTTTGTACATAGTTGCATACTTAACATGTTGCATGTTGCATTACATTAGGTACATGCTTGTATTACACCTTGTTTGCATGTTTGCATATTGTTAGCTAATTACATCACATGACGTTGTTGCATGCTTGGCATACTAATGTGACATTAGTTTAGCTTGCACGTCTTGGTAGCATTGCATTATGTTAGCTTAGCATGCTCATATTGCATTACATTAGTTGCATTACTTCGCATTATATATGGCATACATGCATTGCATTAGGTTTGGTTTGGGGTGTCAAACCAAACATGAGGGGTGAGGTGTGTTCGTACTTAAAGTGACGAAACACGTCTCAACCCTCGGTCGCCAATGCCCTTGATCTCAACATGATAGGGTGTAAGGCATTCATTTGTTTTGTGCATTCATTTTTACATTGAATGGCAAACTTGGCCTCTTAGGCCATCATGCATCTAAATGCGTAATTGATGGCCTGAGGGTCGAGAGCCACGCTCCCTTGAGTCCATTGCATGATAGGGAGTGTTGCTGTGCACACATTTGTCTTGAAAATCCTATGTCATGCACTGTTTGTCCTCTGCTGCAGCAACTGCAAGATTCTGCAGGAAGAAATGGCCGGCCGGCCACTTGCAGTGCCAACCGACCATCAGTGTCCAGCCGGTACTCAAAGTTTTGGCCGGTAACCTTGTTCTCATGGCTGGTAGCATGTTCTTTTGGCCGGTGGCATCCTAAAGTGTGAAGGGGGTAGTCCAGAAGCAATTGCAAGATTTTCACAGTTCTCAGAGAAGCAAAGCAGTATAAACAGAGGCAATAGTGGCATGGTATCGGGTTTACAGGCGAGGCGAATCGAGCATGCATCATCCACGCATTCCGAGGCAGGGCTGCGGCCACCTTCTTTCTGCATTTAATTTGTTAATTTATTAGAAGGTTTGTAATAATTAATTAGCTAGAGTAGTTAATCATTTATTTGGTTGTGTAATATTCTTTCGGACCCTCTGCGAAAGGGTAATGTTGTAATAAGTGTGCATGTGTGTGATGTATACCTTCCAACCCCACGTCTTTCTCCCTTTTATTTAACCGCTTATGATGGTTAGATTTAGAGCATGTTTTAATTAACATACTTATGATAGCATGTTTGCATACATTCATTCGTATTGCACGCACCAGGCTCGGTGCATCATACTAACTGCATTGTACTTCAATTCCAAATTGAATACATGTTATCTGTGCATCTCATATGCCATGTTTAGAATAGCCGAGCCTATCTTAGTTGCATCTTGCATGTGTTGCATTAGCCATCTTCACATGAACTAGGATCATGCATATGATTACTAACTAGTTTCTGTTTTTGCTCGGAGTACTAGGTGAGCATTTATGCTTTAACATCTCGCATGTGTGTGAATGTTAACATGATAGCATGCTTACCATGAGGCTATGTGCTTATGTGATATACCTGCTTGAATGCCTGTGGGTGAAGGTTAGGTTATTTGAATTGGAACAATGCATTGAATGCGAGTTTCTAAGCCCACTCGAGGGTGGCAAAATTTGCATTTTAGCCTACTTGCGAGTAGCAAATCGTTTTCAAAACAAACATGGAATGTTTTGTTCCAATTCAGGCGATCCAGTCTATACTTGTATGCTGCGCGCATCACATAGTAATTCTAGGCTAATAAACCGGAATAAGAGCACATAATGTTTTCAAAACTTGATATCATGGTTAGTAGATGCCGATCTTTGATCGGGCGAGCGGGGGTGCTCATAGCTGACCTTTCCCGATCGTACCCAAGTTCCCGAGCCGAGGCAACTTTGGTGATGACGGACACGTGGCCTTAGGCAACGGGTCAGGGTTTCCTAAATTTTTCAAAATAAAACATTTAGGTGGCGACTCTGTATCTGGCAAAGCAGTCCATGTTTGGCACTTCTTTCAAAAAAAAATCTGTTTTCAAAAACGATTTGCCGGATTTGGACTCTTTGATGATTCATCGGTCTTGCATTGCACTCTGCGAGATTAGATACAGGACCGTGACATTGAGTCCTGAACTGTAGTGAGCCCAATGAACAAAATGGGATTTTCCCTCCCGGGACGTTCGGGGACGTCTACAGATGATTGCGAAGCGGGAGGCGGATTATTTTTGTAAGTTGAACAATAAAAATATTAATAAAAATTATAGATAATATAATATATTATCAATAATAATTTATACTTAATGAAAATTATATTATATAAGATAGAAAATAATGAATAAAAATTAATATTAAGTATAATATTTTAGTATTTTAACTTTATTATAATATTATATATATTATATACATATAAATATGTTTAATAATACAATCGGTGTGGGGTTCGGGTGGAATGGAGTGGGGGAAGCAAAATTTGTCCCCGTCCCATTTCTTAATCGAGGCAGGAAAAATTTGTACGGGGCGGGGAATGCGAGTGTGGAGCTGTAGACACCCCATTTTTGACTGGCCTTAAGACTCAGACGTCATCGATTGAGCGCTTGGTGATAGTGCTTGTCATGCTCGTTTCGAGGTTTCGGAGTTTTGGCTGAGAGCCTTGTCTCCGGGCCTCTGAACTCTTTGTGCTTTGGCTCGGTTTGTGGACCGAACCTTGTTTCTCTTCCCTGGAGGGAGGGAGTGGTCTGTAGACCACCTTTTTTATGGTCGTGGACCACTTTTCGTGGTTGTAGACCACTTTTCCTGCTTGGATACCAGTTTCCGATTTTCAGAGCCTTCGGCCGCATGCCTTGACTCGGGACCGCTTAATGTTCTCCGTTTGGCGTGGCTTTTGAACCATGCCTTGTTAGCTCTGCCTAGAGGGACACTATGGTCTGGGAGACCACTTTTTGTGGTCGTAAACCACTTTTCTTTCCCGCCAGCCAGTTTTCTGGTCGGCCAGCTGTTTTTTTAATCGAGCAGCCCTCGCTAAATCTGGCCTATCCTTTTCAATACTTGGATTTCAGATATGGGGCCACCACCGTTGGAAATCTTACTTCCGGGGCTTCATTTTGCACTCAAGAATCTCCTAAAGCCAAGTCCGGATGGAGGAGATATGGTTGGTTGAAGTAGGGCATCAATCCGGTTGGATCGAAACTGCACGGCTTCACCAAAACAGGCATAACTTTTTACACAGTTGGAATTTTAATACAAGGCTGGCACCATTGGAAAGCTAACTTCTGGGGCTTCAATTTGGACACCTGGCTGACCACTTTTGGCCTTGCCAGCCACTGGCCGACCACTCTCTCTTCCGGAAGACCAGAAAAAGTAGCTGGCCGACCAGTTTTCTGGTCGGCAGCTTTCCTTCAGCTTTCTGAAGATATTTTGGGCTAGCTGGCACAACTGGAGAGCACAAGAACTATCCTCCATACACGTATGGAGGGATTGGTTTGAGCCTTAGCTTCTTGGAGAAGCTTTGCCTTTTGTTTTCTATAAGAGGGAGGCTTCTCCTCCCTCCTCTAGGTTTAGAAAAACTGAGGGAAGAGGATAGATATAGCATTGTCTCTATATTGCCTTGTTTCTCCATTTTTGTGCATCAAAAGTGTAGTATTGTCTTAGTTTAACACACAAACACACACTCAAACACCATCCTTTTGCTACTAAGGTGCTTAGGGGCTGATTTTGGTGTTCTTGGGTTGTCTTGAGCTTAAAAAACCTGCTGGAGTTGCAGTTATAAAGAGGGTCTTTAAGGGTGAGTATTTGACCTTTAAATACCCCTTTCTTACTTAGGCTTTTAGCCCTTTTTGCATCTGTTTTTAAGCTTGACTTATAACTGATAAAAATTCTGTTTTTGCATGCTTTTGATCTTTGTTTAAGATCACTTTTTCGTTTGGGGTGTTTTATTCCCCCTCTTAGGCCTCATTTTGAGCCATACCTTTAGGCTCTTGTTGAACCCTTTGCATGACCTTTCTACCACTAAAATCCAGAGGATTTTCAGTGGTGGAAAAGTGGTCTTGGTGTCTGTAGCTCGGCTTTTCGCGCCCCCTTTCAGAAGAATGAAATAGCCCTTACAGTTCGGACTCCACTTGTGTGTTGGTTCTGATTCTGATTTCACAAGTGCAATGTGAAACAGTGGAAACACAAAAAGAGTCCAAATCCGGCAATTGTTTTTGGAAAATCGATGTTTGAATCAAATGCCAAAAATGGACTGTTTTGCCAGATTTCAGAGTCGCCACCTAAATATTTATGGGAAATTTAGGAAACCCATGACTCGTGCTAAAGGCCATTAGTCCGTCGTTACCAAAGTGTCTTGGTTCGGGAACTTAGGTATGAGAGGGGAAGGTCAATAATTGAACACCCCACTCACCCGATCAAAGATCGGCCTCTACTAATCATGATGTGATTTTTATGTACAATATATGCTCTTGTTCTATATGTAACATACAAATATAGACTAATTTCACGAAAAGTTGGAACGTTTGATTCCATGTTTGTTTTAAAAAAAATGTTTTGAATATGTATCACTGAAAATGGTGATCTCATATATACATGAATCAAAGTATCCCAATTCAAGTGATTAGCCTTCATCCACAGGCATTCAAACAGGTATATCAAATAAGCAGTTAGCCTCATGGTAGTATGTTTGATATGACAGCAATCACACTTATGCAATATGCTAAAACATAAAAACTTACCTTATGTCCGAAGGCGAGTCAAAAGAAAGTAAATAGTTAGAAAAAATGCATGATTCTAATTAATGGCTAATGTAACACATACAACGTGCAAGTAATAAGCTCGGCTACTAGCATGGCATGCGAGTCAATTCAAGGCATGTGATAGGCATGTATTCAAGTAAAGAGTTTGAATTTGACATTTGAATAATATGATGAGCCGAACTTTTATGCATGCAAACGAATGGATGCAAATCATGGAAAATGCTAATTAAACATGATGTCCCTAATCTAACCATCATAAGCAGTGAAATAAAAGGGAGAAAGAATGGGGGTTGGAAGACATACAACTTATTACATATTTGTTCTCGCGAAGGAGGGTCCGATTGTCCAAATGCGCCCTCACGCAGGAGGGTCTGAATGTCCAAGTGTCCGAATAAATAATTATTACAAAACCGAATGAATAATAAATGAAAGGGGCTGTCTAATTTATTACAATAATTGATGTAAGGCAAGTCTTGACACAATAAATTCGGTATAACGTCCGACCGAATTCAATTAATCATATTAGTTCTTTATATCGGTTGTAATCCAATTTTAACCAATTTTATTAGCCTTTTTTATTACCTTTCCATTTCTTTATCTTTTCTCTTATTTGTGCAAAAGTGATATTTACATCCACTAAGTCTGAAATGCAATAAAGGAAAATCAGTGTCGACTTAACCCGAATAAACCTTATTTTCTTCAAAGGAAATCACAAAGGAAGAGTCAAACTTATTTACAAGTTAAGGATTTTAAGTCAAACTCAAGATGTGCAACAAGGACTAGTCAAACTCAAAAGAGTAATAGTGACTTAGAAAAACCCAAACTTGAGCGATAAGGACTTGAAATCCAAACTTGATAATGAGTGATAATGACACTTTCCTTGGCGATTTCCAATGGTCAATTAATCCCTTAACAGTAAACAAACAGGTGATAAATTCTTCGGGAGAAATTACAAAGGAAGAGTCAAACTTATTTACAAGTTAGGGATTTCAAGTCAAACTCAAGATGTGCAACAAGGACTAGTCAAACTCAAAAGAGTAATAATGACTTAGAAAAACCCAAACTTGAGTGATAATGACTTGAAATCCAAATTTGATGATAAGTGATAAGGACACTTTCCTTGGTGATTTCCAAGGGTCAATTACTCCCTTAACAGTAAACAAGCAGGTGATAAATTCTTCGGGGGAAATTACAAAGGAAGAGTCAAACTTATTTACAAGTTAGGGATTTTAAGTCAAACTCAAGATGTGCAACAAGGACTAGTCAAACTCAAAAGAGTAATAATGACATCGAAAAACCCAAACTTGAGTGATAATGACTTAAAATCCAAACTTGATAATAAGTGATAATGACACTTTTCTTGGTGATTTCCAAGGGTCAATTAGTCCCTTAAAAGTAAACACACTGATGAATAAAGAGAAATGAAAAATAAAAGATTGTACTTTAGTATAAGAACATGTATACATTTGAGGTAGTGAACCTCCAAAGAATTTAAACCATTAAGCATGGAAGAGTTCCTTTCTTATACTTGAATCACAATCTTAATTTGTCATAACTTTTTAATCGAAATAAGTAAAGAATGGAGGGAGGTTGCAGAGATGATTATGCGACATTGATTAATTGGTTAGTACAAACAAACTTGATATTTAAAACATAAATCATTGAAATAAATTAAACAGCCCCCTAAATAGCATATAATAGTGCTGGAATTAAGCTATAGAAAGCGAGCAAAATTAAATAGCCGGAGGTACTATTCACCGCTGGAGGTACTATTCATTGTCGGGGTTACTATTCACCGCCGGAGGTACTATTCACCGCCGGAGGTTACTATTCACCGCCGGGATAAATTATTTAAAGTAATAAATTACAACAATTTATATACAATATTTAAATTACAACAGATATGTGGGTGGTGCAGCCATCCCATTAAAGCGATAAAAAAAAGTTAAAGCGATAAAAAAAAAGTTATAAAACGAAGTAAATAAAGTATTTAAACAAATTATATCAGATTTTAAATTAAATGAAAATTTACGAAAACTCACCTTTTGGGGAAATGATGAATTTTCTGAGTCACAAACTTTCTTTTGACTACTCTCAAGTCTATGGAATGTGTTCTCAATTCTCAATCCAAAATTTAGAATTATAACTTTAGTGGTTGATTTTTTGAATGGTGTATTGATGAAATAGAAATAAAAATATCAAAGAAAATATCCTCTTTTTTTTTTTTTCTTCAGACTTTTTCTCTCCCCCTCTTTTTCTTTCTCCTGCTAGCCTTTCTTCCCCAGAATTTTTCCCTTCAGAATCCCTTCTGCTCAGCCTCTCCTTCCCCAGAATTCTCCCCAAAAAACTCTTCTCCTTTTTTTGACTCTGCAGAGCCCCTGCCTTATATAGGCATAAAATAATAATATAATATAATAATATAATAATATAAATATAATAATATATATATATATATATGCAAAGTTTGAATTGATGTCGGCATGCCGGCATGAATGTATTTTTTTATTATTTTTATTTTATAATATATATAATATAATATATATATATATATATATATAATATATAAAATATCTAAAATATATAATTTATACCAAAATACTAAACATATAATATACTAATATAATTTTATATAAAATACCAAACATATAATATAATAATTTTAAACACATAAAATAATTTGTTTTATTATTTTCTTTTATATAAAATAAACCAAAAATATGAACAAACACATAAAATTATGAAAAATTACAAAAATACTAAATTAATGAAATATTCAATATTTTAAAATAATTTGGCCATAATGGTGAAGGTTGGGATTAAAGTTCAAATTCCATTTCTTTTAATGAGAATTTTGCGAGAAACACATTCTAATTGTTATCATCGGGTAATCAAAATAAAGCGCCCAAGTCTTAGGGCCAGTCAAAATGTGGTGTCTACAGTGTCCTAAATAGGAGAGGGTCATCCCCTCTCCTTTGTGCCTTGTTTACTAGCTTTGAATGTCTCATGTTTGAGCATCTTTGTTAAGCTTTTGTTGGCCTTATCTTAGCTTGTATTTGTGGTTATTTTGCTGAGGCATGCCACTATTTGTACTTGCTTTGGTCACTCCATACATGGTTTATACACTTGTAGTGTAAATCACACAAACTAGTCTTGTATGCTTCATGAAGTAGCATGTCATTCTAGCTTGTTTTCTTTCCATTTCAGCATGTTTTAGGTGTTGTTTTGCCATGTCATACCTCTGTTAGGGTTTGTTTTGGTCACCTTTTGCATGCCTCATGCACTTGTAGTGCAATCCCATGAAATTACCTAACATACATCATGCTTTGACATGTCATTTTAGCATGCTTTTGGCTCAGCTCTAAGAAGACTTTGTTCATGTTTTAGCATGTTTAAGGTCTGATTTGTGTTGTCTTGGTCATGCATGACTTGCTTTGTATAGCCATAGTGCAATCTAGCTTGTTAGCTTTGTGCATCAAGTCCTCTAGTATGCATTACTTGGACTATTTGAATGGTTTGGCATCATTTGTAATGTTATTTTAGTCCATGTTTCATGCTCATGCACTTGCATTTATCACTCATTCAATGCGTTGGAGGGATTGCCCCTTTATGCCTTAACATGAACCATTGCGTATGCCTTTGGCCCATTCATTCATTCGTATCAAACTGGCCTTTGGCCCATTCATTCATTCATGTCAAACTGGCCTTTGGCCCATTCATTCATTCGTATCAAACTGGCCTTTGGCCCATTCATTTATTCGTATGAGACTGGCCTTTGGCCCATTCATTCATTCGTATCAAACTGGCCTTTGGCCCATTCATTCATTCGTATCAAACATTTGTCCACAATTCAATTCAACAGACTTATAGGAAGATGAGCAATTGGACAAATGGCATATTTCAGATATCTTTGTTAAGATATTACTCACAGTGATCGGCTGGTTGATTTGCCCTAGAGTTTGACCCTACACATTACATGAATAAAATGGGTCACAAACAATTCAATCCGTCTATAATTCACACATTCCTCTTTAGGCTTCTTTCTTATTCCTTTAATTCATTCATAATGCTCAATGCATGCCTAAGAGTACTTAGAAGTGAAAGAGAAAGGAAAACGAAACACAGAACGCATTTTCAAAATTTCAGAAACAGGGGTCCCCCGCTCGAGCGTGGACTTCCCTGCTTGAGCGGACCCATAAGATCTGCAAGAGTACTGGTTGCCTCGTTTCTACGCTCGAGCTGAAGGTCATCCCACATAGCTCCCCGCTCGAGCGGACATCATGTCTGCAAAAAAAAATATTGGGAGCTCGCATTTCCCGTTCGAGCAGCGCCTTCCCCGCTCGAGCGGACATCCCAAATTCTGGAAATTCCAGAACTATTCTTCAAGTTCAAATTCGACCTCCAAAGGTTCAAAACTCATAATTTTGGTTCCCAAACATGCAAATATATATATATATATATATATATATATCATGAGTACATAACCAATATGAGGCCAATTGCTCCAAATCATGGTTTAATTCTTCAAAATCAATCAACATTTTTGTATAATCATGGTTCATGCTTTCAAACCTCATATGAGCTCCATATCTTCAATAATCACACATGCATGCAATCTTTTAACTCTAATTCCATTTCAAATGGGTCAAGTGATGCTTAAACATATGAAATTCATCCAAATCATGCTTGCATGTATGATCCTACAACTCAATTTTCATGATTAACAAACTACATGATAGATCATACAATCCTTGCTTATTTATGGTAATTCTATGCATGCATGTACATTCTAGCTTCATTTTCAACTACATCTTTGCCATGAACTGCCAAATCACTAGAATTCACAAATCACAAGTTCCACTCATGAATTAGGGGTTGATTACTCACCTAGAAGCTCAATCTTCGCAATCTATGGTTAATTCTTGAGTTCAACCTTCCAATTTCACAAACTTGAGCCAAACACACAATTGTCCTTCTTTCTCCCTCTTTAGCCGACCCTCTCTCTCTTTTCTTAGAGTAACATCAGCCAATTTGAATAAAAGAGAAGGATTGAACATATGATGGCCCTTATATAGCCCCTCCTAATCACCTTGTTTTAATATTAGATAATTGAGCACTTAATTAATCGTTCTGAATCCAATTATTTTGATCCGAATAAATTTTCAATTAAATTTTACCGTAGGCTCTAAAAATTACGCTAATTACAATGGCGTAGTCGATTTCGGGTTTGGTGGCCGATAAGGCCTTCAATTTAATTCCCAAAGCAGAAAGTCAAACAGATTTTCCTACGGTGAACGTATAGAAATTCAAAACCACATAATTTCACAAAAATGGCATACAAAATCATATCAAACACATAATCACATTCATAATAAGAGCCAATTAGCATAATACGGAATAGGGTTATCACTGTCTTCCCCCTTTTAGGAAGTTTGGTCCTCCAAACTTATTTTACCTTCGTCGGGAAACAAATGTGGATAGCGTAGTCGCATTTCATACTCTTTTTCCCATGTGGCATCCGTCCCATAGTGCTCTTTCCATTCCATTTTCACCATTGGGATGGACTTGCTTCTCAATTGTTTCACTTGCCGGTCAATGATTCGTTCCAGACACGTGAAACACATTGTGGATTTGCTCAAACCCCAGTGGCAAAGTAACTCTATAGGCAACTGGACCAAGCCTTTCTAGAATTTGAAACGGTCCAATGTAACAGGGTGACAACTTACCCTTATTTCCAAACCTGACTTGGCCTTTCATTAGGGACACACGAATAAATACATGGTCACCGGCCTCGTACTCGAGAGGCCTTCTTCGAACGTCTGCATAATTCTTTTGTTGGTCCTGAGCTGTCTTCAGCCTTTGTTGAATAATTTTGATCTTCTCAGAAGTGTCTTGCACAATTTCGGGCCCAAATAAAACTCTATCCCCAACTTCTGTCCAATAAATCGGTGATCTACACCTTCTACCATATAAAGCCTCGTATGGTGCCATGCCGATGTTGGAGTGGAAGCTATTATTGTATGCAAATTCTGCAAGTGGCAAATAGTCTTCCCAACTCCCTTGAAAATCTAAGGCGCACATTCTCAGCATATCTTCCAAAGTCTGTATAGTTCGTTCTGATTGCCCATCTGTCTGTGGGTGGAATGCAGTACTAAACCTCAATTCTGTCCCCATAGCTTCCTGCAAACTCTTCCACAATCTAGATACAAATTTCGGATCTCTATCCGACACAATGGATACCGGAACTCCGTGTAAACGAACAATCTCATCAACATATATTGTAGCCAGTCTATAAGCATTAAATATAGTTCTAACTGGTAGAAAATGTGCAGATTTAGTCAGTCTATCAACTACAACCCAAATAGAATCCATACCTCGAGGTGTCCGAGGTAGGCCAACAACAAAATCCATAGTCACGTGTTCCCACTTCCATTCAGGAATAGGGAGAGGTTGAAGTAGACCGCCTGGTTTCTGATGTTCAGCTTTAACTTGCTGACATTGAAGGCACTTGGACACATATTCTGCAATCTCTCTCTTCATTTTAGGCCACCAATAGCTTTGTTTCAGATCCCGATACATTTTATTGTTACCCGGATGCATAACAAACACTGATTTGTAGGCTTCATCTAAAACCCTTTTCTTTAGTTCCGGAATATTTGGGATACACATTCGGTTCCGAAATCTCAACACTTCATTTTCAATGCTAAACTTTGCTTTTGGACTTGTCTCAAATTCATCAATCACCTTCTTGAGGAATTCATCCTCTTTCTGTTTCTGTCTAATTTCATTAATGATTGCCGGTTCGGCTGAAATAGCGGCTATCAATCCGCCCTGTTCGCACAATACCACTTCAATTTCAGACTTCTCAAAATCTTGCAAGATCTCTTTCTGTTCAGTAAGCAAACAAGCCATACTCCCCGTTGATTTTCTGCTCAAGGCATCAGCAACTGTATTAGCTTTCCCGGGGTGATACTGAATCTCAAGATCATAGTCTTTCATCAGTTCGAGCCATCTCCTCTGTCGCATGTTCAACTCCTTCTGCGTAAAGAAGTATTTCAGACTTTTGTGATCCGTGTAGACTTCACACTTTGCCCATACAAATAATGCCGCCAGATTTTTAAAGTAAAAACAACTGCGGCCAACTCTAAATCATGTGTTGGGTAGTTCTTCTCGTGTGGTCTCAACTGTCGGGAGGTGTAAGCAATAACCTTTCCGTTCTGCATTAGCACACAACCCAAACCTTTATAAAACGCATCACTGAAAATTACAAAATTTTTCGTACCTGTGGGCAATGTCAATACTGGTGCAGTGGTCAGTCTCGTTTTCAGTTCATGAAAGACAGACTCTCTTTCGTCGTTCCATTCAAATGGTTGCCCCTTGCGTGTCAACTGGGTAAGAGGTACAGCTATCCTTGAAAAGTCTTTCACAAACCTCCTGTAATACCCAGCTAAGCCCATGAAGCTGCGGACTTCTGTCACATTAGTCAGTGTAGGCCAATTCACAATTGCCTCTATTTTCTGTGGGTCCACTGAAATCCCCTCTTTGTTGATATCATGCCCTAAGAAAACAATTTCATCTAACCAAAACTCACATTTCTTTAGTTTAGCAAATAATTTCCTTTCCTTAAGTATTTGCAGGACAGTTCTCAAATGATGTTCATGTTCAATTCTATTCTTCGAGTATATCAAAATGTCATCAATAAAAACCACAACAAATTCATCAAGGTAGGTTTTAAAAATTCGGTTCATTAAGTCCATAAATGCTGTCGGAGCATTAGTTACCCCAAATGGCATAACAAGAAATTCAAAATGATCATACCTCGTTCTAAATGCTGTTTTCTCAACATCTTATGCCTTTACTTTCAACTGATGATACCTGGATCTCAAATCAATCTTGGAGAACACTTGTGATCCCTGCAACTGGTCAAACAGGTCATCAATATGGGGTAGGGGATATTTATTCTTTATTGTTACCTTGTTCAGTTCTCGATAGTCGATGCACAAACGCAAAGTTTCATCTTTCTTCTTTACAAACAACACTGGTGCACCCCACGGTGAAGTACTAGGTCGGATAAACCCTTTGTTAAGTAGGTCTTGCAACTGTTCCTTCAGTTCTTTCATTTCAGCAGTAGCCATTCTGTAGGAAGTTTTGGAAATAGACTGGGTGTCTGGTATAATTTCATTTCAGCAGTAGCCATTCTGTAGCCATTCTTCCTCATCATCACTCTTTTCAACTTCAAAGTCGAAGAAGGGAAAATGATCACGTTGGTACCGCAGCAACGCCGAATCAACACCCTCTGCTCGAAGAGCCTCCGCGGCTTGAAGTGCCTTAATCCAACCGCGCCTAAAGACTTGGTTCTCGCATTGACAGACCTCCTCTGCAAGTTTCTCTTTGGTTTTTTCGATCCCAACCTTCCGGCCCGCATGGAAGCCTTGTTCATAACCCATGGTCCTCGCATTTTCTACGACAAACATGCTTGCCGTATCTCGGTCGGCAATGACGTGACTTAACAGCCGTTGGGTCACTCTCTCCTCCACGATCGGGTTAGATTGACCCGCCGCATACGGCTCGGTGGCTTGAGCTTTTCTAAGCTCCCTAAGCTCACGCTCAGCCTTCTCCGCGCGAGCTTCCAAACTGCGAATTCGTTCGTCCTTCTTCTCTATTTCCCGTCGCGCAGCGCGCAGACGCATGCCAACTTCATAAGCAGCGTACAGCCCTTTCACCGCCCCATGGATGCCTTCTCGAAATACTTTGAAATCTTGTCGTCCAACCATCGACTGCTGGACCTCTGGTGGAAAGATCTGTCGAGCAAACTCGACTGCTACACCTGGATCGTTAACAATGGAATCCGCCTCCGTCATCGGTTTATTCCCCACGAAAACCGTGAAACTCAACGGTCGTGGCGTCGCATCGGGCTCACTTCTTGGTCGCGGTCGTGGGGAGCTTCTCCGTTGCTGTTTTTCTTTTCGGGGTGATCTGCTTCGACGACTTGGGGGCTGACGTTTTTCTCGTTCCTTGGACGTCCTTCCTCCCGTGCGTGTAGGCTCGCTACTACGATTCATTGCAGTGTCTAGCTCAGACAATGTTCGTCCTTCTCCTCTGCTGTTGAAGAACAGTCTGTTTGACATTCGCACTTATCTCAAGCTAGTTTAAATCAAGTCTGAATAAGAATAAGTGGAATCACTGGCGCGAACTCACCCCATTTATTCTTAATGTATGCAGCGCCCCCGAGGCGATGTCATTAATTCTAAACGCCAAAAGCCAGATGCCGATCGGGTCATTCCATGAACTAGTCCTATTCGGCTTCTGAAGCTCATGCACTGGCTGGGGCAAGGGCAGATTTATTAATCTGATCGGCCAAGTATCTAAACCCAATGCCGATTGATTTATGCCGCAGCCATTCCATGAACTAGTCCTATTCGGCTTCTGAAGCTCACGCACTGGCTAGGGCAAGGGCATATTTATTAATCTGATCGGCCAAGAGTCTAAACCTAATGCCGATCGATTTATGCCGCAGCCATTCCAGGAACTAGTCCTATTCGGCTTCTGAAGCTCATGCACTGGCTGGGGCAATGGCAGATTTATTAATCTGATCGGCTAAGAATCTAAACCCAATGTCGATCAATTTATGCCGCAGCCATTCCATGAACGAGTCCTAATTCGGCTTCTAAAGCTAATGCATTGGCTGGAGCAATACTAGATTTATTAATCTGATCGGCCAAGTACCTAAACCCAATGCCGATCGATACTTGGTATTGAAAACAAAATGTAGCCATTTTACAATTGAAAGCAATACCATTCATCAATAACAAAATTTAGCACAAATAATAGCAAGGTAAAAAAGGAAATTTTCATTAGTAAATTGGGCATAAATTGTAGCCATTTTACATACGAAAATTACTAAACAAAAAGCTAAAAGTTCGCATGAAAATGCCTAGCAAAAAACTATGACTGTAGCAATACATGAAAATTACCAAACAAAAAGCTGTAAAAATACATTCGAAATCCTAAAACAAAAACAAGTGTTGCCTAAATTAGTCCTCGGAGTCAGACTCCAGCGGCTCAACATCCACTTGCTCGTATGGAATCAGCATAGCCAATGTCACATCAGCAGCAGCAAGGGCTTTGAGTTAGCCGTGTTTGAATCCTCGATTTTCAAATTTGGGGACTTCGTCAACATAGTCGGCGAAAGCAGCACTTTTCTCGGTCTCGAATGCGTTGGAAGCCTCCGAGTCGGCAGCTTCCTTCGCCTTCTTTACTTCCTCCAACTCAGCCTCTAGTTTGGAGATCGCCTCCTGGGCCAATTTGAGCACGTCTTCGCTCGTGTCCGCCTTCTTCTCGGCGATCGATCTCAGTTGATCCGCGTTACGCGTCCTCTCCACCTCGGCCTCGGCCCACGCGCCTTCCATCTTCGCCCTTAAAGCTTCGAACTCGGCCCTGCTCCTTTGGCCCTCAACTTCCGTTTGTAAACGGCCAAGCTGTTCGACGGCGTCATGATGGCGACGACCTATCTCGTCTATCCTTCCGACGGTCTGCAAAACAGGAAATTAAAACCAAAACAATATTTGCATAAAGCGAAAAGACAAAGTCAAGATATATACCAAAAGAGCCGATTGCACGGCCAAAGTTATTGCAACCAGATCCGGCTCCGCCCGGAAAGCCGCCTTGTCAGCCGGCAATGAAACGGACGTAGCCATACTGAGTGCGACCGCTGGATCTTTAATTACCGAAGCATCAGAGGAGATCGGCGTGTTTTTTATCTTCGGTTGAATGACAAAAGGCATAATCACATTCGATTCCTCTAAACGAGGTCATTTGTCGACATGGTTTTCTTCTGAGCCAGCCTCGACCTCGGCAGGGCGCTTCTCTGCCCTTTGCTCAGCCTCTTGATCGGCCTGCACAACCACCTCGGCCTCGGCACTTCGGTTTTTTGCCGTTCCCTCCTTAATAACAGGCAAGGAGGGCTAAGATTCGCTAACAGGCAGGGAGGGCTGAGATTCGGCGGCAGGTGGCACTCCAGCTCGAATGGCCTCTGCTCTTCGCCGCGCGGCCATCCTTTCCGCGTTCGCCTTCTTAGCAAGTTGTGTGAGGCTTAACCCAGCCATATATTTAGGGTACGCGCCGGGAAGGTCCTCTAGACCGTGAAAATGTCGTCAAGTAGAAGGTCCTTTTGGCCTGAAGTGGACGGAGGGTCGACTGAATTGAGGCCGGCTTCTTCAAAGGCCAACTTCAAAGCCTCGTCGACTTCGACTTCGGACTGATCTGACTCGGCGACCTTAGCTACTTCTGCTCGCTCCGAATCGGACCCCTCGAAACCAACTTGCCGCAAGTTTTTGAAATTGGTCAAGATAAGAGCGGTAAGAAACTCCTCATCCTTCGGAATTGGGATGTTTTCTGCCGCTGAGAAGGTTGTATAAGTCGGCTCGTAGCGGAGTAGAACGTGGGCCGCCCTCCCTTGTTTCTGAAGACTCGGCCGGCCGAAATATTTGAGCGCGACTTTGATTTCCGAAAGAACGGCGTCGTCGGTTGAAGTCAGGACTTTCTTCAAATCGTTTCCTGTACAAGCAAAACCATGAGGTCTCGAAATTGAAGCTTTATAAATATAACAAAAAATAAATGAAAGAAGCTACACGACCACCTGGTTCGCCCCTCCGTCTAGGAATAGGATCGAGGCGATCCTCGCCTTCGCCGAATTCCCAGTTACCTTGGACAACGACCATAACATCATCGACTCGCTTCCCAGAACTGGAAAACATAGTCACTAATTGATGGTCGGTGTCCTTGGCCCTAAGGAAATAACGTCCGTGCCGACCAGAAGACTTGGCCAAGGCATAACAATGCCGAATAGTAGGAATGCCGAGGTTAATCCTAAGGCGACGGTTTAGTGCTATAATCCCCATTACGATTCTAAAAAAGTTGACATTGGGTTGGAAAGGGATTAAACCCCAATGACAAAGCACAGCCCTAAGGAATGAGTGAAGGGGGAAACGGACTCCACCCTCTGCGATTGATAGGAGAGGGAAGACAATCGTAGTTTCATCAGCCCTCTCCATATCGAGGGTGCCGTCTGTCACAAGTGATAGATGGACGTCAACAGGAATGGAAAAATGGCGTCATAAGCTAGAAATTTGATCCGAGGAGAGGAGATCTTTTAAATGTTTTGCATTTCCTTCAACCTATAGGAATATGCTAAGCCAAAAACAAAGCAAGAAAAAAGATTCAAAGCAGAGACGGAGAGAACTTACAAGAGACGAAGATGATGAAGAAAAGGAAGCTGCAGGGGTAATTCGGAAGGCAGTCCAGCGACGAGCGTTTAAAAGATTGTATGTATTTGAAAAGACGTCGAAATTTTAAATCACAATAAATAGAAGCGTACGAAGGGGCGGGAAGTTGAAATGATAACCGAGAAGCATGTGCTCAGACATTTGCGTTAGAATGAGGTCAGCCGCCGAATTTTGGCTCTGACTTTTCGAGTTTGAAACCAAACACTCCAGCCAACTGTCGTTAGTGGAGTGCTTAGGGGGGCAATTGTGGGGGCCGAATAGTCGAACTTGGAGAGTCGAAATATATAACACTCGGCGCTGTCTCACACGCTCGAATCCTATCCTATTCGGCCAAATAGCCGATCGAGCAAGGGGCCGAGTGAAAAGCGGTTTGCTACAAAAGAAACTGAATGGCGAATTGAAAGTGGACCCAATCCCGAGGCCCAAGAAACAAAAGATATAAATAGAAGAATATCAGCCAGAAAGAGTTATGTGAGAACTATTACGCTTAACTTAAAATACAAGTAATCCAGAGTGTAGAGACTGACTTGCCCGTCGGAGTGCTAATTCTGGCACCCTCGACCGGAGTGTTTATTCTTTTTCAAGTGATTAGCTGAGGATCACGAGCGTCTCTCAGGATCAGAAGAGTATTTCCAAACAACATCTTCACATTTTTTTTATTGTGGTTAAACATAAAGTTTGAAAAGATAATACATGAACTCTTCTGAGTTATAAAGTCGGACCAATTGGAAATAGACATGATAAGGGATCATTTTTCATAAAATTTTCATGTTACACATCCATACTTGATCTATGTCATTGATAACATTGGTATTTGCGACCATAGATGGATCTTGCCACGATAAATGTGACAAATGCCGCTATGATCTTATATTGATGTCTTTTCGTGGACTAGATTGTTTCACAGATGATGCTAATAAATTTTAACAGTAAAAGTTTGAACTCATAAAGTTAACAATATTATCAAGTTGACCTATATGGTCAAAGTGGGAGATTGTAAGGAATTTTCTGTAGGTGGGCCTACATAAATCAAATAATTATACATTATATACTGTTAAATGAAATATGAGTAGTGTCGGTTAGACCCATTAAATTATGATCCATACAGGAATATGATCGGGTCATGGACATGTCTCTGATAGCATATATTTTTTTATCATGCTATGTGCATTAAAGGAGTATGGGTTAAACCATATGTGTAGAGACTAGTTTATGCCCACTTGTAATTCAATTTATTTATGATGGGCTAATATGAAATTTGAGACTTTATTAATATGTGGTTAAGGTTTCCACTCCAACCCTAGCCTCCATCTCACATTTTTTCGTCGGTGTCAGAGAGAAACAAAAGTAGAGTCTGGAGTGGAAGATAATAACCACAAAGAAGTCTACTGCTTGGATTACCACCATCAATAATGTCAAGCATGCAACTATTATTGTTTTCTTTTATTGATTTGACTCAAAATCTTGGGTTTTAAATTTCTATTAAAATCTCACAATCTCATCTCCTCTCAACTGCTTTAATCATAGATTTTGTAGCTCATGCATTATCTAGACAACTTCTAGTCTTGTTCAAACTGAAAGATACAAGTTCTCAAGCAACCTTGGCTTTGCTAGAGCAAATAGAGGTTTAGCAAGCAACAAGTCACTCACAGACTCTTTAAGCTCAATTTGTGACGCAGTGGGTGGCAAGTTCCAAGTGAACCCTTGGAGGAGCCTAGCCATTAGCATCACAGTCATGGTAGACCCCAGTGTGACTCCTGCACATCCACGCCTTCCAATGCTGAACGATAACATGCGCAAATTAGGATCAATGAGAAGAACATCCGAGCCATCATCTTTGAGGTGGCGCTCTGGTTTAAACTTGAGTGGCTCGTCCCAAACTCTAGGGTTTCGGCCGAGTCCAGGGCGACTTAGCAACACATGGCTACCATTCGGAATGAAGTAGTTGGCAATTGTGGTGTCGCAGATGGAAACGTGAGGAACGTTGAAGGGCGCAATGGGGTGGAGACGAAAGGATTCTTTCACGCATGACTTGATGTAATTGAGTTGTGAGAGATCAGATTCTTGAACTAGTCTTTCTTTCCCCACCACTCTATCCAATTCCTCAACGGCTCTTTCTAAGGTCTCAGATTGATTTATCATCTCGGCAAGTGCCCATTCCACTGCATTTGATGGGTTGTCCACTGTTGCTATCATCAACTCCTGTATATACATGTTTGGAATGATTTTAAAATTTTGACTTTTTATGAAGAGATGAGTTAAAAAATAGAAAGGTGATATGATAAAAAAAAAAGAAAGATAAAAAAGGGGTAAATTATACAAATAGTCCCTATAGTTTACACGATATATCAATTTGGTCTCTGGTGTTTTAATTTGCTCGATTTTGTCCCTTAATTTAACGAATTATGTCATTTTAGTCTAATAAATAACCATTGTTACGTTTGATGAACGAAAAGTCAAACTATGTGTCAATTTGGTCTATGTCAAAATTGAGCAAATTAAAATAATAGGGACCAAATTAACACATTGTATAAACTACAAGGACCAAATTGGCACATTGTGTAGACTTTCTGTCCACCAAATTTAACAACCGTTATTTATTGGACTAAAATGACACAATCTGTTAAATTAAGGGGCAAAATTGAGTAAATTGAAACAACAATGACCAAATTGACACATCATATAAATTACAGGGACCATTTACATTATTTACCTTAAAAAAATGTACTTTTGTTGAGGATGCTAAATAGGGCCTAATTTTATGATCTCCACTGCATTTTCTAAAGATTTTCAAAGGGAAGATTTTTGAGACCCTAAAAAATTTCTCACAATTTAATCTACAATAATGTGGTCTGATAAGTGTTAATTTTTTATTAGTCATATACTCAGTTTTATGGGGGCTCACCACTTTTGCCACATCATTGTGAATGCATTTATAAGTGCAAAATATGAGTCTCTAGCATTGTTGTTTCCAAATACTCAGAAAAATTTATCACTATTCCTTCTGTCTCAAAATATTGATTCCTTTTAGGAAATCTAACTTTTTTATTTTATTTTTTATAGTACAATCATTACATTTCAAAATGTTAAATTTCCAAAACTATCATTTGATTTAAAATTAAAATAGCACAATTTTTTTTGGGAATATCAATTACCATAATTATACCTTTTGTGTATATTAATATTAATGAAAGAATGGCAAAATATGAAATTCATGTTGTTTTAGTACTTAATTTTTAAAAAGGAACTAATATTTTTGGATAACAAAAAATAGAATAATGAACTAATATTTTAGGACAGATGAAGTATTTTAAATTAAAAATAATCATAACAAGTCCTTAGATAATGTAATGAAAATCGTCTACTACAACTATATAATGATATAACAATATTACATCCTTCTAATTTATCACCTATAAATGATTTTTAATGATGTGATATTGAAGTTAGACTCCACATGATGAAATGTTTGACAAATCCAAATTTAACACTTATTAGACACATCATTAGAGATGATTTTTAAGGATGATAAATTAGGTGTCTTTAAGTATTTTTGATAATTAAAAAAGGGAAATTAAACATTGAATAATGGGAAATGCTAGGTTTCATGGAGAATTTTCATGAAAACCATCATGAAAACTGTCTGTACCGTTAGATCAAGTATGTGTCTTATGATCCAACGGCGCAGACAGTTTTCATGATAATTTTTATGAAAGTTTTCATGAAACCTACCATGACCATTGAATAATTTCTCAATAATGATGACAAAAAATGGAAATAAAAGTGTAAAACTGTTGTACTTATTTCACCGATTTAAGAGAAATGATGTTCATGACCAAATTTATTTCAGCATTTAACTCATTTCCCAGATGGACTGGAGCCCTTTTTGGGTTTTGAATTTAAATTTTTTTTTCATATGTATATAAAGAAAAAAATTTAAATAAAAATAATATTTAAAATAAAATATCTATAATATTTTTGAAATTACAAGAACAAGAATGATTGTTTTTATTGAAACGAAGGGACCATAACAAGTCATATTTTTATATATGAAAATTTTGTAAAAAAAATCTTAATATAATGATAATATCTATCATTATTAATATATAAATATAATTAATCTCACTATATATATATGTGAAAATTATTGAAATATTATTTTTTTATTAACAATAAAACCTTTATTGTTTAAGAATTAAGGTAAAACATTATATCCAACATCAATAAAAAAGGAAACAAAGCACAAGAATTATGCTATAAGCATCAAATCATAGACTTTAATTCTTAGGTTGCCACCAAAGAAAATGCAAAATCATCTGCAGCATAATACCGTGGTTGAGAAGAATTCAACCAAACCCAAGCAATGACAACACTAATAAAGGTACAATGAAACAACCAGCAACAGGGTTATTTTATAAAGTAGGCTAAAAGTAGATTTTTTTTTTTTTTGACTTTCTATTTTAAATAAAATTATAAAAAATAGAGAGGTGATGCGATTTAAAAATATTAAAAAACTAAAAAGCTAACTTTTAACTATGAAAAGTTATTGATTGATTTTAGGTAGCTCTACGTGATATCTCAATAATGTTGTGATGGATGGAAAGATGAATACTTTATAAATCTATATTGACTGATTGATAAATATATAAAAAAAATATAATAAATTATAATTAATAAAAAATATGATCCCGTAATAATTAGGACTAACTAATAATATTTCAACAACCACAATAGAGGCTAGGTTGTAAACAAAGTCAGACACTGAAAAGTACACATCATGCAATTACTGGAGGCTAGGTTGTAAACAAAGTCAGACACTGAAAAGTACACATCATGCAATTACTGGAACGTTACTCACATACATATAGATCAGGAAAAAAATATTATGAAAATGATCATCAAAGATTCTTTATCTTTAAATTACTCATACAATAAAATATAAGAAATGTTAGGGATCATGAAATTTTTTTCATGAAAATGATCATGAAAAATTTGTGACCCTTAGATTACCTTGATTAGTGTGTGGTGTTTTATTGTAAGTGTAATCCAAAGGTCACAAATCTTTCATGACCATTTTCATGAAAGATTTTTCATGATACCTAGCATTGCTGATAAAACATCATACACTAATCAAGGGATGAAAAATCTTCATGATGAATTTCATGATATATTTTTCATGATCCCTAACATTATTGATGATATTATGTATTAATGTGACGTAATATTATCATTAAATTTTTAAGTAAATTATTAATATATTTTAATAGTTAGATTTCATTTTTATCAAGTCTTATTAAATTGTCTCTAAAAATAATTTTTTGTTATAATGTTTGTCATTAAAAATTAATAATTTTAGTGACCTTTTTTGTCACAGTTTTTATAAATTGTTCCTAAAACTTATAATTATTGATATTTTTCTGTAATGAATTTTTTAAACTGTCAGTGAAAGTTAAAAATTTGTGACTTTTTTTATAATAATTTTTTTAAACTGTTAGTAAAACTTATAATCAGTGATATTTTTTGTAACAAAATTTTTAAACTATCATTGAAAATTAACAATTAGTCTTTTTTAACAGTGTTTGATGAAAAAAGCCATCAATTATCATAGGACCTATTAGATAATAAATCCACTTATTAAGATCTAAACGTAAATCCCTCTAAATTTTTACTCAAATTTTGTACAAAAAAATTTATTTTATCATTGTATAATTTATTTTAAGACTTAAATATATGATTTTTTTATATTGTCCATAATACACTAATTATAACTAACACTATCGTTTTGATTTTACTTAAAATTAATCATAAAATTTTAGGTGAAATATTTTGTAATAATTTATTTAAATTTTTGTATTTAATATTAAATTAAAAATTATTAAATTTTAAAATTAGCGTAATTTAATTAAGCGTCTTAATTTAATTTTCTGATTCCGCAGCATGGAGATGGAGGATAGATACTTACGACGATCTGTGCTTTGATCTCTTCCGATGAGAGTAATGGAGTACCATTTGTGTCTTTAAGCATAATGAGAACATCAAGTAAGTCCTCTTGATTTCTCTTTGTACCATCATTCCATTGTTTGATCCTCTCATCAATTATGGGATCTTGATATTTCACTACACTTGCAATGGCCTTCCTCATGATCTTTTCATGGCCATCCAAATCAAGACGACCTCTCAAGAATGGTAAATAATCAGAGACACAGAAAGAGTAAAGGTACGAAAGAATGGTGAAAAGCGCACCGATGTGCTCCTCTTCTTCGACACCAGGTCCTCCATCTTCTCGCCCGTGCCCGAAGAACCTCTTGTTAAAAATCATCCTCCTTATCATATTCCCGCAGTAGTGTTGTGCGACAAGCCTTACGTTCACCACACCGCTTGTTGAAGAATTCATGCACATTTTGTACACAAAATTGACGAGATGATCAGCCTCTTCGACTCTCTTGTCGTGAAGCCAAAGATGTCTAGCCGGTGAAAGGACATCAGAAGCGAGGACTCTCCTCATCTTCTTCCATTGTTCTCCCAAAGGCGCGAGTGCGGTTGATAAGTATCCTCTACTCGCAATTTTTGCAGACAAACAATCAGGTCTGGAGGCGAAAACAGCGTCTTGTCTTTTTAAGAACTCTTGTGCGATTTCTGGAGAAGTGATTGGAATTACATGAATGTTGCCAACACGGATACACATTATCTCGACGTTCATTTCCTTCATCAGTTTGTGTATCCATCGGAATGTAGGCTTGTTTTTTAGCATTTCTGGGAGGTTTCCAATGAAAGGCCATGGTTTTGGCCCTGGAGGCAGCAAGTCGGCATTGATTTTCTTGCTCTTTTTCTTGCGAAAGAGCAAGAAAATCAATGCCATTAAGAGAAGAGTTGGGCATAAGCTCAAGAGAATTGATGGAATGGAAATGGTAGCCATTTCAAAGTGTAGAATGGGAATGTAGAAAGAGTCGAAATTTATGGCAAAGGTTGTGGCTACCACTACGAGTAAATTGTTAATGCTTTGTATGTGCTCAATAACACACATTTTTCGTATATATATATATTGCCAAAATCTTCCTTATCTTTTTTAGTTAGATTTTATTTATTTATGGTAATGCAATTTTACCCCTAATAACAATATTCACATTGATAGTGAAAATATTCAATAATGTGAGCATTCATATTGTCGATGTGAATGTTCATATTGTCAATGTGAAGATTCACACTGTCAAATATGAATATTCCCAGCACCGAATTACGTAGTGTTTAAAAAATATTTATAAATATAAAATTATTCATAAAATGGAGAAATCTATAACGTGCACTCTTTAAAAAAAGTACACGTTGTAAGAAAGTTATGATTTTTTATGATAAATGTTATGATTATTTGTGATGTATGTTATGATATTTTGTGGTAAAGTTATAAATAATGAATTCATGGTGTGCATCCTAAAATTAGAGATGATAATATTATGAGATTTTATAATTTTTGTTATGATAGTTTGAAGTTTTGTTATGACACTTTATAATGAAAAAAAAGTGTTGATTTTTGTACTAAAAAAGTTATGGTATTTTGTATTTAAGTCACAAAATTTTGTAAAAATGTTATGAAAAACATACCATATGCACATTTTTTAGGGTGCACATTGTAGCATCTCCCCTATAAAATATTTTAAATATGAGAATTATAATTTAGTGAATTAAATGTCAAAATAATAGAATTTATTGGAACACAAGAATATGTTACAGACTAATTGGGATACAAGTATTGAAAAAAAAAAAAAGATTTCTTAATGAATCCCCAAAAAATAAAGAATTTTCTACGAGTCATAAAATGTTAAATGCATTACCAAAACAGTCAAAAACAAATTTCATCTAAAAAAATGGACGAGGAAAAAAATATTGGAAGAAAATTAAAAAAATGCCTTAGGTGGTGTTTTGAGTGCATTAAATGTTAAATGCATTACCAAAACAATCAAAAACAAATTTCATCTAAAATGGATGAGGAAAAAAATATTGGAAGAAAATTAAAAGAATACCTTAGGTGGTGTTTGACTGTAGTCATAGCTGGTGCAGAGTCAGAAAAATAGTTCAAAAGGAACACTTATTAATTACAACTTTGAAATTTTTTTCTTATAATCAATAATCCTAGATAATAATTTTTTAAATATTAAGTACAAAATCTTAAATATTTTTTATAATTTTTTTTTCTTGTAACAATTGACCATGAAAATATGGTGTTACTTATAACTAGTATATTATAGGCAATGAAAAAAAGTTTTGTTTGCCTTATGATAGATTATATAATAATATACAAATAATAGTGATACCACATTGTAACTTGCTTTTTGTGCTCCTTTCGGATACGATAGCCTTACAGTTTGGACTCCCGTGATTCTAAATCTGATTTTACAAGTGTAATGTGAAATAGATAAACACAAATGAGTCCAAATCAGGCAAATCTTTTGGCAATTAAATTTGAAAAAATGTCAAAAATAGACTGCTTTGTCAAATTTCGGAGTCGCTACCTAAATATTTTTGAAAAATTTAGGAAACTCGAAACTCGTGCCAAAGGCCACTACAAGAAAACACACTTTTGGCGACTAAAATATTAGTTGCCAAAAGTACTGATTTTAGTCGCCAAAAGGATTTGCCGACCAAATACATTGGTCGCTGACTTTGTCGGGGATATATCGTCGCCGAAGGTATTAGCGACTAAAAAACATTTAGTCGCCAAAAGTACTAGACTTTACCGACTAACACCTTAGTAGGCAAAACTAACAGCTATTAGCGACGAAACTAGTATTAGTCGCCGATGACTCACATTAGCGACCAACAGATTAGTCGCCCAAAGGGTCTATTAATTTGTTTAACTCACTTCTTTAGCTACTAATATTTTGTCGCAAAAACTGAAAATCTTTACGGCGACGAAATCTTTTGTCGCCAATACTATTATTTCAGCTACTAAATATGTAGTCGCTGAAAGTGTCACTGTTGTTTGGCTACTAAATTGTTTAGTCGGCTATGCCTTTTTATTATGTTTTGGCGACTAAAAATGTTGTCGCCAAAAGTGTTTTTATTTGTTTTGGCGACTAAAATTGTTGTCGCCAAAAATGATTTGATTTTTAGCTACTAAACAGTTAGTCGCCAAAAGTGTTTCGAGTTGTTTTAGCTACCAAATATTTAGTAACCAAAAATGTTTCAGTTTGTTTTAGCTACTAAATATTTAGTTGCCATAAGATTTTCTTTTTTGGCTACTAATTGTTTTGTCACCAAAAACGTCATTTTATATTTTCATTTTAATAAATTTTGTTAGAACCTGTATCCACCGCAACCTGTAATAGATATACAACCTATATATATAATATCACCTATTCCGTATTGCATGTTTCACTTACAACCATCAAACAAAAAGAACACCTGCTAATGTAAACTTACATAGAAACCAACTATATATATTTCAATTACAAATAATAACGTCATACATTCCAAATACGTTACCAAAACAATGTCCTTACACAACATTTTTACTGTACTACGCATTGTAATGACCATTTGCCAAGGTACAAATTACCATGGTAATATGTACCATGACAAAAGGTAATGTACATATATATCACCTGAGCAATTAATACATGTGGAGCAACAGCAAATGTGAATGATTTATGTACCCCGTCATTGATTCTATACGAATAGAGCAATTAATAGAAGCTCCAAAAATACTATGTACCCCGTCAAAAATTATATGTACGATTGGTCCACAGTCTACACAAAAAATATAGGACGACAAAAAGCTTCTGAAATTTGCAAAACTGTGCATGATCTTCCGGACAAAAAAATAGAAGATCCACATGTCAATGCCAAAAGCCATCTACACAACAAAAATTACACCCATTAGTTCCATTGTAAACAAAAAGTTATAGCCATCTACAAAACACAAATTGCAATGATGTCAATTGTAATTGAAATTGTATTTAACTATAGTTTGAATTTAGGAATTTCAATATACTTTCTTTACACTTTAAATTGTGTACATTTAAAGTGCAAAGAAACTTTCCAAGTCAAGCATGAGCCCGAAGTCAAGTTTAGTATAATGTGTGAATATATATGTATTTTATTCATAAATGTACATATACAGAGATACTTATACAACATATATTTTGGTAAATGTCAAGTTTCTTATCTTTCAACTTCGGAAGTCAATATAAGCTTTAATATATTTTTTGTGTAGCTTTATAGCATTTCGGGGGCTGCTTTCATTTTTCGGCCCTCGAAGGCCCTTTTTCGGCTAAGTTTATGGCATTTTCCACGACAACTTCCAACGTACACGGGCTAATTACGTCCCGTCTTTCCCCACAGGTCCTATTTGACACAAGGAAGCTACCCATGCCATCCCTACAGTGGTTCGGGGGCTGCTTTCATTTTTCGGCCCTCCAACGCCTTTTTCGGCTAAGTTTATGGCCTTTTCCACGAAAACTCCCAACGTACCCGTGCTAATTACGTCCCGTCTGTCCCCACAAGTCCTATTTGACACAAGGAAGCTACCCATGCCATCCCTACACTGGTTTGGGGGCTGGTTTTATTTTTCGGCCCTCCAAGGCCTTTTTTTCGGTTAAGTTTATGGCCTTTTCTACGACAAATCCCAACGTACCCGTGCTAATTACGTCATGTCTGTCCCCATAGGTCCTATTTGACACAACGAAGCTACCCGTGCCATCCCTACACTGGTTCGGGGGCTGCTTTCATTTTTCGACCCTCCAAGGCCTTTTTTCGGCTAAGTTTATGGCATTTTCCACGACAACTCCCAACGTACACGTGCTAATTACGTCCCGTCTGTCCCCACAGGTCCTATTTGACACAACGAAGCTACCTATGCCATCCCTACACTGGTTCGGGGGCTGCAAATCTTTTTCGGCCCTCCAAGGCCTTTTTTCGGCTGAGTTATAGGCATTTTCCATGACAACTTCCAACGTACACGTGGTAATTACGTCCCGTCTGTCCCCATAGGTCCTATTTGACACGAGGAAGCTACCCGTGCCATCCCTACACTGGTTCGGAGGCTGCTTTCATTTTTCAGCCGTCCAAGGCCTTTTTCGGCTAAGTTTATGGCCTTTTCCACGACAACTCCCAACCCAAAATTGTTGTCCACTAACAGACCCCAAAGCTCTTCTCTCTCAAACTCATCACTATGAGCCAATCATGGCTTTCATGCACTTCAGACCAGTCAAGTTGTACTACTTATATTGTACTAAATCAAAATTCATTCCAATTTAATTGGCTGCTGCAATTAGTCTTAAATTTGAAATGACATTCAATTGGATATCACTGCTAATATAGTAACTGGCCTCATATTCATAGGCTCATCGTATTTGCTTTTACAGAACTTCATATTTCATTGAAATCATGTGGTTACCTTATAGAAATCAGGTTACGGTCCTTTGTGTAATGTAGCAAAACACCACGTCAGCTGCTGCATAATCTACTCACTTTATGCCTCAAAACCTATTTGAAGCACATACCAAAAACAAAATTTCCATAGCAACTTTAGAAAAGTATTCTATGTGAATATGATCCATATTTCTTGTAGAAGTTGAACTAGCTTGTCAAACAAAATTTTGTTTACCGAATAATAGGATGACCATCTGAACCCTCCAAAAGGGTTGTGAGCCGGGACACCACGTCGTTCAAATGATTGAGTTGTACTTGTTGTGCCTCTCGTGCTTTTTTTTCTTCATCGACTTGTTTGATCAGCTACTCTCTTTCCCTCGTAATGTCCTCCCGATCTCTTTGCCGCTCCTCTTTCTCCTTCAATAGCTCCTCCCGATCTCTTTGCTGCATGCATTGTAAATATTTGGCCATTTGAGGCATCATATGTTTGCACACCATGCTCCCACAGAGTATTTAACTCATCTACTAATGGTTGCAAGTAAACATCGATGTCTCTTCCAGGTGCGGATCGTCCGGGAATAAGTAATGACATCATGAAGAATGGATCTTTCATACACTTCCATGGAGGTAGATTGTAAGGCATTAAGATTACGGGCCACATGCTATACGATGTACTCATATTTCCGAATGGATTGAAACCATCCGTGGCAAGCCCAAGCCTTACATTCCGAGGATCCGCAGAGAACGTAGGATGCAGCCTATCAAAGTCCTTCCATGCCTCACCATCAGCTGGATGTCGCAATACTCCATCATCCACATGCTTATCTTTGTGTCATCTCATATGTGCGGCTGTTTTTTTCGACATATACAATCTCTTCAACCTCGGTGTCAAAGGAAAGTACCTCAGTATTTTGTGTGGAATTTTCTTACCCGTCTTGTCGTTCAACTTGTATCTAGACTCCGTACATGTAAGGCAATTCTCTAACGTGGCGTTGTCCTTCCAAAATAAACTACAATCATTCTTGCATGCATGAATGGCCTCATATCCCAAACCCAATTCACGTAAGAATTTTTTCGCTCTGTAAAGGGTCCATGGAACATTTTTATCACACTTTGGTAGAATGTCTTTGAAAACTTGCATAACCATATCGAAAGATTTGTTGCTCCATTTATTGTACACCTTCACGTGAAGCATCTTAATTACGAAGGACAAGATGGAGAACTTTTCACACTCTGGATATACTTTGTGTTGAGCATCATCGAACAACTTCATGAACTTCAACAAATTGTGTCTCTCCGAACTAGTACGTTCATTGTCGATATGATCATCCATGACACCACTCATGTAAATCTCTTCTAACATGGTTGGAAGTTCATCCACATGTTCGTGATTGGTTGTCATTCCAGCTCGGTGGCTTTCAGTATCATCGTTTCGCATAGTAGGATAAGCACGAAACGTGGGAACGTGTTCCCCGTGGTGGACCCAAGTTCGATAAGAACATGCGATTCCTCTTCGAATCAAGTGCAACCGTACAACGTGTGGACTAAATTTTGTGCCGTTCAAGCAATCAACACAAGGACAACGGATTTCATCCTGCGGCCCTAAATTCTTCGTGGCGAACTCAATAAATGACTGAACACCTTGAAGATACTCTTTACTTTTTAGCCTATCGGTGATCATCATCCAACTCTTGTCCATTATTGGAACAGTACACATCAAGCGAAGATGATCCTGGGAATGGACGGCAACTTGGAAAAACACGCTGTACTGGAAGAGAGCTTAAGTAAGTTTACGGGTTCAATTAGCATTGCAATAATGAAGTGAATGAAATAGTAATAACAATTTCAACTCATACATGAACAATTATATGTGAAGTCATCTTACAGGGAGACATATAATTGTATCTTTGTGTAAACAGAAACTAAATTTGAACTATAATTATATTTTGTATTGTTCATATACTAAAAAATTGTGTGAACAAATTGATTTTCAACCGTAAAATAATTAATTTAATTACAAGGATTGATTGTTCCTTCTAAGTAGAAACCAAACCGAACAAGAAAAAAAGTCAAGCAAAAAAACCCCCCCAAAGAATCAAAACCTCAAACTACCATTATTTGGAATATTCCATGAAAACCAAACACCCCATAGGCCTATTAAACTGCACCCATCAACCATCACCAACATCAACCAAAACATGAACAATCCATTCTGATCCTTGTGTGATATGTGATGTGATCAATTAAAATTTCACCACCACATGGTTTAAAAAAATGTGTAACTAATTGCTTCTCCAGAGCCCCCAGGAAAAGATCTGCTCAATCAGTAAGAGCCTGAAAACATGTTTGGTTGCCCATTGCTCTTTTGGGATCTCAGAGAGAGCAGAGTAAAAGAAAAGAAAAGAAAATGCTTGACAATAGCATCCTTTCCATAGCAATTTTCTGAATTTCGCCATTTGTTTCTTTTTGCCCCAAGTTCTTCCCAAAAGAAGCCCCATAATATTTGTTTTATCTCCTCATTGTTGATACCATCTTGCTTAACAAGAGCAGTGTTACTTTCATTTGAAGCTCTTACCATAATCTAAATTGGGCAGCAAAATGTTCAAATATAGACATCTAAATTCAAGCCTTACTCTTTTTTGTTTCAAAACCCTAGACCCGTTCAATTGTATTAACCTTGACACGAATCCAGGACTTTGAGAGAAAGGCTTGTTTTTCTGAACCCCGAAAGACTCATATTACATACCCAAACAAAATCCTAAATCAGGTGTCTTGCCTAGTACCAAAATCCTACTCAAAGTTAGACAAACAAGAACTAAATGAAAATTTGAAAATGCAAATTCGCGAAGACACCCTTAAAGTTTTTTCTGCTAGTATGTTAAACATCCAATGAAGAAAATTTCCAATTTAACCATCACTGATTTAACTTGAGACTTTTACACCCCACCATGAAAAAATTTCTTCACCCTTGCTCCCTCGATAAACATCACCATAAAATAAAAAACACCATCACTAACATCATCCGCTCTTTCCTATCATAAACATATATATATATATACACATACCTATATCAGACATGATGCCTCAATTTTTTCCAAAACTATAAATACAACTGTTACAATGAAGGAAAATTCGACTAAAAGGACAGTTGACAACTAATAGTGTCAGAATATGCCAAAAGAGAAAGAAGAAAAATATTGTAACTACTAAATACATTCAACAGATGCAAAAAATATTAAGACTACATTACTTAACACTGCTAGAAAATTTGTGATTGCTATGACAGAGATTATTACACTGTACACCCACAACTCGTCTCTATTCTTACTCAAAGATATGTAAAACATAAACAAAATCATAAACCGCCAATATATGATGCTACCCAACTCAGTTTTGTCATTTATTCTAATAATTGAAATTCTTAAAGATATCACAGCACATACAGTATACCATCTGCAGTCCTTTGTGCATACATACTTGTACCTATTCTCTCATTTGCACGCTGTAATGTTCAGAAGCAGCACTATACTGTCCTATTACGTTTTGTAGATACATGTACTGATTCTGGATTATCACTGGAGTGGAGGCATGAAGAAATATATTGTTGATTGTGTTACAAATTTATCCTTCACTCACATGAAACGATCACCGCTGTTGTCACCTGCATTACTTTGTTTGAAACTAAGATTGGTGGAAGCCCTCAACAAATATAAAATGATGAAATTACATGCACTCGAATTGGTATACCTTTTGCGCTTGCTCTTCAAGACTGAAATTTTGGAAGAATTGCTGTGCCAATTCCTTTTCCTCTGAGTAATGAACCAATTATTTATCTGTTTCAATTGCAACCCTGTTTCCTGGACCAATCTTGCCTTGTGTTCCTCCTGAAGGAACAATAGTTAACCACAGTGATTTAGAAAAACTCACCACTTAATTCTTGCAGAAAACTTACAGTTGTGCTTCTCAAATTAGAAAAACGTACCCATTAGTTCTATATATACCATACGAAATTTGAAACTAATAGCACAAAAGCAACCCATTCAAAGCCAAAGGTCATTGTGCTTCTCAATCATGAAAACTTACAGTTGGGTACAGCCACTTAGAATGTGATTGCCACCAAGCCTTTAACATAGACGTCGTATCACCAGGGACCTATTATATATATATATATAAGGTTAGTTTCGAATATTCCTAAAACAGAGGCACATTGCTCATATAGTTCAACAATCCACAATGGAGAATCCGAAAGCGGCAATCCGAAATTTTAACCAAACCCAATGGAAACTGAAAGAAAAAAAACATTTAAAAACCCTAACAGTAGAATGAGAGACACAGCGAGGAAGAGACCCAGAGCGACAGAGAGGGAGAGAGACGAGAGAGAAATACCTGATAGATTGTCGTGGGGCCGATTTGCAGTGGTCGTGGTGGCCAACGCCGGTGGCCAGCGACGGTGATGATCGGCGGTCAGGTTTGCTATGGACTGGTGGTGTGTGAGGTAATATATGTGTGAGAGAAAACAGGTCCGAAAATGTGTTGCAGTGATATATACACTGGGTGCGAATATTTAGTCGATTTCCCTCTAAAAACAAATTTCGAATATTTGGCGACTAAAGCATCATTTGTCGCCAAACATCATTAACAGCGACCAAACATTAGTCGCCAAAAGCACCTTATTTGGCTACTAATTCCAATTTTGGTCGGCAATGTTTTACTATACAGTGACTAACCTGGTTTTGGTCGCCACAAATCCATTAAAAATACTCCATCTTCGGGCGACAAATTTTTTTGGTCGCAAAATGGTGGAAAACAACGACTAAAACTAAGTTTAGTTGCCAATAATTACATATGACGACTAAATTAATTTAGTAGCTAAAAACAATAAGCAAACACCGACTAAATCAGGCTGTTTGTCGCCCAATATGGTGGTTTTGGCGACTAAAATTGGTTTTGGTCGCCAATTATGCATTTTGTTGTAGTGGGCCACTTATCCATCATTATCAAAGTGTCTTGGCTCGGGAACTTAGGTATGAGCGGGGAAGGTCATGAATTGAGCACCTCACTCACCCGATCAAAGATCGGCCTCTACTAATCATAATGTGATTCTTATTTACATTATATGCTCTTATTCCAATTTTTAGGCTATCTTTACTAGGCGATGCACACAAGTACAGACTATTTGCAAAAGTTGGAATATTTTGATCTTATGTTTGTTTTGAAAAGTGTTTAAATATGTACCACTTGAAAAAGTGATCTCATATGTACATTAATCAAATTATCCCAATTAGAGCAATTAGCCTTCATCCACAAACATTCAGACAGATATATCACTTAAGTACTTAGCCTCATGGTATCATGCTTGATATGGCAACAATCACACGCATGCAATATGCTAAAGTAAAAATGCTCACCTAGTACTCCGAGGTAAGTCAAGGAAAATAAAATAATTACAAAAATGCACGCTGTAATATGCAAGTGACTAATGCAACACATACAAAATGCAAATAATAGGCTCCGCTACTAACATGGCATGTGAAGCAATTCAAGGCATGCGACAAAGCACATATTCGAGTAAGGAATTTGAAATTGCTATTGATTAGTATGATGAGCCAAACCCTTATGCATGCAAAACGAGTGGATGCAAGTCATAGAAAATGCTAATTAAAACATGATGCTCTATGCTATCCATCATAAGCGAGTGAATAAAAGGAAGAAAGAAATGGGGGTTGGAAGGCATACACAATATTAATTTTCCCCTCATACAAGAGGGTCCGAATGAATGTTGTACTCAGCTCCTAATTAACTAATTATTACAATACCAAATAAATGAATTAACTACATTAACTAGCTATTACAAATTAAAATTAAACTAATTAATTACAACACACTAATTTAATCTAAGAGCTATGTAAATTAAATAAAATGAGAGGCGGGCGAAGAGCGATGTGTGCAACCGAAAACATCCTCCCGAAAATGCCTCTGTTTTGCTGCTAGAACTGTTTTGTCTACAGTCAGAAAATACTTCTGTTTTTGCCTCAGCTTCTGCTCTGTTTTGCAAGAAAAATAACACTGCCTGGCTGAAAAGAGGTGGCCGGTTGGCCAGAGAAAATTGTCAGCCAGATTCAAAGAATGGCCGGCCGACCACTAATTTTGATACTGCCCTGCTGCATCATAATGGAAATAGAGCAAAAACAGAGTGTTTTCAGGGGATGTTTGTCCTCTCTGCCCCTCTCTATCATGAAACAGATCAAGGGAGGAATAGAATTGGTTTACAAATCATCAATGGTAACAAGGTTGTTACATGATGATCCATGACTCGATTGGACAAATGCTCAATAAGTGAAAATAAAATACCAACAAAACCTCCTCCCTATCATGGAATTGATCAAGGGAAGTAGTTGACATTGATTCTTGAACCAGTATCATCACTTAAGACTATGAAATGTCTCAAGACTCAATAGGTTCAATTAACGTCCGATTGAACCCAACTTAATTTTATTATCTTGTGCCATTTTAATCCAATTGATTAGCCTCTTTTAATTACCTTTATATTATTTAGTTATTTTAGTCCAAAAATTAGAATTAAGTCCACTAATGAAGAGAAGTGTCAAACAAGAAGTTGTTTTGGGTATGAGAAAGATGTAATGCCCTAGTAATGAAACTCCGAAGAGATTAAACCATTTACCATAGAAGATCTCTTTCTCATACTTAAACAACACTCAGTTGAAACAACTCTTACAAACAAAGAGAAAATCAAGAAAGGAGGAAGGTTGCAGAGATGGTTATGCAAGTGTGAACACAAGTATGGAAAACATAAAATAAATGCTATCAACTCAAATAAGTTGGTGTATAATGCCTAAACCACCAAACCTATGAGGACCACTACACCACAAGCTTACTATACAAAGCATAAATGAAATAAACACACTAAAACAATCCTAAAAACAACAAAAATAGTGTTGGAAATAACATGAAAAAGCTTGAAAAAGTTAGCTAAAACAATGGAGAAATTGAGCTAGTAAACAAGCATAAGGAGGGGTGGCTAACCTCTCCAATTTTGGGACTTCAAAACTACATTTTAAGCCTCTGAAAAACTTTGAAAATCAGTAGGAAAAAGTTAAAAAATAGATGGGAAACACAAGGGCAAAAACTTGGGAAATAAGGTTCAAAGAAGGGTGGGTTACCGCTCTACCTTTGATAGCTTTAAGCCACAAGTTTCAACCTATAAAAAGATTCCAAAAATACTCCAAAAACAGTAAGAAAAGATAGGAAAGAAGTAGTGTATAAGAGCTAAGAGTTATACCTCTTAAAGAGGAGTAACACTTTGATTCACAAACCCACAATTTCTCACCCTTAAGAGCTGAAATTTAAGCTCAAGAACCTCATCAAGGAGAGCAAAATTTTTGGTTTAGGAAGTGTAGAGAGAGTGTGTGTAGGTTTCAAGATAAAGAGAGAGTGCTATGCAAGTTTTGGTCATTTAGGAATTTTTTCTAACCTAAAACCAAGAGGGAAGGTCCCCTATATATAGAAAAACATGTGCCTTTGTCGGAAATATCTATATAAAGACAGCTGATGCAGTGCATGCACTTGTGGAAACAGCTGGCAACATATATTTGCAAATATCTACTCTGTTGGGAAACATGGCCGGCCGGCCACTTGGGGGACAACCAACCACCAAAATTGACCTATGGGGACACCTGGCTGGCCAATCCACTTAAAATGGCCTTTTTTTCATCAATTGGCCGGCCGGGCGACCACCTTTAGTGGTTGGCGCCACAAAAAACTACTTTAAAACCTGACTTCAAATGGGCATATCTCCTTCATCCGGACTCGATTTTAGATGATTCTTGAGTCCAAATTGAAGCCTCGGAAGTCTACTTTCCAATGATGGTGGCCTTACATCTAAATTCTGAGTATGCAAAGAGATATCCCTATTTTAGTGAAGGCTGCTCATTTCTTTCTTAATGGTTTGATGCCCAACTTTTTCCCCAACTAGTTTTCTTCCCTCCCCTCCTATTTCTTTAAACTCCAAACCTATAAATAAGATGTTTTTAAATATTTTTCAAAGAGTTCACCTCTCTTCCATTTATTTCCACTTTATCCTTACTCGATTTACCGAAAAATGCAAATTTTAAATGAAATGCGAGTCTCGGAATATCGTATAAACATTTGGAAAAATATTTTGAAAAAGAGGGTTTTAAAGTCATAAATAGTTTTGGTCAAAATGGGGTGTAAGGTTGGGATTAGAAGCTCAAAAATCGAAGCCTTTTGCTGAAGAACTTGAACAATTGTACAACGTAACTTTCATCATCGCGTGTTTAAACTACAGTTGTCTCTATTTGACAGAGCTTGAAGTCGTGGACTAACGTAAGTAAATATCAAAGCCCGAAGATGACCCATTTTGACAAAGCCGTAAGACTTGGGCAAATAAACAAAATGCAGATGCAGTTGGTTGAACTCAAGGGTTGCCTATATATCCCTTTGCAAGGAATCAAACCAGCGTAATTCACGTGCAAGATTCAAATGATATGCACTAAGAATATACTTTTGAAGACTGGACGTACACGCTTTGCGAAGCTAGTTATTTCAAAAATCCATGATTATGCAAGACAATGCAATAAGCAATAACTAGATAACGACATTTTGAATGAGCTTCAAGCGTAAATCAAAATAGGTCCAACCGTGTTTCACGTGAAATGAGGAAAAAAACACTCTAACCATGCCAAAATCGTGAGAAGAGGAAGAGAAAAACCGCTCAAAATCGTGCTTCCGTGCACCCTGAGATGCTCTAATCATGTTGAAAACATGAGAAGAGTAAAAGAAAAACCGCTTAAGGTCGTGCTTCCACACACCTTGAGATAATCTAATCACATTGAAAATGTGAGAAGAGGAAGAGAAAACCCACTCAGGATCGTGCTTCCACATACCTTGAGATACTTTAATCATGCTGAAAATGTGAGAAGAGGAAGAGAAAAACCGCTCAGGGTCGTGCTTCTGCACACCTTAATAAAGCCAAAAACATGAGAAAAGAAAGAGAAAAACCACTCAAGGTCGTACTTCCGCACACTATGAGACACTAGAGAAAGAGAAAAACCGCTCAGGGTTGTACTTCCACACACCTTGAGATACTCTAATCACGTTGAAAACGTTAGAAAAGAAAGAGGAAAACCGCTTAGGGTCGCGCTTCCGCACACCTTGAGATACTCTAATCACGCTGAAAACGTGAGAAGAGGAAGAGAAAAACTGCTCAGGGTCGTGCTTCCGCACACCTTGAGATACTCTAATCACGCTGATAACGTTAGAAGAGGAAGAGGAAAACCGCTTAGGGTCGTGCTTCCGCAAACCTTCAAATACTCTTCTCGCTGAAAATGTGAGAAGGGGAAGAGAAAAATTGCTTTGGGTCGTGCTTCCGCACACCCTGAGTTAAATTCCAAACGCGCTTGTGGTAGCCGAATAATTGGCGAAGATAAAGGAGGTATATTTCAGAAGCTTGACGCTAGACGGCAAATATCCCGCAAGGATAAGGGGCCGAACAGGATAAATAGGCCGAATGGGAAAGGATCCCTAGAGCCGAATAGTGGAAAAGATAATGATTGAAAAAGTAGGCCCTGGCCCCGAGGATCAGAAGAAATGAGTATAAATATAATGGCAATGGACTAGTAAAGGTATGTAAGAATCACTTCTAAAAACTTAGTGAACAAGCTTTCTTGAGTAGAAGAACTGACTTGTCCGTCGGAGTGCTAATTCCGGCACCCCCGACCGGAGTATTTGTATCTTTGCAGGTGACTAGCTGAGGATCATTGGCGTCTTCCAGGATTTGAAGAGTATTTCCAAACCACCTCCCCACAATTGGCGCCGTCTGTGGGAATACTCGAATACATCCATGGAAGGCGTGACCGAAGATCCTCCGATAGCCACCGACGAGATCACACAGGGAGACGACCTCATCCCAGCTAATATGCTCGGAAAAGAAACCATCGCGGCACGACGCGTCTTGAACTTCGATTCGCCAACAACTTCAGCACAAGAAACAATGCAGGCTATCATAGAACAAGCAAAGCAGAACGAACAAAGGCTCGAGAACATGATCGCTGAGAACGAACGACTCCGTCAAGATTTGGCCCTGGAGGTAGCAAAATCTAGAGAGGCCATGCGCCAGGAACCAGAGCGACCTCCGAGGGCAGACGGGCAAAGACCTCGGCCCGACCAAAGGATACCGATAGCAACTCCAACTCATCATCCACGGAGCTGGACGCAAGGGGACGATCCGAAACCTCCAGCTCCTCCGAAAAGGATCTGCGAACAAGGAACAAGCGCAGGAGAATCAGCTCAAACAAGGAAGACCAGCACGATCCTTTCGTTCGACGGATCGCAAGGGCGTCCCTGCCCAAGAAATTCAAAGCTCCGTCGTTCACTCTTTACGACGGAAAATCAGACCCCACTGATCATATCCGTCATTACAAACAGGCCATGACGCTGCACGCAGACAATGAAGCCCTCATGTGCCGAATATTCCCTAGCAGCCTAGGCCCACTAGCCGTCAGGTGGTATTACAAGTTGGAGCTAGCTTCGATTAAAAGCTTCTGACAACTGCAGAAATCCTTCAGGGCCAAGTTCATCACCAACGAGGTACAACCGAAACAGGCCGACTCCCTCTGGGCTATGCAGATCCAGTCGGGAGAGACGTTCAGAGCGTACTCGGCACGATATTAGGAGTGCTTCAACCTTGTTGACGACGCTTGCAACGACTCCATGGCCATCACCGCCTTCAAAATGGGTTTACATCCTGATAGTGCTCTGCGCAGTTCCCTGACCAGAAGGCCCCCCAAAACAGTCTGGGCGTTGATGAAGAAAGTTGAAGAATATTGTAAAGTCGAAGATGATGCCCTGAGGATAAAAGCCGGACAAATCTCCAGCAAAACGGCCCTCCCCGAAATTGCTCGACCAATAAGCTCCGTGCCGCCACCGAGCCCTGAGCCCCAGCAATGAACCAAGCGAGATAAAAGGCGGGACTCCCGCCGATCAAGCGATTAGTGCTCCCACCGAACGAACGAACAACTACAAGTCGACAGCAGACGCTCAAGGCGAACCGACAAGAAGTATACGGAGTTGACAAGCCGATCGCGGCAATAATGACCAAAGTCCAGCACCTTCATTTTTCAAGTGGCCGTCGAAGATGGTGGGGCCTCCCGACACACGGAGGAGGGACAGACGATGCGAATACCACAAAGATCACGGCCACGAAACCGAGAGCTGTTATGCGCTAAAGGATCATCTGGAGGAACTGGTGCAAGATGGTCGACTGCAGCAATACGTGAGCAAGGGAAGGCCAACCAAAGCATTAGCCTTGAGACAGGATTCACCTCCGCTTGGTGTGATCCACATAATCTACGGTCTGCCGGCATCCCCGACCGTGCATACAATCCAATCGCACCCAATTCCCCAAAAACATAACATGTCAACCGGCAGGCCCAGAGAAACTCCGACAATTAAGTTCGATGACTCCGACCTCGTCGGAACAGTGGCCAGCCACGTCGATCCTTTGGTCGTCAAATTACGCGTACGTCAGTTCAGCGTTGAACGCATTCTCATAGACCCAGGAAGCACTTCGGAAATCTTGTACTACAGAACTTTTGTTGAACTCGGCCTCAACGAGTCGGACCTATCACCGTCGTCTCAGCCACTGTTCGGCTTCAACACGAATCCAGAGTACCCGTTGGGGAAGGTCGTGCTACCTGTTCGAGCGGGCTCAAAAACGGTTGACGTGGAATTCTTGGTTGTTAAGCTTCCGTCGCCGTATAATGCCATCATGGGGCGCCCCTGGTTGCATATCATGAAGGCTGTCCCAAGCACCTACCATCAGCTTATGCGCTTCCCAACAGACCGTGGCATTGAGGAGATCCGTGGCTCACCGCAATCCGCGCGAACGTAGACTTTATGAAGATCCATTTACGGACCCGACTTGTGGGATCTGATGCTTGTACTGGTACCACGTTTTAATGAAAATCGATTTTCTTTGTCACTCTCCTTCAAGCCTCTTAGGCCCAATTAAGTCTCCGGATTCGGAGCCCCCTTTGGTGCATGACACCTTAGGGCCGAATAAGCCTCCGGATTCGGAGCGCCCTTTGGTGCAGGTCACCTTAGGGCCAAATAAGTCTCCGGATTCGGAGCGCCCTTCGTGGATGTCACGATTGGCCAAATTAAGTCTCCGGATTCGGAGCCCCTTTGGTGCATGACACCTTAGGGCCGAATAAGTCTCCGGATTCGGAGCCCCCTTTGGTGCATGACACCTTAGGGCCAAATAAGTCTCCGGATTCGGAGCCCCCTTTGGTGCATGACACCTTAGGGCCGAATAAGCCTCCGGATTCGGAGCGCCCTTCGTGGATGTCACGATTGGCCAAATTAAGTCTCCGGATTCGGAGCCCCCTTTGGTGCATGACACCTTAGGGCCGAATAAGCCTCCGGATTCGGAGCCCCCTTTGGTGCATGACACTTTAGGGCCGAATAAGCCTCCGGATTCGGAGCGCCCTTTGGTGCAGGTCACTTAGGGCCGAATAAGTCTCCGGATTCGGAGCGCCCTTCGTGGATGTCACGATTGGCCAAATTAAGTCTCCGGATTCGGAGCCCCCTTTGGTGCATGACACCTTAGGGCCGAATAAGTCTCCGGATTCGGAGCCCCCTTCGGTGCATAACACCTTAGGGCCGAATAAGCCTCCGGATTCGGAGTGCCCTTCGTGGATGTCACGATTGGCCCAATTAAGTCTCCGGATTCGGAGCCCCCTTTGGTGCATGACACCTTAGGGCCGAATAAGCCTCCGGATTCGGAGCGCCCTTCGTGGATGTCACGATTGGCCAAATAAGCCTCCGGATTCGGAGCGCCCTTCGGATTTGTCACAATTGGCCCAATTAAGTCTCCGGATTCGGAGCCCCCTTTGGTGCATGACACCTTAGGGCCGAATAAGCCTCCGGATTCGGAGTGCCCTTTGGTGCAGGTCACCTTAGGGCTGAATAAGTCTCCGGATTCGGAGCGCCCTTCGTGGATGTCACGATTGGCCAAATTAAGTCTCCGGATTCGGAGCGCCCTTCGGATTTGTCACGATTGGCCCAATTAAGTCTCCGGATTCGGAGCCCCCTTTGGTGCATGACACCTTAGGGCCGAATAAGCCTCTGGATTCAGAGCGCCCTTCGTGGATGTCACGATTGGCCAAATTAAGTCTCCGAATTCGGAGCCCCCTTTGGTGCATGACACCTTAGGGCCGAATAAGCCTCCGGATTCGGAGCGCCCTTTGGTGTATGACACCTTAGGGCCGGATAAGCCTCTGGATTCGGAGCGCCTTTTGGTGCAGGATTCGGAGCGCCTTCATGGATATCACGATTGGCCAAAATAAGTCTCCGGATCCGTAGCCCATTTTAATCAACTAATTAAGCCGGAATCACTAATATGGTTCGCCGGACAAGGCGTGCCTTAGCCGGCCCACGAGTACGACCCATTCCGGTTAAATTCGCATCCCGCCTAAGGCAAGGGCCGATCCCTGAATACAGGAAAAATATTTAAGCAACACAAAAGTTCCGGTAGCAAACTTTCCGATAGCAAACTATTAAACCATACGAAATGACGTGCTTAACCATTAAAAGTTGGGATCAGGAACATTCATCCGGCATAGCTAAACAAAAGATTTTCAGAGTAAGACTCAACTATATGAAATAACACTTTTTATTTGATTAAAAAGTTGTTACATAGACGCAATCCGCGTTCGAACATTACAATATCTATCTCTAACTTCTAAGACAAATCACGCATCGATCTAACCGCGCCCGAATCGGCATGTCGCCGGGCCTCTGACACCATCGACAATGTCAAGGCCAAGATCCAAGACAAGGGAGGTTAGGGGCAGCGGTCGTTGTGTCTCCTTTCGGGGCGATCTGCTTCAACGACTTGGAGGCTGACGTGTTTCCAGTTTCTCCTTTCAGCGGTCCACCTCCCACATCGGAGAATCCTCCGCCGCAAACCGTCTGAGCGCCAAGTTCGGCCGGAATTTGAGCTCCTGCAACTATCATCACCATCTGATGGTGAGAACTCTTGATCATCCCACGCAATAGATGCTGGTGAGCCAAATATGTTTGATTGCATGAGGCGCCTGCCGCTTTTATTCTCAGTAATGGCCGCGATCTCGAGGCCCAAATCCCGAAGTGATTTTATCAACACTAAACCCCACGAGACAGGCGTCGGTCAACATTCTCCATGACCTAGTTAACCCAACGGTTGGCTAAAACGCGCGCGCATAGGCTGCGCAAGGGCAAAAATTACCTAGCTCAATCGGCTAGACATCTGGCATTCGAGCTAAGTCAAAATGCCGTAGCCCCTCCGATCTCTGGCTCACGGCTTCTTCAAATTTCAACAACACACGCCGCAATGGCTTTATTCAAAAGTAAACGGCCATTACATGTAGGCCGATCACGCACAACGAATCGGCGCATCGATTTAACATGCCGAGTCCGATTGATGTATTTACGTCTATCCAAACATTTATGCAATCAAATTAAACACGCACACGCCGAATGCGGGAGACAATTTGATATTTTCAATAAAGCGTCTTTTATTCAAAAAACCAAGAAATTACATAATTGCAAACGCGACCAGCGTTCGAACCTTACAATAATTAAAGTCAGACGGCGTCGCCCTCATCCTCACTCTTCTCAACCTCGAAAGCAGAAAACGGAAAATCCTTACTGTGGTAGAGAGGTGACGCCGAATCGATGCCTGACAAGCGAAGAGATTCGGCGACTTGAGATGCCTTGATCCAACCATGCCTGAACCCACGATTTTCACATCGGCAAACCTCTTCGGCAAGCTTCTCCTTGGTCTTTTGGATTCCAACCAAGCGCCCTTCGTGAAAACCTTTTTCATAAGACCTCCCCTTGGCGGACTCCAATGCGAACATGCTCGCCGTTTCACGATCGGCAATGGCAGCGCTTATAAGCCGACTGGTAACCCTCTCTTCCACGATTGGATTCACCTGCCCTGCTGGTTGTACTTGAGCCGCTTTGATCTTTCTTAACTCACGTTCAGCCGCCTCCACGCGAGCCTCCAAACTGCGGATATGCTCTTCCTTTTTCTCCATTTCTCGGCGGGCGGCGCGCAATCGCATGCCGACTTCATAAGCCGTATAGAGCCCTTTCACCGCCCCATGAATGCCCTCGCGAAACACTTCGTAGTCCTGACGACCAACCATTGACTGCTGAACTTCCGGAGGAAATATTTGTCGAGCAAACTCGACCGCCACGTCTGGATCTCGAACGATCGAGTCCGCTTCCGTCATGGGCTTATTCTTCACAAATACTGCAAAACTTAATGGGCACGGATTCGCGTCTGATCTCCTTTCGACTTGGGCGTGTGGCGATCTCCCCTGGGACTGCCTATCCCGTCTGGGCGACCTACTACGACGTCGAGGAGATTGACGCCTCTCTCGACCCATAGAACTCTTACTCCCAGCACGCAGGGCGCACCACGGTGTTCACTTCGATTCATATCACCGCCAAGCTCAGCCAATGTCTTGGCTTCCCCTTTGCTGTTAAAGAAGAGTTTGTTCGACATTCGCACAATAGATTTTCTCTCAGGAGTCTGAATCAGATACCTACCAGACTCTTAAAAGCTGTACCTTTGATCATTTAACACTCGCAGAGGCAGCACGATCGAGGCAAGTTCATTAATCGCGAAACCCAATCGCCTGACGCCGACTAAGTTGACGGCAGGACAAGCTTTTGGCTCAAGATCTGCAGCCTAAGTGCGTAGTACCCCAGCCGGCTCACAAGTTGATTCGGGCAAGAGCAGATTCATCAATCTGTTCGGCTAAACTACCCCAGCCGGCTCACGAATTGATTCCTCAGAGCCAGAGTTCTTATCATGAACCCCCTGGGGCAAGGGCAGATTCATCAATCTAAGGGCCCAAGATCAGTAGGCAGTGAAATTGCAAATGGTGATTTTGATGGGATATGTATTGAATCTGCAGAAACCCAGATATTGACCAATCTTTTCCTCTTTACCTTCAGTGGTTAGCGACTTCAGATTCAAGTAAGGAAAAAACTAAAGTTTGGACAAACGATATTCTATGTACGGTTTGTGTAGAAGAGTTCTAGATAAAATCATTCGTGCCACAGTAAAATCATCCGGCTCACGAGTTGACTGGCAAGAGCAGATTTATCAATCTATTCGGACCAAGTACCCCAGCCGGCTCACAAGTTGATTCAGAGCTAGAATTCTTTTTATGAACCCCCTGGGGCAAGGGCAGATTCACAAATCAGGGTTTCCCCACAGTATATGCAATTCCATTTTACCAAATGCATTGACAAACACAGAACTCTTTCATTAAAATTAAACCACAGAACTCTTTCATACAAAGTGTGTGGTGGTAGCAAAAATTACAGGGTTTCCCCACAGTATATGCAATTCCATTTTACCAAATGCATTGACAAACACAGAACTCTTTCATTAAAATTAAACCACAGAACTCTTTCATACAAAGTGTGTGGTGGTAGCAAAAATTACAAGGAAATTTTCATTAATAAATTGCGCGCAGATGCTAACCAATTTATACATGAAAACTACCCTGAACCAACAAAGCACTATCCAAAAGAAGAAAAAACAAAAACAAAAAGACGCCTGCTCAGTAAACGGCTCCCAGATCATTCGTCGGTATCGGATTCAAGTGGCTCAACATCCACCTGCTCATAAGGAATTGGCAAATCCAATGTAACCTCAGCGGCAGCAAGGGCTTTGAGCCACCCATGTTTGAACCCGCGATTCTCAAATTTGGACACTTCTTCAACATATTCCGTCAGAGCGGCGCCTCTCCCTGCCTCAAAGGCCTCCGATTCGGCTTTCTCGCGGGCCGCCTTAAGCTCCTCTAACTGAGCTTCCGCTTCAGCAAGTGCTTCCTTGGAAAGTTTGAGCGATTCCTCGCTCGCATTTGCCCTACCCTCAGCATCAACACGAAGCTGTTCGGCGACGCAAACCCTCTCTTTCTCCGCTTCGGCTCGCGCGCTCTCCATTTCAGCTCTCATAATTTCGAACTCGGCCCTACTTTTTTGACCCTGCACCTCTGTTTGCAAATGGTCAATTCTCCTGAGAGCATCACGCAGGCGGCGACCCAAGTCGGCGATCCTTCCGATCGTCTGCAAAACAATTCGGTATGATTAGATGCCTTTAACAAACAAGAGCGAAATGAAGGTGACCTACCAGGAGTGCCGATTGAGCAGTTAGGGCAACGGCCATAATATCAGGCACGGCACCGAAGGCTTTGTTGTCAGCCGGCAGAGAAATTGAAGCCGCCAGGCTCAGTGCCACGGCTGGATCCTCGATGGCCGAAGCGTCGGATAAAATCGGCATATCCCTGATCTTTGGCTGAATAACGAACGGAGCGACCACGTCCGGTTCTTCAAGCCGAGGCCGTTTGCTATCAGGGCCAGCTTCTGAACTCGCTTCTCCCTCGGCACCACGCTTTTGGCCTTGCTCCGGAATCAGCCGTTCCCCATCGGCCTGTTCTCCACCCTCTTTTCCCGTATCGGACACAGCAACCTCAACTGTCCCCTCAGAAACGGGTACGAAGGGCTTGATCAAGCTGGGATCTGATGCGGCGCATTCAGCCTTCTTTCGGGCGGCCATCCGCTCGGCATTTCTTTTACGTGCCATCTGCGTTAAGCTTTCCTTCGCCATACCCTCAAAGAAATCGCCGGGTAGATCCCCCAAATTCGCAAAAATATCCCCGGAAGAGAAATCTGCTCGTCCTGAGGCGGATGGCTCGGTGGCCTCAAATGCCGAGCGTACGGCCTCGTCGCCCCCTACAACCCCCTCAGTAGACTCCCCAGCCGGATCGGCAATCACCTCTACAACCGGCTCGGCGTCTTCCCCCGAATCAGAAGCTACGAGACCGATCTGCCTAAGGTTTTTGAAGCTGGGGAAGATAAGGGCCGAGAGCTGTTGATTGCCGGCTGGAATCGGAATGTTATCTGCAGCCGAGAAAGTAGTGTAAGTGGGTTCGTACCGAAGGAGAATATGGGCGGCTCTCCCTTGCTGTTGTACGTTTGGGCGGCCGAAATATGTGAGTGCAGTCTTGATTTCCCCAAGAACCACGTCGTCAACCGAAGTCAGAATTTTCTTCAACCTATTACCTGCAGAAGATAAAAAGCGATTCAGGGAAAAGAGCCGAATAAGAGATAGACCAACAAACAAGACATTGCGTGGCAACCTGGGTCACCCTTATGTCTGGGAATAGGGTCCAGGCGATCCTCCCCTTCAGCGAACTCCCAATTACCTCGGACGTTGACCATCACGTCGTCAACCCGTTTACCAGAACTGGCAAGCATAGTCACCAAGTGATGGTCAGTATCTTTGGCCCTGAGGAAATATCGCCCCAGCCGACCGGAGGATTTGGCTAAGGCGTAACAATGCCGAATGGCCGGAATCCCAAGGTTAATCCTAAGGCGTCGATTCAACTCTACAACCCCCATGATGATTCGAAAGAAATTTACATTGGGTTGAGAAGGAATCAAACCCCAATAGCGGAGAACGGCCCTAAGAAGTGGGTGTAGGGGGAAACGAACCCCGCCCTCCGCAATGGATAAAAGAGGGAATACGATCGTGTTTTGATCTTCCCTCTCCATGTCGAGAGCGTTGTCCGTTACAAGGGATAAATGGACGTCGTCAGGAATAGAAAAATGTTGCCGGAAACCGGAGATACGATCCTCAGAAAGGAGGTCTTTCAAATGTTTGGCCATCTTAGCAAAGAACTAAATATTCACCGAAGCTAAAATAGCAAACAGAAAACAGGGTTACAAAGAAGGGATAAGGAAACTTACGAAGAGCAGATGAGACAAGGGAAGACGGGAAGAAGTTGCAGAAAACGCGAGTTACGGAGGGATATGCACTGGCGATCCAAAAGTCTCAGAAAATCGACGAAATGTGAATTCGAAAGGACCAAAGTTTCAAATCGCAATAAATGCTGAGATACACATGAATAGAGCGGGAAAGCGTAATGATGAGCAAAAAGGCGCGCGCCTCCTGACATATATTGGGGCACGCGAAGCCGCCTGACGCTAAACTTCTCAAATTCTGAACCAAACACGCCGATTGACTGCCGTCAACAGGGAGTTCGGAGGGCAATTGTGGTAGCCGAATAATTGGCGAAGATAAAGGAGGTATATTTCAGAAGCTTGACGCTAGACGGCAAATATCCCGCAAGGATAAGGGGCCGAACAGGATAAATAGGCCGAATGGGGAAGGATCCCTAGAGCCGAATAGTGGAAAAGATAATGATTGAAAAAGTAGGCCCTGGCCCCGAGGATCAGAAGAAACGAGTATAAATATAATGTCAATGGACTAGTAAAGGTATGTAAGAATCACTTCTAAAAACTTAGTGAACAAGCTTTCTTGAGTAGAAGAACTGACTTGTCCGTCGGAGTGCTAATTCCGGCACCCCCGACCGGAGTATTTGTATCTTTGCAGGTGACTAGCTGAGGATCATTGGCGTCTTCCAGGATTTGAAGAGTATTTCCAAACCACCTCCCCACAGCGCTGAAATCGTGTAAGAAAATTAACACTCTAACCACACTGAAATCATGAGAAGAGATCCTAAGATGATGCGATAGATGCAAAGAGTATAATGAGATTGTACGATAGATGCATAGAGTATGATGAGATTATTCGATAGATGTACAGAGTATGATGAGATTGTGCGATAGATGCACAGACTATGATGAGATTGTGCGATAGATGCACAAAGTATGGTGAGATTGTGAGATAGATGCACAGAGTATGATGAGGTTGTGCGATAGATGCATAGAGTATGATGAGATTATGCGATAGATGCATAGAGTATGATGAGATTGGGCGATAGATGCATAGAGTATGCTGAGATTGTGCAATAGATGCACAGAGTATGGTATGATCGTGCGATAGATGCATGATGGGGTATGATCTCGTGATAGATGCACGATATGGTATGATCGCGCGATAGATGCACGATGTAGTATGTGTGACAAGCAATGTGATGGATGATGTTTAGAAAATGCAGTAAACCAGCAAATGGCGCTTTAAAAAGAACCTCAAAGGGCGAGTGGTGATGAACCGCTCTATTATTACAGGGATCTCCCCCTTGTGTTCTTCGAACTCTTACCTTCAATTCACAGTTCAAAGGTCCTCAAATACTGGCAAGGGGTGACATCTGCAGAAGCCAAGGATGCCACTTTTCTTCTTGATCATAATCACAACTTTTCCTATTCTTTAACGGGGTAATAGACTAGGTTGGTTCAGTATCCAGAATTAAAGCGTATACACGCTACCTCAATCTATAGGGTGCCACACAGATTTCAAGCCGGTGATACACCTCTGGGTATTTAAACAAGAATTTTTAGTCTCGAAAATTCCAAACCTTTGTGTTCTAGGCATCGTCATTCGAACTCTAGTTTCCACCGTCGTAGTTAGTCTCCTAGGAACTCATTACAAACACAACAAAGACGCCTCTGGCAGGGAATGGTGCTCAGGGAGAGCACTTTGATCGCCATTCTGACTTAAAGTAGTCTTGAGCTTGAGCTTGAGGTCGAGGTATAGTCATACTCCGAAGAAAAGACAAGGCCCGAGAAGGTGCATCCAGAATGCAATCTCGGAATTTTCTGAAGTTGAAACATATTCAAATGCTCCAATTTTCCCTTTTCTCTTTTGCTTTTGCAGTTCAGAACCTATGTAGTTTCAGATAGGTCCTTGTTCCGTTGCTCCCTCTTTTGATCGGGGTTGGACCCTGCAATTTATGAAAGAAGGAATTCTGTTTTGTACATCCTGTTAGGAATGGCACAGCACACTGAGCACAAAATGATTTACTTTTTAAATTGAAACCAATAATGAATTCTTAACCATGTATTGAGCCTACAACTGACCACAGTACACCATGACTCAACAAAGGAAAAAAAACAAAGTAAAACAACCTAAACATATCTATTTACACTCAAAATGACTCAAAACAAGAATCAAAACAAACAAAACCACAAACACAACACTCGGATATTTGCTTTCTATCAATGGGAGACCTCTCGGTTCACGAGGAGCTTGTTTCTCTAGGTATTGTTTCCCTCCCTTTTCTTATTTATGGCTCTCACATCACTTTGGCCCTCAATCTCTCTTTCTCTGAAAAGTCCTTTCCTTTCCTTATGTTTTCTCTCAACGCACATCTCTCTATTCTTTAATCTCTCTTATTTTTTATTTATCCCTTCCCACGTGTGGTTGATGGATAAGTTGAAAGTTCTGGACCCTTGCCCCTAGTACTCTGCTAGATTCTACTTCTTTCGCTCATAACTAGTGAGCTTTCCCACAGAGGGGTTGTGGTGCGACTGGATGTGCAGCAGATCTGCAACTGACATTGCTTGACGATGCCCTTGGCTTAACTTGACCAAGATGAGTTACAGCATGTCCCACCGGCCAAGTATAGAATTGATTGGTCTCACACATTGCATTTTCTACTTCCTCATTCCGGTTCAAACGCCAATTTGGGTGTGATCAAACTCGTCCAAATGAGGGGGTTGAATATCCAGCTCCATTTCCAGTTCGTGCTTCACACTTGGCTCGATACCTCACTGCTTGGAGGATGAGAAAGCCTTTGGCCCCTGCTGCTAGCTTAAGTTGTGCCCTTTTTGGAGAGTACATTGACAATGGGGAAAAGACGGAAAACTTGACTCAACTGTGCCCCTAGTTCATCACTTTGACTATATTTTTTTTTGTGTTTTTGGGTTCTACTAAAACAATTTTGACCAACATGAGAGTTAGATTAACATGCTTGTTCAACTTTCTGCTTTGAAATTATGTAAGTCAGGCTATGAGCACTAAAGTTTTTCCTTTTTTGGGTCGAAGAAATGGTCCGGTTTTGGTTGACAACTTCACTAAAAATCCTCAAAACTGTTTTTGCAAATGGCCACTATTCAACCGACGTGGAATTAACTCCTAAGATGCATAACCTCATATTTGAACTTGACTTCTCTTGTAGCTGTAGACACCCCATTTTGACCGGCTCTAAGACTTGGGCACTTTATTTTGACTACTCTCACCAGAAAAATCAAATTGAAATTTTAATCTCAAACCTCACCCATTTTGGCCATCACTAATATTTTATTAATTTGTAGTATTTTATAATTTCATATTTTTTATATAAATTTATGTGTGTGTACATTTGTTTTAGGTGTGTTTTATATAAATTGATAAATATTTAATAAAAAAAAATAAAGAAAATAAAAAAACAAAAAAAAAAAGAGAAAAGAAAAGAAAAGAATAATAAGGTGATATTTATTTTTTATTTGGGTGGAATATATGATGGAAACATTATGATGATGGGTTGAGGTGGAGGATAAAAAGCATATCTATGAGGGACCACGGCATCAAATGGAGAGGGGTGGTGGAAGAAAGGGGTATGCAAATGATGATGTTTAGAATGGTGGAAAATTATTTTGAGAAAGGAAGACAGCTAAGAAAGAGACATTATGAGGATGGGGTGGGGTTCAAATGTGAGAGAATATTGTTTTCAAAAATATAAGGGGGAGCAGGTGAAGAAGATTAAAAAAAAAGGAAGAGAGACATACGGTTAGAGAGAGAGGGCAGACCACCTATACACATCCCACTCTCTCTCTCTCGGCTTGGTGGAGAGAAACTGGAGAACACACACAAGGGGGAGGGGGGGTTGATCTCTCTCTCTCTCCCTTCGATTTACAACTCTCTCTCTCTCTCGGCTTGGAGAGGGAGACCATGCACACACCCACCTTTCGCCACCACTCAACACACCCACACCATTCATACACGGCCAAGACACCATTGACATGCACGGGTTAGGGAGATACAGCACAGACCACCATGCACACACGGCACACCACACACACCCAGTAGCCACAACACCCGTCACGGCCATGCACACACACACACGGCAGCTCTCTCTCTCTCTCTCTCTCTCTCTCTCTCTCTCTCTCTCTCAAGACAGGCACGACATCTCTCTCTCTCTCTCGGATTGCATCTTTGAAGAGAGGAAAAAGGTGGCGAGTGGATGAATGATATAATGTAGCATGCAAGGTACAACTCCGAGGTTCTAAAGAGGAGATAGTCACTCTTTCTCTCTCTACACTCTCAGGAAATTTGCACATCATCCAATAGTGATTTCCCTATAAGCTATGCTAGTCAGATTTCAAATCCGTTCCTTGGTTTGCCGCTTGAATCTGGAAAATGTGAATCATGTGGTGTTGCGGAACTCGGGACATGCGAAAAAGAGTGGAATGTGCCAGTGATAAAGTTCTTTATTTTATTTTTATTTTGAGTGTTTGTGAGGTTTTATTTTATTTTATTATTTCCCCTCTCTCTCCCTCCTTCGGATATGTAATAATTCAGGTGCTGTAATAATCTCCCACCCCGCTTCTTTCTATCCCATTCTTTAATCGCTTTCCCTAACTGTACATATGTATATATCAGGCATGCCATGCATATCCATGCTTTACATTTATGTCTCATGCATTAAGATTCGGCCACATTTACATGTGTGGATTTAATCAATTCTTTTGTGATTCTGTGTGCTATTGTATGTTTTGAGATGATTCGCATGCCATATTCTAGAAGCCGAATCTTTAGTGCATCTCATGAGTGAATTGCATTAGGATTCTATATATAAGATCATGCATATTTTACTAACTTTGTTTTGTAGTTGTTCGAGGGACGTCGGTCAATCTGTGAGTTTTTATGCTTTAGCATCCCATTTGTGTGTGTTTTTTCTTACTATGTTTAGTATCCTACCATGTGGCTATTTGCTTAAGTGATATAACTGTATGAATGCCTGTGGATGAAGGCTTGTTGTTTTAATTAGAGTAATTCAATAAATGTACGTTTTAAGCCCACTTTTCAGTGGCAAATTCACAAACTTTAAGCCCACTTTGTCAAGTGGCAAATTCAAACCCTTTTCGAAAAACAAATATGAAGTTGAATTGTTCCAATTTGAGCAAACTAGTCTATACTTGTATGCTTCACATAGTAAATTTTAGGATTTATTCAATAATTAGAACATGAACATATAAAGAAAATAAAAAGTCATATCATGGTTTAGTAGAGGCCGATCTTTTGATCGGGTGAGCGGGGGTGCTCATTATTGACCTTCCCCTCTCATACCTAAGGTTCCGAGCCAAGCATCCTTGGTTACGACGAACAGTGGCCTTGGCACTGAGTCATGGGTTTCCTAATTTCCCAAAATATTAGGTGGCGACTCTGAGATCTGATGACGCAGTCCATTTTTGACAAAATTGCAATAAAATGGATTTTTAATAAAAGTTGCCAAATCTGGACTCTCATCTACGTTTCACATTGCACTCGTGAAACTTGAGATCAAAGAGATCTCGGGGGTCCGAACTGTTTAACGCGCGCGGGTACCCCCGGGCATGTTACAGTTTCTGGCGACTCTGCTGGGGATTTTATGAAACCTGGACTCGAACTCCATGATATGACCTTTATTTTCAATTATATGTTTATTGCATTGCATGCATTGGTGCACTTAAAGTTCCTGTGTTGCCCAGATACTGGTGGGAGCATAGGCATACTTTGTGTGATACTACACCTATCTCTATGTTACTTTGGAGGCCTTGTGTTATAATCTTTTGAGATCTGAAAGTTCTCAGACTTTGAAGAGAGGCTAATATTGACTCTTCTGAGTTCCTAAGATTCTCATTGGTTATGACCCAAAGGACTCTTTGGTAATGTCACCTTGACTTCAACCCCTAGGGTAGAGCTAACCTTGTACATATAGTGAGCTATAGTACATTTCAAAATTAGGACCAGATGCTCTCTCATTTTTAGGATGTATGATGCCACTTGTTTGAATAGTGAAACCCTAGATCATTTCAAAGCTAGGACAGGATAATCCTACCCTCCATAGGGGTGTTTGTTCTCTTTCCTGCTATGTGTTATGTGCAATGTATTGGATCTATACAGGGTTCTCAAATTGAAGTGAGTGGTTCAGGCATTTCAGTTTGTGCGGTTCAGTGTGTTTTTAGTGAAGGCATAATTGGAAGTTCCATTTTGTTTCTGTAATTGGGGAGTGACCACCTGTTGATTGCACGGGCTTTATTTTGAATGTTGTCGATGGCCCACACTTTGACTGGCAATTTGAGAATGGTTTTATTCTGAGTTCTGAATTGAGTATTGAGTCTAAGTTTGATTTCACCAAGTTTGTAGAGTTGGGATCAGACTCGAGTCATTCTAGTGAGTTAGAGTCTGTTGATTTCGAGAGTGGTAACCTAGACATTTCTGTCTTATCTAGGTCTTCTTTGTCATTTTCTTTTGAGTCTGTGTCATTGCTGAGTCATTGTCTCTTTTCAAAAAAAAAAAAAAAATTCAAAAAAAAAAAAATATAACAAAATGCCATAGAGTCTGCCTACTTTTCTGTGCCTTTAAATCATTGCATTGACCAAAGTTTTTCAAAACTTTTTCCAAAACTCTGATAAAAACAAAGAGGAAGAATTTCCTCGAGATTTGCAAATTTTGATCAACTGAGAGGAAGAGAGGTGTGCTAAGCCCTTGATGAATGAGATCATTTTTGTTAATGTGGGTACTGAGAAGGATCTTGGCTCAGTCCAAATTGGTTCTATCTTGTCTTCGTAAAAGTACGAGTGATTAGTCACTTTGTGAAAAGATTTCAAAAATTGTTTTTGCGTGGTCCTATGAAGGCGTGCCTGGAATTGATTATATAGCATAGGATCCCTCTTGACTTGAGATCCGACCTCCTTAGCTCCTTAGCTTTCAAACCTTGATTCGAAGTATTCAATGATCATTCAAAGTGTAAAGCTTGCATAGTCAAATTGGAAATAGCCCTTGAACTAGGGGCCATGATGTGATTCAAATGGAGGTAGCCCTTCAACTAGGGGCAATAAGGTCGAATATGAATGGAAATAGCCCTTGAACTAGGGGCAATGATGTGATCCAAATTGGAAATAGCCCTTGAACTAAGGGCCATTATGTGATTCAAATGAAGGCAGCCTTTCAACTAGGGACAATAAGGTCGAATGTGATTCAGATTTGAAACAGCCCTTGAACTAGGGGCAAAAGTGTGAGGCTTGCATAGTTGAAATGGAGGCAACCCTTGAACTAGGGGCAATAAGGTACCACCCTTGAGAGGCTCGCTGGGCCGAAAACCCGGAAGGGCGACCCAGGCAAAAGTTAGAGCACAAAAAATAAAAAAAAGAAGGAAAAATAAAAAGAAAAATGAAAAGCTCGCAAGGTTGAAAACCCGAAAGGGCGGCTTTGGCAAAAGTTAGAGCGTAAAAGGAGAGTGTCAATACTCGAGTGAACCTTAGCCAAAACTATGTAGGGCCTATGATTCAGATTGAAAGCAACCCTTGAACTAGGGGCAAGAAGGTTAGATGTGATTTAGATTTGAAGCAGCCCTTGAACTAGGGGCAAAAGGTTGGATGTGATCAAAGAGTTAAAACTGAATCGTTTCCCAAAGAAGACCGCACAAAAAGGCAAAACCAGAATTTGAGAGAATGAATTTTATTATTGAAGGACAGTCGAGTTCCTATCCACTACACTAGGGGCAACACTAGGGGCAAATTCGGACCCAATTAGCCTAGTCCCTACATCACCATATCTACTGGTCAAGTGTAGCAGTTGTTCATAGATGGCCTAGAGATTTCACAATCAATCAACATGGACAAGTTAAAACCAAAAGTACCATCCTTGAGAGGCTCGCTGGGCTGAAAACCCGGAAGGGCGACCCAGGCAAAAGTTAGAGCAGAAAAAAAAATACAAAATAAAAAATAAAAAAAAATGAAAAAAAAATGAATGAATGAAAAACAAAAAAAAAAAAAAATGAAATGAAAAAATAAAAAGCTCGCAAGGTTGAAAATCCGAATAGGCGGCTTTGGCAAAAGGTAGAGCACAAAAGGAGAGTGTCAATACCCGAGTGACCCTCAGCCGGAACTACGATGGCCAGATTCCATCTTTGGGATACGTAGGTAGCTTCATCTTAAAGTTCGGCCCTAATAATTTTTCAACTCATTCATTTCGTCCATGTTTGATTGGTGTATCTTTAGTCGGCTTGGTTGTCCTATCTGCATTTTCTTGGTTTGTCTTTGGTCTGGTCGATTCAGTTGGTTCGATTATTTTGGCTCCGATTCGGTTCGGTTCGGCTCAGTTCGATTCGGTTCAGTTCTCGGCTTCATTCGGTTCAGATTGGCTTGGTTCAGTTATCACCATTGATTATCTAGCTCGGGGCTATGCATCCCAATGGTTGATTCCATGTTTGTTGGGTAGTGGCCATTTGCAAAAATAGATTTTGATTATTTTGAATGAAGTTGACTGATTTTCTCAAAAATTGTTCCATTTTTGCAAAACTTGGACCATTCTTTGGATTTGAAAAGGGAAAATTTTCAGTGCTCATAGTTTAGCTTACATGATTTGAAACAGAAAATGGAATAAGTATGCTAATCTAACTCTCATGTTGATCAAAACATGTTTACAAAAAAATCAAGAGACAAAAAAGGGTCAAGGCAATGAACTAAGGGCATAGTCGAGTTAGAGATTCTATCTTCTCCACCGCTCGAGTCAACTATTCAGTGTATATAAGTGTGTATTCATACCAGTCAGTATATTTATACCAGTCGGTGTATTTATACTAGTCAATGTATATAAGTGTGTTTGGATCGTTTTGCTTCGTTCTTCTTTCGTTAAGTCATTTTTTATTCAGGTCAGTATAGAATCAATGTTCCATTCAGAGTTCAAAATTCAATCATTCTCAAATTCAATCAAAATTATTTTCAAACTCAAAGTGATATGCCAGTCACGCCATTGATGAGAAAAAAAGAAATTGATTTTGTTACAGTCAGGGGATGATATCCCCGATTAACAGAGACTCCAAAAACAAAAAAACAAAAAAACAAAAAAAAAGAAAAGAAAAGAGAGAAAACAGCAAGCCTAGAAAAGATATATCCGTATATATTTGTGTATATATCCGTATATGTTTGTGTATAGGTCCGTATATGTCTGTGTCGTATATACCTGTATATATACTGTATATGTCTGTGTATATATCTGTATATATCTGTTTGTATGTTGTCTGTATATGTATATATGTATACCGTATATATATATTTGTGTGTATTTTTGTCTGTATATGAACATATGTATACCGTATATGCATGTCTGTGTATATTGTCGTATTTGTATGTATTTTGTCTATACATGGTATATGTATATGGTATTTGGTTCGAACGTACAATTCCTTCTTTCATTCTGTGCATCTATCGCACAATAATCTCACTTCGTTCACCTACCACACAAATTTCAATTTCAATTCCATCGCACTATTTTGTGAAATCCTACGGTGTCTAGGAGACCTTAAATCCTACGGTCTAGGAGACCTTAAATCCTCTGGTGTCTAGGAGACCTTAATCCTCTGGTGTCTAGGAGACCTTAAATCCTACGGTGTCTAGGAGACCTTAAATCCTCTGGTGTCTAGGAGACCTTAAATCCTACGGTGTCTAGGAGACCTTAAATCCTACGGTGTCTAGGAGACCTTAAATCCTATGGTTTGGGAGACCTTAAATCCTACGGTGTCTAGGAGACCTTAAATCCTACGGTGTCTAGGAGACCTTAAATTCTTTGGTGTCTACGAGACCTTAAATCCTATGGTCTAGGAGACCTTAAATCCTACGGTGTCTAGGAGACCTTAAATCCTCTGGTGTCTAGGAGACCTTAAATCCTACGGTCTAGGAGACCTTAAATCCTCTGGTGTTTAGGAGACTTTAAATCCTACGGTGTCTAGGAGACCTTAAATCCTACGGTGTCTAGGAGACCTTAAATCCTATGGTCTAGGAGACCTTAAATCCTACGGTCTGGGAGACCTTAAATCCTACGGTGTCTAGGAGACCTTAAATCCTCTGGTGTCTAGGAGACCTTAAATCTTACGCGGTCTAGGAGACCTTAAATCCTACGCGGTCTAGGAGACCTTAAATCCTACGGTGTCTAGGAGACCTTAAATCCTCTGGTGTCTAGGAGACCTTAAATCCTACGGTCTAGGAGACCTTAAATCCTACGGTGTCTAGGAGACCTTAAATCCTACGGTCTGGGAGACCTTAAATCCTACGGTCTGGGAGACCTTAAATCCTACGGTGTCTAGGAGACCTTAAATCTTACGGTGTCTAGGAGACCTTAAATCCTACGGTCTAGGAGACCTTAAATCCTACGGTGTCTAGGAGACCTTAAATCCTATGGTCTAGGAGACCTTAAATCCTCTAAAGGTACAATTCCTTTGGTGTTTGTCGTGCCTGAACGACTTCAATCGGTCTTGTATAGTCACTTGACTATGTTTGTAATGAGTTCCTAGGAGATCAACTGAGACGGTGGAAACTAGAGTTCGAATGGCGATGCCTAGAACGCAAAAGGTTCGGGATTTCCGAGACTAAAGTCTGGTTTAAATACCCAGGGGTGTATCCCCGGCTTGAAATTTGTATGGTAACCCCATAGGTTGAGATAGCTTGTATGCGCCTCAACTCTGGAAACTGAACCAACCTAGTCTGTCACCCTGTTAGAGAATAGGGAAAGTTGCAAACATAGCCAGCACTCCATGACATTGCATTGCATTGTATAAATCATGAATTTTCAAACAACCGGCTTCGCGAAGCATGTAAGTCCAACTTTCAAACTGTATTTTGAGCATATCATTTGCATTCTTGCCCCTGAACTACGCTGGTTTGATTCCTTGCAAAGGGATACGTAGGCAACCTTCGGGTTCAACCACTTGCATTGCATCTTGTTTGTTTGCCCAAGTCTTACGGCCTCGTCAAAAGGGTCGTCTTCGGGCTTTGACATTCACTCACGTCACTTCATGACTTCGAGCTCTGTCAAAGAGGGGCAACTGTAGACACCCCATTTTGACCGGCCCTAAGACTTGGGCACTTTATTTTGACCACTCTCACCAGAAAAATCAAATTGAAATTTTAATCCAAACCTCACCCATTTTGGCCATCACTAATATTTTATTAATTTGTAGTATTTTATAATTTTATATTTTTTATATAAATTTATGTGTGTGTACATTTGTTTTAGGTGTGTTTTATATAAATTGATAAATATTTAATAAAGAAAAAAAGAAAGAAAATAATAAAACAAAAAAAAAAGAGAAAAGAAAAGAAAAGAATAATAAGGTGATATTTGTTTTTTATTTGGGTGGAATATATGATGGAAACATTATGATGATGGGTTGAGGTGGAGGATAAAAAACATATCTATGAGGGACCACGGCATCAAATGGAGAGGGGTGGTGGAAGAAAGGGGTATGCAAATGATGATGTTTAGAATGGTGGAAAATTATTTTGAGAAAGGAAGACAGCTAAGAAAGAGACATTATGAGGATGGGGTGGGGTTCAAATGTGAGAGAATATTGTTTTCAAAAATATAAGGGGGAGCAGGTGAAGAAGATTAAAAAAAAAAGGAGGAGAGACATACGGTTAGAGAGAGAGGGCAGACCACCTATACACATCCCACTCTCTCTCTCTCGGCTTGGTGGAGAGAAACTGGAGAACACACACAAGGGGGAGGGGGGGTTGATCTCTCTCTCTCTCCCTTCGGTTTACAACTCTCTCTCTCTCTCGGCTTGGAGAGGGAGACCATGCACACACCCACCTTTCGCCACCACTCAACACACCCACACCATTCATACACGGCCAAGACACCATTGACATGCACGGGTTAGGGAGATACAGCACAGACCCACCATGCACACACGGCACACCACACACACCCAGTAGCCACAACACCCGTCACGGCCATGCACACACACACACGGGCAGCTCTCTCTCTCTCTCTCTCTCTCTCTCTCTCTCTCTCTCAAGACAGGCACGACATCTCTCTCTCTCTCTCGGATTGCATCTTTGAAGAGAGGAAAAAGGTGGCGAGTGGATGAATGATATAATGTACCATGCAAGGTACAACTCCGAGGTTCTAAAGAGAAGATAGTCACTCTTTCTCTCTCTATACTCTCAGGAAATTTGCACATCATCCAATAGTGATTTCCCTATAAGCTATGCTAGTCAGATTTCAAATCCGTTCCTTGGTTTGCTGCTTGAATCTGGAAAATGTGAATCATGTGGTGTTGCGGAACTCGGGACATGCGAAAAAGAGTGGAATGTGCCAGTGATAAAGTTCTTTATTTTATTTTTATTTTGAGTGTTTGTGAGGTTTTATTTTATTTTATTATTTCCCCTCTCTCTCCCTCCTTCGGATATGTAATAATTCAGGTGTTGTAATAATCCCCCACCCCGCTTCTTTCTATCCCATTCTTTAATCGCTTTCCCTAACTGTACATATGTATATATCTGACATGCCATGCATATCCATGCTTTACATTTATGTCTCATGCATTAAGATTCGGCTACATTTACATGTGTGGATTTAATCAATTCTTTTGTGATTCTGTGTGCTATTGTATGTTTTGAGATGATTCGCATGCCATATTCTAGAAGCCGAATCTTTAGTGCATCTCATGAGTGAATTGCATTAGGATTCTGTATATAAGATCATGCATATTTTACTAACTTTGTTTTGTAGTTGTTCGAGGGACGTCGGTCAATCTGTGAGTTTTTATGCTTTAGCATCCCATTTGTGTGTGTTTTTTCTTACTATGTTTAGTATCCTACCATGTGGCTATTTGCTTAAGTGATATAACTGTATGAATGCCTGTGGATGAAGGCTTGTTGTTTGAATTAGAGTAATTCAATAAATGTACGTTTTAAGCCCACTTTTTAGTGGCAAATTCACAAACTTTAAGCCCACTTTGTCAAGTGGCAAATTCAAACCCTTTTCGAAAAACAAACATGAAGTTGAATTGTTCCAATTTGAGCAAACTAGTCTATACTTGTATGCTTCACATAGTAAATTTTAGGATTTATTCAATAATCAGAACATGAACATATAAAGAAAATAAAAAGTCATATCATGGTTTAGTAGAGGCCGATCTTTTGATCGGGTGAGCGGGGGTGCTCATTATTGACCTTCCCCTCTCATACCTAAGGTTCCGAGCCAAGCATCCTTGGTTACGACGAACAGTGGCCTTGGCACTGAGTCATGGGTTTCCTAATTTCCCAAAATATTAGGTGGCGACTCTGAGATCTGATGACGCAGTCCATTTTTGACAAAATTGCAATAAAATGGATTTTTAATAAAAGTTGCCAAATCTGGACTCCGATCTACGTTTCACATTGCACTCGTGAAACTTGAGATCAAAGAGATCTCGGGGGTCCGAACTGTTTAACGCGCGCGGGTACCCCCCGGGCATGTTACAGTTTCTGGCGACTCTGCTGGGGATTTTATGAAACCTTGACTCGAACTCCATGATATGACCTTTATTTTCAATTATATGTTTATTGCATTGCATGCATTGGTGCACTTAAAGTTCCTGTGTTGCCCAGATACTGGTGGGAGCATAGGCATACTTTGTGTGATACTACACCTATCTCTATGTTACTTTGGAGGCCTTGTGTTATAATCTTTTGAGATCTGAAAGTTCTCAGACTTTGAAGAGAGGCTAATATTGACTCTTCTGAGTTCCTAAGATCTTCATTGGTTATGACCCAAAGGACTCTTTGGTAATGTCACCTTGACTTCAACCCCTAGGGTAGAGCTAACCTTGTACATATAGTGAGCTATAGTACATTTCAAAATTAGGACCAGATGCTCTCCCATTTTTAGGATGTATGATGCCACTTGTTTGAATAGTGAAACCCTAGATCATTTCAAAGCTAGGACAGGATAATCCTACCCTCCATAGGGGTGTTTGTTCTCTTTCCTGCTATGTGTTATGTGCAATGTATTGGATCTATACAGGGTTCTCAAATTCAAGTGAGTGGTTCAGGCATTTCAGTTTGTGGGGTTCAGTGTGTTTTTAGTGAAGGCATAATTGGAAGTTCCATTTTGTTTCTGTAATTGGGGAGTGACCACCTGTTGATTGCACGGGCTTTATTTTGAATGTTGTCGATGGCCCACACTTTGACTGGCAATTTGAGAATGGTTTTATTCTGAGTTCTGAATTGAGTATTGAGTCTAAGTTTGATTCCACCAAGTTTGTAGAGTTGGGATCAGACTCGAGTCATTCTAGTGAGTTAGAGTCTGTTGATTTCGAGAGTGCTAACCTAGACATTTCTGTCTTGTCTAGGTCTTCTTTGTCATTTTCTTTTGTGTCTGTGTCATTACTAAGTCATTGTCTCTTTTCAAAAAAAAAAAATTCAAAAAAATAAAATATAACAAAATGCCATAGAGTCTGCCTACTTTTTTGTGCCTTTAAATCATTGCATTGACCAAAGTTTTTCAAAACTTTTTCCAAAACTCTGATAAAAACAAAGAGGAAGAATTTCCTCGGGATTTGCAAATTTTGATCAACTGAGAGGAAGAGAGGTGTGCTAAGCCCTTGATGAATGAGATCATTTATGTTAATGTGGGTACTGAGAAGGATCTTGGCTCAGTCCAAATTGGTTCTATCTTGTCTTCGTAAAAGTACGAGTGATTAGTCACTTTGTGAAAAGATTTCAAAAATTGTTTTTGCGTGGTCCTATGAAGATGTGCCTGGAATTGATTATACAGCATAGGATCCCTCTTGACTTGAGATCCGACCTCCTTAGCTCCTTAGCTTTCAAACCTTGATTCGAAGAGTTTTTTTTCCCAACTAGTTTTTTTTCCCTCCTCTCCTATTTCCTTCAACTCCAAACCTATAAATAAGATGTTTTTAAAGATTTTTCAAAGAGTTCACATCTTTTCCATTTATTTCCACTTTATCCTTACTCGGTTTATCGAAAAGTGCAAATTTTAAACGAAATGCGAGCCTCGGAACATCGTAGAAATATTTGAAAAAATATTTTGTAAAAGAGGGTTTTAAAGTCTAAAATAGTTTTGATCTAAAATAGTTTTGGTCAAAATAGGTGTAAGGTTGGGATTAGAAGCTCAAAAATCAAAGCCTTTTGCTGAAGAACTTGAACAATTGTACAACGTAACTTTCATCATCAAGTGTTCAACCTAGGGCGCCCAAGTCTTAAGAGCATTCAAAAATGGGGTGTCTACACACATTTTCATCGACAAATAGTATCACTAATAAGTAGTAAAATAACACATGGACGGTTAATCTCACTTGTCAAATATAGCGATTCTTGTTTAGACCCGACCCATTTGACATTTTGGAACCATGTTTCATTTCCTTATACAGTTGTTCTTGTCTTGTTTCCCACTATTTCTCCTTGAGTTTGGCTATTGGGTTGTGTTGGTTGTGTTTGAAATAGGTTGGTAACTTGTTTTTCAAATTGTTGTTATCTAGAATTTTGTTCCTTCGCTCGAGTAGTCTTTGTGAACTCTCAGTACTTTTGCAAGTCTGCAAAAGTACTAGAAAGTGGTATTCTACGCTCAAGCTAAGCCTTTTGTGCTTGAGCGGTGTTGGCTCGAGCGGTCCTTGTTACCTTGAGTGTTGGTCTTTTGTCTGTAAAACTACTGGGAGTTTGTATTTTACGCTCGAGTGACAACTTCTTTCGCTGAGTGGTCATATCTGTTGTGTCTGGACGCTCGAGCGACACTTCTTCCGCTCGAGCGGTTTGCACGTATATCAGTTTGTGAAAGTCACTTTTATATTGCTTTTTCATCTCTCTCTCTCTCTAAAAATTTCAAAACCCTATTTTCTCTCACTCACTCTCTCGAAAACCCTATTTTGATATTTGGGATTGATTTTGAAAAAAAAAAAAAAAAAAGGATTTTGCCCTAAGTGTCTCAAATGTTGATTTTATATAATTTATGAGGTCGATATTGAAATTGTGAAATTGGATTGATGTTGATGAGGAGGGTGGAGTTAGATATATATTATCACTCACTGGTTGAAAATTTGGAGAGTTTATCTTTATTGGTAATTGTTTATTTGTTTAGAAATATCTATTTTGGCTTATCGGTGGAGGATAGCTATGATTGTTATAAAAATTGCATAAGAACTAGGTGAATTGAAACTATTTTCTCATTCATTTACATTGAGCATTATCTCACTTTTATACATTGGAAATGATTATCGAATTTGAGAAAAATGGGTGAATTTGAGAGACATGTATTGTCTCATTGAAGCAAGTTGGCCTGAGTGTCCATATGAAAGTCCTAAAAACCGCGCGTATACATAGGTGCCGATCCCACGGACAAAATTTTCATGAAATGGCAATAGTAGTGCTTGTATAGCCTACGTTTACATGGGACCCGGTTTACGGTTTCCTCCAAATGAAATTTCCGGGAAAGGTTGTATTGTTTTGAAATTCCTAGAGCATGATTCACAACCCTATCTTTTATTCCAAAGGAAATGATTTATGATATTAAAATGGCATTGCATAGTTTTGGAACGAGACATAAAAATGGTTTGGCACGAGCATTGCATATGCATTCACCTTATAGCTTTGTTAAGATTCATATACTGTGTTGGATTATTTCTATTGGGCTTTGGCTCACCCTACGTGGAAAAAATATTTCAAGTACTGACGATATACCTCCGCCAAGGCAATAGCTTGGAAGGACTTGGAGTGAGAGCTTCTTTTGTGTATTTGCTGCATTCATTTTTGTACAAGCCAAGGGTTGTAACTATATTAGACTTAAGTCCACTTTTGTTGTAACCAAGCATCATCTTGCAAAGATTTTGGACATTTCTTATTTGTTTAACTTTTTATCCTGTCTCTTTATTATGGCACTCTTTTGTAAAGCTTAATTGTAAATCAATGAAAGATAATCACTTTGTCATTGTGATCACTTATTGATGTTGAGTATAGGCTATAGTAATTATTTTGGGGCGTTACAACTTGGTATTAGAGCGTACTGGGTTTGAATACTTTGGGTACGTAGGAAGTGGCTCTTACCACAATGGATTTATCTCGCTTGGTAGAGATATTTGTATGTATAGTATGCTTATATGATAACATGTTTATGTGATTATATGGGTATGTGTCATGACCCGAACCCGCCCCTAAAAGTTTGGGTCATAACCGGCCAATAATCTGTAGATTACCGAAGGCCTCAAATGAACATACAGAATATTTATGATAATGGGGCCATAAGCGGAAGCATATAATAATGAAAAGTTCATTGAGCTGTGCCAACATGAGCAAAATTATGAAGCTAACCCCATAACACATTCAAACATTTACATGCCCATGCAAAAATATAAATGCCATAGGAATTTGCACATATCATTTACAAACCCAAGACCATAAAAGCAAAACAAAATAAAGTCAAGGTATGGTGCGAGTCAAAGACGAAACTCCATCTTGGAGGTAGGACTCGATTGGGTCACAAAAATAGATCCTGAAGCTGACTCTAGGGGTGTGCCCCATGCTGCGGATCACCTACATGTGCATACATAATATTGGGTAAGCGAAGCTCAATGAGTAATAATAAAGTAATGCAGTGTAAATAGATAATCATAAAGTTCTCACAATATCCATAATCGTATCAACAGAACAGCCTTAGGCCCATCATATTAGAACGGCTTCAAGCCCACAAAATTCAGAACGACCACGAGCCCACATATAAGTAGAATGGCCTCGGGCCCATATATTAAAAGAACGGCCTCAAGCCTAATCATATTAACAGAATGGCCTCAGGCCCAATCATATCATAACATAAATAGAACGACCTTAGGTCCATGTTGCACATGTCATATAACTTTTACAAATTCCATTCCTTTCCATCAAAACACAATGTTGATACAATTCCCAATTCGTGGCTCCAAGTACGCAATTAAGAATATATAAGTAGAATATTATTACTCATAGTGCGTTAGGTTCCGCAGTGTTTTCTCCAGCACACGACCTATACAAATATTTCACACACACATTCGATGAATAATTCGTTCAATTCATATGCTTTCTTTCATTAATTTGTTTTATGATTTGTTCAGTATCCATTCATTTATAGGCATTGCGGAGGGACAAAACATGCTCAGAAACGAATTCAGAGGGTCAGGGAAGTTAACAGAAGAAGGCAGATTTTTTCCTTGATTTTCGCACGTGTGGAATCCCCTCACCGCACATACAGCCCACACGTGCTTTTATTTCAGTAGTGAAATGTAGCCCTGCCCTGTTTTTCGTAGATGCGGCTGTGAGCCCCGCACGTGCAACCGTGAACCCCACACGTGCAGCTGTGAGCCCCGCACATGCGGTCTTGGCAATTCTTGGCAATCTGAAGCTGAAGAAAAAGTTAAGCCTCTAGGTTGATTTTCAATGCCCAAATCATGCAAAATAACTCAAAAACATGATACACTAGCATGATACAAGGTAATTTGCATCTCAAACACATCAATCTTGAGCCAATAACAAAATCAATGTGTGATTTATTTGCTTGAAAGAGAAATTTTGAGAAAAATAAAGAGTTGATGCCCAAATTGCGAAGGTGTAAACTTGGAATATGTTTGTAAGGTTATGAAAGAGCTATGTTTTATATTGAACAAAAACGGACTTCGACTCGATCGGTTTTGAAATTTTTACCAGTTTGTGACCAAAAGAGCATTTTTAAAGAAAATAAAGGAATTATGTTTAACTTTTGGGGCTTTTGATCAAAATAGGATGTCATAGTTGAATAATGCTTGGAGAATGAGTTTGGAAAGAATATGATGTTTTCTTGGGCATTAACGATATTATTTTGCTTAATGTATCTGTTGGAATAAAATCGGCACGGTTAAAAATGGACCTTGAGAGGTTACCGGACGTGATTGTGATATCAAAACTAGTGTAATTGTTCATATTTGATGAGATGTGGAATAGATTGTATTTATCAGAATTTTTGAAATTTAATTGTTTAAATATCTGTCTAGAAATATCTGTTTTGGGCTATTGGTGGAGGATAGCCATGATTGTTATAGAAATGCAGAAGAATTAAGTAAATTGAACCACATTCCTCATTTTTTGCATTGGACATTATGTTACATTCATTTCATTGGAAATGTATCTGTTTGCGAAAAGATGAATACTTGGTGAATCTGGGTAGAGGGTGTAGAACAGCGTGGTTAGGTGTCGAGCCTTCCAGTTTAGTGGTAAAAATGACTGTGTTAGTGCATTAGGGCCTACTTGAAGACACTCACCTAAAGATTCACAGAGCTTGTATTCATGTAACGGATATGGTTTAAAATGGAAATGGTTTTATATCTGTTGTTGCAGCTCATCATTGCATGCTTTATAAAAAGAGAGATAAACTATTTTATCATAAGCATGGCATGGGCATACTCCTATTTAGTCTTGTCATGGTCTATATGTTGTGTAGTATATCTCTATTGGGCTGTAGCTCACCCTATAAGGGAAACCATTTTAGGTACAGGTATTATGCCTCCGCCAAGGCACTGACTTAGAAGGACTCGGAGTTGAGGCTCTATTTTTGTTTTATGGTTATTTATTGAATGTATGCCCAAGGCTGTATTTGTGTTGAGTTGAAACTCCATTTTGTGTAACCAAGAATGTACTTGGACAAATTTGTAAGCCTATAGGGCACTTATTATCTGTTTGGCTTCCATTTCATACTTGTTGTAAAATGCATGCTTGGGATTGGAACTGGGGCATTGAGATGTGAATAGCATGTATTTGACATTTGGGATTAAATGGAAATGGATGTATGGAACAGTTAGCTGTATATATATGTGTTTGTCTATCAGGTGGATTTGTTGTATAAATAGACATACCCTGCCCAATTATTCGGGGCGGTACAATTAACAAGTAACATGCCACAAAGTTCTCAAGGCAATAAGCCCATTAGATCCAATATCGAACCAAGAGTTATCCTCGAGATGGCAATCTAAGCCTTTTCTCTAAAACAATCTAATTGAAGGTCGCTTAGCCTAACCCAGGTCTATTCCTTACAATCTTGAGCACTAGAGTCATCACAGCCTACCCCAGATTTGTTCCCTAATGGCCAATGTCACCACATATAGTGGAATAAATCCCCTGTACTTTTATATATATAGCCTGAATATTCAATATAATTCAGTTTCGCAAAATATAATAGTCATTATTACAAACATGAGACCATTTCAAATAGTTTACTATATGTCAAGTGTACACATGTTTCAAAAATAATTTACTTTCATTGATAATATAATAATTTTATCAAAATAGTTTAATCTTGAAACAACAATTTAATTTTCTAACAGTTCAAGATAAGGGAACATTTATAAATATATATATATATATATATGTAGTATGCAACTACTTACCTGAAAATGGAACAATATAATCCTTTAATAGTGTATAAAAGTCCAACTAGTACCTTGAACAAAATATGAAATTACATGTCACTACTAAGTCCAAAAATACTATAAGTAATAATAAACTAAGTATCCCCTAACTAAAGCTCACTAACACGGCTCAAGCTAATTCACCGTTACTCTTCAATAATACCTAAGTTCATGTTCCTTAAGGTCTCAAATTACCCAAGATATGGGTTTAGATGGAAACTTAATTAAATGTGACTTTAAGATAAAACAGAATTTTAAATAGGTCTTCCCTAATCTATTCACTAACTTTGAAAAATAAAAACCCATTTTACGTTGTTCGAAAAATTCCAAAACCCTTTAGATATCAACTACTATAACCTAAGCTTCAAACTCAATTGGTTTTACTCAATTTTCTTATCAAAATAATTATTTACAATTAATTAAGTTCAAACAGGTCGCTTTCTGCAGCACGTTAAAGAAATTAACGGTTCTCTTAATATACACGAGCAATCAATGCAAGGCCAAAAATGTAAGAAACTAAACTCATAAATGATTCTAATAGAGCTGATTTGATATTTTTTAGATTTATACCCGAAGAGAATGACACTTTCGAAATTACTATTTCGTACTAATTTTCTAGACAAATTTGAACGTATCAATTTATATGGATTTTGACTCTAAAAAATTATGAAATAAATCTGGTATGAAATTCAATGTTTAATTAAGTACTATAAAAATTCCAACTTAAAATTCATTCATTTACTATATTTTCTTGATTTTTAAAGTTTATAACTATGTACAGAATTTTACAATTATAAATTGCCCCCTCAACTTTATGTACCCATTTAATTCCTTAAACTACATTAAAAAACATGACATTCACAAATAGAGGTGGCCAAGTACTCCTACCTATCCCACATTTCACTCACAAGGCCACTATTATAAGCAAAAACACTCATCAAATATAACACATGCCGTATACTTATTTTCCATGAATCCACCATATCATTACACTATTCCACACCAACTACTAGTCTAATAGATATTTGAGCCACCTAATCAGTTAACCTTTCATTCCTTTTTCTTCCAATTAATTCACAGAAATATATATATACACAAAATAACTATATCTTTATGTTGTTTGTGTGGTTCTCAAAAAAAAAAAAAAAAAACAACAACAACAACAACAACTATAGTTCTTCAATTTTCACTAAAAGTTGCACCTATCTCCTCTTCTCTCTGGACTTCACAGCTACTAGTTCAATATTATGAGAATTTAGGGTTACCCAAACACTTTATATAATCTGACTCTCTTTTCCTTTTTTTCCTTTTATAATAATAATAATTATTATTATTATTAAAATCTTACCTTTTAACTGTAGACTTGTATATAAAATAATTATTTAATGTTTAAATTTAATTAAAATACCCTCCAATAATATTTAATTTGTATTTTAAGATTCACTTGCAAAATATTTGAGATTTGTAAAATTATTATTTATTTATTTATCGGGTGCTCACACAAAGAGAGAGTTTGAAACCCTAAACCAGATATCTATCTTCGATTTTGAAACCCTATCCCCAAACCCTTGAAATCACTCCTTCAAATTAGTTTTTTGATGGAGAAGATGACGATAAAGCACGAAGAAGATGAAAATGATTATTGTTAAAATCGTCTGAAATATGAACAAAAAAATGACAAATCTAGGTATTTATTGCTTAAAATTTTCTTTCATATTGTGTGAGATTTGCTTCAAATTACTTGAGATTTGTTGAAATTGCTTGATTGTTGTTGATTGATTCTAAAAATAAATAAATAATAATAAAAAAAAACTTTAAGGAAAATTTTGACTGCGGTGAATTTTGTTGTTGACTTCTGTGAATTTTGTTTTTTTTTTTAAATTTGTTTAAAAAATTTGGTAAATTCTATTCAAAAGAAATTAGGTTTTGCAAGAAATTATTTGTTTTGTTGGGAGAGAGGGAGAGAAGGAAGGAAATGGTTGTTTTTGACTGAGTTGGCACATTTGACATTTGTCAAATTTGACAGCTATCATATTTAACCATTGGAGTACCACTTTTTACACACAACTACTATATTATAGCTTTGACAGCTCAATTGGAAAACTATTGGAGATGGTCTTATGTATAAAATTAAACAAACAATGTCACATTAACAAACATAAAGCATAAAAATATTTTATTATATATAATTTACATTTGACACAAATCCAAACCTAAATATAATAATATATTTTTCATGTCATGTTACAACTGCCGTAGCATTTTGTTTCTAATTTTAAATAGAGATTAGCTTTAAAAATTGGAAAAAAAAAATTGAAACATGAAGAGTCATAATGAGAAATAAATAAATAAATAAATAAATTGAAGTGCCAAAGTAAAAAAAAAAAAAAAAATGGTTAAACATAATGGGGCAAAGTATAATTTAGTACATTGAAGAGAAAAATAAAATTCATAATTATCTTTCTATACAACAATAAAATTATCAAAATTATTAATTAAATATATTACAGATATCATTAAAAATTATTAATTGACTTAAGAATTGATTAATTAAAGGGATTAAAATTTTTCTAAAGTGATATGATGTAATTTTTATAACTATAGAGACAATTAATATTTTAAATAATCTTAAAAGATATATTTATAATTTACCCACAAAAAATAGGATTTTGATGATATGGGACTAGGTTGTCTAAAAGTCTCCCATATGGGACCTCCCAAAAAAACCCTTTTTATGTTGAATCTCATGTTGACACAAGTCACCTCTGGTGGGTGATTATTATTATTATTTTAATGAAAAAAAAAAACAAACCACACACAAAAGGTTAATTAGTTTTTTGACTTATGATAATTACCACAGTTGGCAACATGATTTTTTGGTTAAAAAAAGTTAATTTTCAAACGAAGCATTATAAGTTAATCAGGCTTAAATGACGGAGACATGGAGACATAAGAAAATATATAAGCATGGGTATATGTTGAAATTCTAATTTTAAACATAAATTAACTTTGAAAGTAATCTGAGAAAAATTTTAACCATAAATGCCAAAGTAAGAAAAAATAAATTTTAAGGGCTAAAATAAAACAGTGAACAAACATAAAGGGACAAAGTGTAATTTATCCATAATTTTATAATATTAAATGATGTTAGTTTTGGAACTAAATTAAGAAAAATTTGAAATATAAAGGGTCAAAATGAGAAAAAATAAACTTTAAGGACTAATGTTAAAAAAAATGGCCAAACATAAAGGGTAATAGTGTAATTTACCCATAATTTTATAATATCAAAAGATGGAGACAGAGGAAGATATAAGTAAACAAAAAGTTATGGATATATGCAGGGTATTGTTGGATCCGGGAAGGCGCATTACGGGTTTCATTTCGATAATTCGGATCATTCAATGTATAGAATTCGTCGAGTACTATATACCTGTAAAAAATCACGTTGATTAGATATTGATAGTTATATCATCAGAACAAATTTCTATCAATCGTTTATTTTTTCACCGTCTATTTTTTTTTATACAAAACTGATTTGATCACGTAACTATCGATATCTCCATCAAGATAATTTTTTACAAGTATATAATTCTCAACGAATTCTATACATTAAACGGTTTAAATTATCGAAACGAGACCCATAATAAACTCCCACACACGCGCCTAACAATACTCTCCCATCCGCCGATCAAACTGAAGAGAAGCCTGTCCATGTCAAAATTCTACGTAGAACTTTCTTGGAAATGCTTTTGAAAAAAAGTGTTTTGCAAATTGATGATGTCACCACTTCCTCTCTCACCCAACGTCATATCACAAGATAATCAACAGTTTAGGGTTAGTTTGGCATGTTTGAAAAAAGTTAAAGAGTTAAAAAGTCACTATCCTATTTAAGTCACATCATCTCATTTAAGTTACATCACCTCTCTAATACATCATTTCAAACCCAACTCATATTTCATAAAAAGTCAAAAAGTATACTTATTTAAATCATTCCAAAAAACCCCTTAATATGGAGTGAGACAAAAATAATGAGAAACATACTAAAATTTAAAATTAAAGGTGAATATCATTGATGGTATGATTCTACATATACAATTTCAGTTTTTCACCATAAATTTAACATTCTGGATCTTTTCTAGATTTTGCTTTCCTGATTTATAGACTTTTTCTAAAATAAGACCCAGCCTTGTGGGGGGAGGGGAATTTTGTCAAGTTACTTTCATCTTTTGCCAAATCAATTTTTTGTTTTTGTTGTTTTTTGGTGTTTTCGTTTCCTACCTAAATGGCATGCACGCGGAGTTTTGTAATCTATCTCCCATCCATTAGTTATTTATTTTTTTAGAACATAGAACTCTTCTAATCTATGATCCGAATTGAAAAGTATCATGTAGGTCTATGGGACCCATTACAAATCTTATTTGATTATTCGAACCGTTTATTTTGTCAAATTTTTTGTGTATATCATTTATACACAAAATTAGATTAATTCGATAATTATAACTTATTCAATTTATTATATTTGTCTTTAAAAAAATAGATAACTTATTTTTTTAATGAGAAACATGATAAATTGAATCAGTTATGAATATCAAATCGACCTAATTTGTTTAATAAATGATATGCACGAAGCATTCAACAAAATGAATGATTTGAATTATATTAAAATGAATCCATGATGAATTCGACGAAGTCAGACAAACAATTCGACAAAGTCAGACAAACAGTACCTTCCAATCCAGATCATGACTGAATCCAAAATGTTTCCTGCTTCATATCCGCGTAAAAAAAGTTACAAAAAAGAGCTGTAATTTGTGTCCTCTAGAAAAATGATGGGTTGGTTTGGTCTGGTCTTTTTCATTTAGATGAGTCACCTTTCTTGGCTTTTTAATTGACTTCCCCTTGACCATAAACTCATAGCAAAAATTTGCGGTCACCTTATTTGGGAATAAGATAAGAAAAAGGTACATTTTTTTAATATAAGTGATTAGCATAAAACTCTACTATGTACGGGAGATTTAAAATTTTATTTAGAAATTATATATCAAAAAATTTAAATATTTATTAAAAATTTGGGATTGGGAGGGTAATTTGTTAATTTTTTTTAAAATTCCTATTGCTATTTCTTTTTATTTTTTTATATTTTATTAAAATATTTGAATTTGTTAATAAATTAAAATTTCTGAAACCTCTTAAACAAAACGTCACCTAATGTTAATATATAGGATAAAAAAAATTTGAAAAAAAAAAAATTTGAAGAAAATAAGGGAAGTTGAACTAAAAAGCTCAATAATTAATAGATTTAAGATAATAAAAAAAAATTAACAAATAGATGCCAAAGGAAACTAACAAAAATTTGATAAGATATTTAATGATTTTGAAATTGAAGTAAAGCTTTTAAAAATTAAAAAAGAACTAATCTAGGAATTTAAATAAATATTTACAACTTATGAATGAAATAAAAAAAATTAAGTTTACGGTTGAGCCAATATCAATGTGACACATAATATCATATTGATTTAAATAATTTAAAAATTCAAAAAATTCAGAAAAAAATTGAGTTTGTGAAATCTATGTTTAGCTTTCTATAATAGTATAAAATACTAATAGTGTAATTCTCATGATCACTAAGATTGAAACTTCGTCTACAATTCAATGTATCCAGCTTGTTGGTATATATAACTCATTTAGAGTTGTTATGATTTACGAAAAATATAGGAACCTCCACTTTATTCAAAATATTTATGAAGAAATTTGAAAAAAAAAATATTAAAACAAAATAAAACAAAAAAGTTTTGGCAAATTTTATTTTTTTTTTCCTTTCTTTAGTGAATTTTTTCTATATTTCTACAACACACCCTTTGTCTAATGTATGTAGATTTCAATTAGTACTAATTATGCAATACAATTGTGAACCAATTTGATCGTGCAAAAGAAATAAAAAAAATCAGGTGATGAGTCATCAAAAATTCATTAAAATTGAATTTTATATTTTTAGATAAAAATATAATTAAAACAAAAAAGTGAAGCATTAATAAATTCTAAATAGTAATCTTATGAATTGTTTGGTCCTCGTTTTTTTTCTTATGAATCTAAGGTCATGTTTGATTCACAAGATTAAGAGTGAAGTATTAATAATCTTATTAAATTAGTGTGGTATTTATTATCCAATTGGATTAATATCCATTGGATTAATAATCTCACCCCTACCCCATTACTAATAATCCTACAAATTTGTTGGATTAATTATCCATTGGATTAATAATCCTAAACCAAAATATTAAAACAAATATAGGATAATTGGGCCCACGGATTAATAATTACAATTCCATGCTCTAATCCACCCAAACAAATATGCCATAAAAGTCTCATTCTGGTGTAAATTACATAAACGGTCAAACATAAACGCGCGTGTATTATGTGTTAAGGGACAAATGTGAGTTTTTTCATAATATTAAAATTACTAAACGTAACATTTTAAAAAAACTTTTTACTATACTTTTTCCAAACGTAACACTCCAAAAACGTAATATTCTAATATAACACGCTAAAAAACTCTTTCGTATACTTTTATCAAACATAACAACACAACATTTAAAAAAAACGCATTATTGTATTTTTTCCAAACATAACACTCCAAAAATGTAATCTCTAATGTAACACACTAAAAAACTTCTTAGTATACATTTCTCAAACGTAATAACGTAATATTTAAAAAAAAATTCTTAATGTATTTTTTTCAAACGTAACACTCTAATCAATATAACACATAAAAACTCTTTAGTGTACTTTTTCCAAACATAACACTCTAATGTAACACATTAAAAAACTCCTTAGTATACTTTTCTCAAACATAACGACATAACATTCCCAAAAAAAACTCCTTAATCTATTTTTCTCAAACGTAACACTTCAATCAATGTAACACACAAAAATTCCTTAGTATACTTTTTTTTTACGTAGCACTCTAATGTAACACTCTAATATAATACCAGAAAATCATACTAATAGAAATGTAGATTTTCACATTCGACAATCAACACTGCAGCCACCAATCCCCCCCCCAAAAAAAAAATCTTTCACACCTCATATTTTCATTCTCATACCAAAAACGAATCACAAAATTTGAAATATGAATCGCTAAAGGATATTCATTTAAATTCAAATAGTACCAAATCAAATAAATATAACTTTTCAAAATAAAAATAAAAATAAAAATAAAAACCTAATTGATTCACAAGAAAACTCTTAAAATTAAATGGATCAATATTCCCCCATATAAAATTTATGAATAAATTTTCCTTTAAAAAAATACACAAGTTACTTAAAACAAATACGATTCCAAATACATATTTAATCTTTTAGCTAATAATAGCGTGCCACATTACGTAAGTTACGATCATATTATGAATGATGACAAAGGATATAAAAATTATTGTTTCAATCAAACCAAATCACAGATTTCTAGTTGAATATGGTTTGATTCCAAGTTTTTGAGGGTTGGATTCAGTGACAAATTTTATAAAATCGTAAGTAATAGTTTGATCTTAATTTATTTCAAAGGATAAATTAAGCATACAACATTTAAGGTTTCATTAAAATATGGATTATTTCTTATGGTTTTGAAAATTACAAATATTGTATTGTCAAAAAATTTTATCTAATCAATTAAAATTCATAACTACTTTTCTATATAATAAAAAAATTACTTAAATTGTTAATTGAAATATATTTCTAACATCATGAAAAATTATTCATTGATTTGATAATTTATTAATAAAATAAATAATTTTTATGCGATTAGCAACTTAAAAGATAAGATAAAATTTCTAAAACTATAACAATTAATTAGTATTTTAAACAAATATTAAAAGGAAAATGTTTGAGATCCCAGAATGATCCTCACACTCCCAAAGTGATCTTGGCCCTCTATGTATGTATGGGACCCACTCATGTATATGTAGAGTCCATATCATGAGTGGTCCAGATTTATAAAAATTATATGAAAGTCTTATGAAAGTGAAAGTCTCAATCATTACTCATATTAAAATGTACGTTTAAAATTTATCCTTCCTTCAAAAAGGAATCAAATCCAACCAAACCATTCTCACCCACTCTACTCTTAGGCCCCGTTTGGGAAGTGGGTTGGCTTTTTGGCTTTTTGGCTTTTTTGACTATTTTAGCCTGGGCTAAAAAGCCTGGTTTGGGAAGGACTTTTTAACTTTTTTGGCTTTTTGACTTTTTGGTGAGGTGTCCATATGTAATATTACTAAACTGCCCCTGAGAATTAATTTTTTTTTTACAGTGACGTCAGCACTAACTTCCCCCCTTTTCTTCTCTTTTTTTTTTTTTTTTTTTTTTTTTTTTTAATTTTACTTTTATTTCGGCGGCTGTATGGAATTGTTGACCCAAATGGTTTTTTTTGCTCATTTTAATATTTGTTTTTTCTATTACATTAATTTGGTTTTGTTTTTTTTTTTTTTTAAATGGTTTTTTCATGTGTTTTTTTATGTTGATTTTAAAATTATTTTTTTTAATTTTCTGTAAAATGATAAAAAGTGAGGTTTTAAATAATGGTTCTGTGTATTTTAAGGTCTTTTTTTTTTTCTTTGCAAATGGTTTTTTCATGTGTTTTTTATTTTTATTTTTATTTTTTTTAATTTTCTGTAAAATGATAAAAAGTGAGGTTTTAAATAATTGTTCTGTGTATTTTAAGGTCTTTTTTTTTTTATTGCAAATGGTTTTTTGATGTGTTTTTTATTTTTATTTTTATTTTTTTTCATTTTCTGTAAAATGATAAAAAGTGAGGTTTTATTCTATTGTCTTGTGTATTGTAAATAATTTAATTTTAATTTTATTTTAAACACTTAAATAATTTAAATTTTATTTTAAATATTTAATTTAATTTTACATTAATTTTAATTTTACATTAATTTTATTTTCATATATTTTTTTAATTTTTTTTTTCAATGGGGCGTATTTTTGTCGTTATTTTTTTTTAATTTACGATATTGTCATTTTTTTATTCACCCACATTAATTTGTTTTTATATTTGAAAAATGAATTTTCATGTGTTTTATTTATTTGTAAATTACATGCCACATGGTAATTTCTGATTTTTTTTTTTCCTTTTTGGATGAGGCGTATTTTTGTCATTCTTTTTTTTTTGAATTTACGTTTTTTTAATTTTTTAAATATTTTTAAATATTTTTGAATGACGCGTATTTTTTTTAAATACAGCCTGTATTTTTAAATTTTTTTTTTGCAAATGGTTTTTTCATGTGTTTTTTATTTTTTTTTTGTTCATTTTCTGTGAAATGATAAAAAGTGAGGTTTTATTTTATTGTCCTGTGTATTTTAAATAATTTAATTTTAAATATTTAATTTAATTTACTTTTAATTTTATTTTTTATTTTAATTTCATTTTAAATATTTAAATAATGTAAATAATCTAAAAAATTTTATAAGCAAAAATTTAAAATAAATATTCAAAAAATTTAACTTGTAAAAATTTAAATAATTTAAATATGTAAAAAATTATTTTAACAAAAAAATTTTAATAATTTAAATATTCAAAAAATTTAAATAATTTAAAATGTTAATATTTTAAATTTAAAAACAACTCTACACTCAAATCGTAACCAAACACATAAAATAAAACTGAAGTAATAAATTATTTTTAAAACTCATAACCAAACACATAACTTGAAACTCCACACTACTTTCACAACTTTACACTCAAATCATAACCAAATACATAAAATAAAAAAATTGCAATATTTAAAACTATTTTTATAAAATAGAGTTTGAATTTATTTTTATAAAATATTTTAACAAAAAACAAAAAAATGTTTTTACTTTTTTTTTCAACTTTGTTTTTTCTGGAAAAATGTGTTTTTTGGAATTTTTTTTTTTTTTTTTAATTTTGCTGTGCCGCATGCCCCCTCTTCATGAGGGGTAGTTCCGTAAATTCTCCTTACCATTTCTTGGCGCCAAGCAGCTGTGGAGCTTTTGGCATTTTGTGGCTAATTTAGCTTCTTTTGACATTTAGTGGCTAAAATAGCCCAACACCACTTCCCAAACGTCCCTTTAACCATATCTAAGATTTTGAATGTCCCTACAATAAAATACTATTTTCTCCACATTTACCTTTTTTTTTCCCACACACCCCCTTCAAAGAGTAATGCTGTGTTCAATTTATTGATAGAAATCTAAAAAAGAAAAGAAAAAATATAAGTGAAATATTAATCAAACATAAATACATTTCATACATATTTTTATCCCCCCCAAGTTTTACCAATTTTACTCACTAACATGAATTACTGTTGAAATTTCACTGACATTAATGAAATTTCACTGATTTTTTTTTTTTAGTTTAAATTCACTCATTGAAATTTCACTGTTTGTGGATAGTAAACTTAGTGAAAATTTCATCTTTTATTTTATTTTTTTTATATATTCATCGTTTGTTTTGTTTGATAAATCTTCACAAAGTAATTTTTAAAATATAAATTATATGAAAAGAAAATATATCAATAAAAAACTATTGAATTTTTAAATTTTAATATTTATTCCTAATATAAAACATCACGTACGGTATATGTGTTGAATTTCTTGATTTCATGCCATAATCGTTAATCAGTGCATTTATAGGATGTTTTAAAAAGATGGTTAAAAGTTAATTTTTTAATTATTTTTAATTATTTTATACAAAATATAATGTGACTCAAAATAAATTAAAAATTAATTTTTAATTTTTAACTTTTAAGCATGTTCCCCAATAACTCCTCTGTCTGAGAAATTCTATCGTACTGTGCAAAGACCTAGAATATGAAACTCCGTGTTAGTCTCCTTGTACCAGGAACAATGGATCTAGACAAAAAAATTAAAAAATTAAGAAAATTCTGTCGTACTATGCAAAGACCTAGAATATGAAGTTGTATCTTGTTGTCCTTGTCTAGGAAGGATTGATAACGATGGATCTAGGCTAAAAAAACAAATCAGAAATAATACATAGTAAAAATAAATAGATCCAGATATATCTTTCATGCTTAAATTGAATCTATAAATCATGTGGACAAATCACTTACTTGCATTAATATTTTCGAATAATTTTTAACAATGGGGTAGAATTAGTAGAGAACTTTCACACTCTTTACAATATAAAGGCATGGTTCTTTTCCTGTGACAGAGAGCTAGGGAGAGAAAAAAACATTTCAAAAATATTATTCAGTTAAAAATTCATATCACATTATACGTAAGATGTATAGATGTAAGAGACGCAACCACCCACAACTCTATCTCATGAGGAGATGAGATTGTGGGTTATTAACCCCATATCATGTTATACGTAATATGTATAGATACAAAAGATACCTATAATTCTATCTCCTGAGCCGATGAGATTGTGGGTTATTAACCCTTATTCCCAGGAAAAGGTCGTTTGAAATTCAAACTGATGAGGTAACTACATGGGTTATGGGTCATGCCATTATGAGCGCCCAAACTCGGATCTAAAACCCGACCTGATTTCCAACAAAAATAAAAAAAAAAATAAAAACAAAAAAGAGAGAGAATTTCAAAGAAGTGGAGAGTGAATTTTTCCCCCAATTAATGAAGGTATAAGATTTATTTGTATAATTGAATGCATAAATTATTTATACATTTATTAATTTGTAATTATTTTTTCACTCTCCAATTGTGTTTTGGTGGATTTTTTTTCATATTTAGTGAATTCATTTTAAAAATTTTTAAAAAAATTTGGGTTTTTGAGTTATACTCGATTAAACGGATTGAAAAAGTAAAAAGATTAAAATTAAAAATTGATAAAAAAAAAATCAAGAAAAAAAGGTCAAAATTTAGCCCCTTTTTTTTTTTTTTTTGGTGTTTACTTTTTAATTTGCCTACATAAGATGGACCAAAAAGCTATTAAAAAAATTGACATAATATTTAAAAAGGTTACTAATATTTAAAATATGTATAAAAAAAATGACTTTTTAAGTATACATCAAATACCATAGTTACTCTTCTTGCAAGTGCATGAAAGCATTTGTAGCTTGTTTAATAGGTGTATTAGAACCCAACCTCACTGCATGGTTCAGTGGATCAAAATTTATTCAAAAATGTTACATATTTCAAAAAATATTTTGTAAAACAAAAAAATTCAGAATTTGAATGTCCTTTTAATTGGTATAACTGTAGGACCCAACCTCATTGCACATGGTTTGAAACATGTGCATGATTATTTAAAAATATTCAGAATTTAAATGTCTTGCTTAGTAGTATGACCTAACTTGACTGCACATGGTTTGAAATATGGGAATATGATCCAAAAATTATTTAGAAATGAGGTAAATTACAAATATATCTTTTAAAATTTATTTAAAATATGGATTATCTTTTATGATTTTAAAAATTATAAATATTCTTTGTCATAATTTTTTATTTTACATAATTAATTGAAAAAAAAATAAAATTCTTAACTACTTTCTTACACAATAATAAAATTACTTGAATTATTAAATGAAATAAATTTCTGACATTATTAAAAATTATAAATTAACTTGATAATTTATTAATAAAATTGGACATTTGTTATGAAATTAAAAATTTCAAGATGCATGATATAATTTCCAGAACCATAAAGGGCAATTCATAATTTAAGCAAATCATAGGGAGTGTATTTGTAATTGACCCTCTGAAATGTTATATACTTGGGAAGAAAAATACTAAAAAAATGCTTAGAATTTGAAATTTTAAGCTCCATTTGTTTGGGTGGAATACATTTTCTAAAAAATATTTTTTGTATTTTCTGGTATTTGTTATAATAGAAAAAATATTTGTTAAGTTCTGCGCGACAGAGCAAGCTGATGTTTTATTCGACTCAATACCCCTTGTCGAACTGATTTTTCTCCACAAATGAAACCAAGTTTTGTTCAAGCCCTTTGTCAAACTGATTTTGCTCGGTATGATGAGTTAATGTTTTGTTGAACTCCAAGTTCCTCGCCGAACTGGTTTTACTCGGTGAGGTGAGTTAATGCTTTGTTCAACTCTAAGTTCCCTGTTGAGCTAGTTTTGCTCTGTAAGGTGAGTTGATGCTTTGTTCAACTCTAGGTTTCTTGCCAAGCTGGTTTTGCTCGGCAAGACGAGTAGATGAAAGCTCCTCGCTGAGCTAATTTCTGCTTGGCAATTCAAAGATCTGTTCGATTGATCATAGCCGAGCTATATTTTTCTCAACCACTGGAGAGATTCTGCTAAACAAGTTCACAAAATGGCAAGAGTTTGCGAAATTTTCATTAATTGAAAAGTCAAATACAAATGTAGAGGCAGCTAGTCTGGTTACACGGTTCAAAAAAAACAAAAAAAAAAAAAACAAACAGTCAAACTAATGGAAACAAATCATCAACAAAGTCATCTCCAGTCACAATGTTCTCTTGTTCAGCCATCGTCTCCTTATCTCCACCGAGATCTTTCTGCATGGCTCCATCTCTCAATTTCCTCATCTTTTCTCTTGCAATGCCTTGAAGATCTTATCGATATAAGAGGTCATGTAGTCCGACAAGGAATGAAGAAGGGGAGGAGTGGTGAATATCTCAGTGTCTGGCCCATGCCTGAGCTTCTCACATGCCGCATTCCAACTGAACTGGAAAAAAATGTCCTTGGTGGCGTCAACTTGTTTGGTATAGCTTTCCCCGGCTTCTTTGAAGCCTCTGCCTTTAGCGGCTTGCTCAGCATCGGATTTCTCCTTTCTCAACTTCTCCAACTCTTGGTCCGCGCTACATCTCTATCTTGCTCGGCACTAGCAAGTTGTCGACGAGTTTGGCATTGTTAGAGTTGACCATCTCCAACAAAGCCTTGGCTCGACCGAGTTTGGTCTCTAGATATTTGCCCTGTGCAGTCCTATCAACCACCTTTTGCCATAATTTGACAACCAAATCCATCACAAGATGAGTCTTCTGAATTGCCTGCAAGGATGAAGTGTTAGAAATTGAAACCGAGCAAAAAGTTCTGACAATTTAAGACACTTTAATAAATATTTTACTTTAAAATGATAAAAATTAAACTTACCCTATCATTCTTTATTGATTTTACATATGGACAGATTTTGTCTCCAATTCTTTTAAATTGGCTGGAAAAAAAAGTCATTTAAGCCACCACAAGGTCTCTTTGACAATTCAATCCATTTATTTTGTTTTTTTAGGAATATTTTACAAATAGATAACCTATATATAATTTATATATAGAATGCCATTATTGGTAAAAAAATTTATTTACAAAAATTTATTTATTTTTTCTTATATAGCAAACAAAAAAGACTCTCTTAAAACACCAATTAACCTTACTGTGACCTTCAAAAACCTCAGATAATTCAATATAAATTAAAGGGTAAATTATACTTTACCCCCTAAAGTTTCACCCATTTTTTACTTTTACCCTTTAAATTTAATTTTTCTCACTTTGGCCCTTCATGTTTGCAATCCTTCCTACTTTGGCCCTTTAAGTTTAATTTTTCTCATTTTAGCCCTTCATGTTTGCAATCTATCACACTCTGGCCCTTCATATTTTCAATCATTTCCACTTTATTTCTAGACTAACTTCAATCCAAAAAACTAGCAGAATCTACCACATCACTAACACAACAGCTCCATATGTGATGTAAAAAATTCACTAAATATAGAGAAAATAAAAAATAGAAAACAAAAAAAATGGAATTTTTTTTTTTTAGTCTTTAGTGAATTTTTTTTCAAATTTATTCATAAACATTGTTACATTATAGATGCATGCAGCTTAAAAAAATAATAACAAATTTAACTAAAAAAGGAAAAAGTTTATTAAAGATGAAGAAAATAAAAATACACTGACTCAAACATATGTGTTGTCAATTCTGAAATGAAAAATTTACTATCGTTTTTTTTGTCTTTAATGAACTTTTTTCTTTTTTTAGTTAAATTTGTTTTTATTTTTTTAGCTGCATCTAATCTAGATATATCTATAATGTAATAATGTTTATGAATAAATTTGGGAAAAAAAAAGTTCACTAAAGACTAAAAAAAATTTCAATTTTTTTTGTTTTTTATTTTTTGCATCTTTAGTGAATTTTTTACATCATATACGGAGCTGATGTATTAGTAATGTGATAAATTTTGTTAGTTTTTTAGATGGAATTTAGTCTAAAAGTAAAGTGGGAAGAATTGCAAACATGAAGGGCTAAATTGGGAATGATTACAAACATGAAGGACCAAAATGGGAAGAATTGCAAACATGAAGGACTAAAGTGGGAAGAATTATAAACATAAAGGGTCAAAGTGGAAAAAATCAAACTTAAAGAGCCAAAGTGAGAAATGAGTGAAACTTTAGGGTGGGTAAAGTATAATTTACCCTAAATTGAATTATGAGCATTATTTAGTTTGTCAAAAATAGTATTCATGCCCCTCAGGTTCTATATATTATACACTTAAACAAACAAAAAAAATTCTTTTTCTACATGGTCTATAGAACACTGCAATAACATTTCATTTCACATCATATTAAAAAGACTAATATTATAGCGATCATATTTATTTTATCATCTCAATTCTTATAATTTTATTAGTTGACTAGATCTTATTATTATCATATCTGTATACAGTGGTGACACATCACATGATAGATTAAATATGGTATTTAAATATGGTCATTCTTACATTATTGTATTAAAAAATTTCAATTGTCTGGTTAATCAAGTATTGGTTTTGTTTGGATGATTTTTTACAAATTAAAAATTGATAATTAGAAAGTCGAAACTAAAAGGTACCATTTCATCAATTTCTTAATAGTAAACTTATGTATTTATTTATTTAAAGGGTAAATTACACTTACCTTCCCTGGTATTTGAAAAAAATACAGTAAGTTTTGCAATTTTAACATAATTACATTAACTATCTTAAAGTTTTAATTCACATAAAACTTATTCCATTTTTCGTCAATAATTCATTATTTATGTGGATGAAAAAATGATAGTATCATCTCTTTTATATTGAAATATAATTATTTCTGTTATTATTGTGTTTTCACGCTATTTATATTAATTTTCGATCCCTTAATTTTACTAAAAAAGAGTTCAATATAATTATATCAAAATCATAAGATTATTTGTATTTTTTTCTAAACTTTAGAAAAAATTAAGGGCAAATTACACTAACAGTTCCTATAGTTTGAAACTCGTATTACTTTGGTCCCTGACTTTTCAATTGTAAGTGTAATACATTTGATTCTGTATTTTGAATCTTATTTCAAATAAGGACAATTGAAAATACCATTGCTTAATTTTAAAGGCAAAATCGTCTATTTGATAAAATATAAACTAATTTGACGAAAATAAATGTCAAAAAAATATTTTTAAATTTGTAAAAATTATTTCTACCCACTAAAGATAAAATTATGTAAAATTAATAAATTTTTTAGACATTTATTTATTTTTTTAGCAAATTAATTTTTATTCTATGTTTGGATGATTATCATGTGTGGGTGGTTGTTAAGATTTTAATGTGTAATCAATATATTTAATATATGAAATGTTTTTAGTTTTGAATCTTTTGCTTTAATGGATTGGTTTAATAATGATATCAAAGTTGTCGCCATATTTGACTTTTGAAAAAATAGAAACTAATTTAATGAATATAAAAACAACAACCCATTACATAATCATCATCCAAACACATAATAAAAATTTATTTGGTAAAAAAAAAAATATCTAAAAGATTTATCAATTTTACATAACTTTATCTTTAGTGGGTACAAATAATTTTTAAAAATTCAAAAATATTTTTTTGACATTTATTTTTTCAAATTAGTTTATATTTTATCAAATAGACGATTTTGCTCTTGAAATTAAACAATGGTATCATCAATTATCTTTATTTAGATTAAGATTCAAAATTCATGGTAAAAGTGTTACAATTGAAAATTTATGGATCAAAGTAATACAAGTGCCAAACTATATGGACCATTAGGATAATTCGCCGAAAAATTAATATAATTTACCCTTGTTTAAATTATTTTTAAATAAAAATTATAACAAAAAAATTAAAATGAATTCAATATATATATCAACCAAAAATACTTGGGACTCCCAAAGTTGAGAATCGGCGTGAACCCCAAAATAAGGTGGACCAATTCATGTGTTTTTACTTTTTTGTTTTTGTTTTTATTTTTGTTTTTATTTTTCTTCTCTTCCTAAACCAATCACAAATTAGTGGTAAAATTGTGTTTTTTTTTAGAAGTATGTAGGATCAATAATGTTTTAGAGCTCTAAATTAGGAGCACTAGAGCATCACTAATGATGTGGCACAGGGGGTCCCACCAAAGTGATGTGATGTTTTGGCTTGAGTTTGTTTTTTTTTTTTTTTTTTTAGTTCATTAGTGCCATTAGTGGTCCAAAAATTAGTGAGATGAATCACCACCCATGTAGGATTGTTGATATGTCAACATCACAAAGTGCATCATTGGCTCAGTCTCAACTATATCAACGTCAGGTGGTTTCGAAATGAAAAATGTTTGAGGTCACAATTTTTGTGGCTTAAATGGTTTAAAATTATCAAAACGATATCGTTTTGGCAATTTTGATGTTGTTTTGTACTCAAAACGACGTCGTTTTGACAATTTCAAGTCATTTGAGCCACAAAAATTATGCCATCTACCATCGCTGTTTCGAAATAGATAAGCTATTTATTTTCCATATGCAAGTGAAGATGGATTGATGATCATGTTATCATGATAGATCGTAGCCGTCCACGAAAAGGGCGCAGGAGAGAAAGCCTGGACTGGCAGCACAGGGGAGAAGAAAAGGCTGACTGATTCAAAATAAAAAAATTTTAAAAAAATAATAATAATCTTGACGTATACTGAAAAAGCAAATGATAGGACAAAAAAATTCACTTTATTCTCAGCACCACCGCGTGGAAGTTTACAAGCACCGCCACACTCCCCATCTTTTCTCCTTTCACTCGGTTAAACAACCTTTTGCCCCTCTCTCTCTCTCTCTCTCGCTATCACAAACACGGATCAAACACTGATTTCACTAGTTCTATAAATATGTTTCATACCCAAATCTAACTAACAAACACAACACCGCTACATATTGTCTAATTTTGCTTTTATTATATGCTCAAATTCTGACATTTGATAAGAAAGTGTCTGATAAGAAAGCGTCTCATCCATCAAATCGATATTGGCCTGGTTAGGAAAAAAAAAAAAAACTACAATGGAGGCACCGGGATTTCGCTTCTACCCAACCGAGGAAGAGCTGGTTTCATTCTACCTGCGCACCAAGCTGCAAGGGAACCGACACGACATCAACCGTGTCATCCCTGTCATCGATATTTATGAACACGAGCCATGGCACCTTCCAAGTCCGTCTTCCAACATTTTACTTCATTTTAATTTTCCAATAAATGTGCGTTTCATAATTTATTTTTTTTAATTTGTTTTTATTCTTTTTTTGTAGAGCTTTCGGGGGAGCTGTGTCATGGAGAGACCGAGCAATGGTTCTTTTTTGCCCCACGGCAAGAGAGGGAAGCCCGGGGAGGGAGGCCTACGCGGACCACTGCTTCTGGATTCTGGAAGGCCACTGGCTCACCGAGCTATGTCTACTCGTCCTTCAACCGAGTGATTGGAGTGAAGAAGACAATGGTGTTCTACAAAGGGAAAGCGCCTTCCGGAAGAAAAACCAAATGGAAGATGAATGAGTACAGAGCCATTGAAGAAGAATCTCCCTCTCAATGTGGCACTACTGTCCCAAAGGTGCATATATACATATCATGATTTTAAATAATAGTTTCGAGATTTGGGGTATCAATAATTATCAGCATTAGAAGTCTAAAATCACGATATGTATTGACTGATATTTAAAACTTGCTACATAAATAATAGTGTGAAATTTCACATTTTTGGAAGTTCTAACTAGTGAGAATTTTTTTGGATGCAGTTGAGGCATGAACTAAGTTTGTGCCGAGTTTATGTCGTGTCGGGGAGCTTTCGAGCATTTGATCGACGCCCATTGGCAGCGGAGACGAGTGAAGCAGTAAACCAGCAGGATCATGGACATGGGACTGTGATGAAACCTTCCCAAGCCACTCAAACAATCTCACCTGAAACTTCATGGTCAGGAGAAAAACATTTTGAACTTCCAGTGAACAATTTGGGGGCTGTCAATGGCTCAGAACCTCTATGGGAGTTGGAAAAACTTGATGGCCTTTTGAAGTAAAAAAAGAGTCCCACTCTTCTCCAGTTAACTTCTCCGGTTAACTGTTGTGAGAGAAACCGTGTGATTGAGCTACAGTTTGGTACAAGTTTTTAGTTGTAATAGTTCCTCTCTAATTAATTGGCTTTCAGTTGTTGGTCCCGTGATTTGTCTCACAACTGTTAACCGGAGAAGAGAGGAGTCGTGTACAATTAAAAACTTGCATCAAACTCTAGCTCAATCATACACAAAGCTAAAACGGTGGAGTAACTTCAAGAAGCTGGCATAGTTAGATTTACCAAGAAAACTAGGAAGAATGTGTTTGCAATTTTGTATATTAGGAAAGAAATGGGTGTAAATTTTTTTTTTGTAACATGTAAAATTGGTTTATTTTTGTTAAGAATTTGTAATTGATCTACATGAATAAACTCTTGAAAAGAAAATGATGGATTTTTAAGTTTTGAGGTTTTATCATTGTACTCAATAAGGTAGAATATGTTTGTAATTTTGTGTATTAGAAAAAAAGTGCTAAACTAGAAATGGGTGTAAAAAAAAATTTATCATGTAAACTTAGTTTATTTTTGTTGAGAATTTGGAACAGGGTTACATAAATAAATTCTTGAAAAGAAAATGATGGGTTTGTGAAGCAATGGGATTTAATCATTATACAGAATTTTTTTTTTCTATCCCATTGACCTATTTAATGAAATACAACTCCTAAAAGTGAAAGACTAATTACAAAGTCAATGAGGATAATGGAATTGAAAATTATGGGTGATGAGAAAATAAGCAACAGGATTAATAAAAAAGAAGAAGAAGCAATTCTGAGAAATTAGATGCCACTCACTTCCAATTGTATGAAATCAGATCAATTGTTGGAATTATCAACCAAAATAAAAGAAAAAAAAAAAAAAAAAAGTTGGACTCGTTCTCTTGTGTAATAGTTGGAATTTTGAAGTAATGCGTTGATATAATAATTTGAAGAAAAAAAAATACAAGATATGATACAAAATATATAATTTATTTATTTTTGTATTATATAATATGAATAATTCAATCAAATATAACGTTAATTTCTAAAATTTAAAGGAGGGAATAAATAGGTATAAATTTATATTTTTGTTATCATTGAATTTTAAGTTATTTCATTCAATTTAAAATATATTTCATGTGTGTTTGTTGAGGATATAAATAATAAAATCACCCTTCTCTCTAAGGGTTTAAAAAAATAAGGGGGGTTTGAAAAAAATAATTACAAATTAATAAAAAAAATTATAAATATTAATAATTAAAATTGTAAACTTTTCCATGAATATGTAATTTTTTTCCTGATTACATTGGGCTACAATTACCCCTTAAATTTTTAAATGAGTTGATAGTTAACAATTTAATAAAATTCCAAAATGGACAATAGGCTTTAATTTGAACATGGCTCACCGCCTATTTATAATTATAATACTTGCATATATTTGATTTAGTTTATAAAGAATAGTTTATGTTGACGCCATATTTAAACTATCCAATTCGAAAGTAACACGTGACAGGCAAAGGGTATTATGTGGTATTTAATGAGATAGTGAAGCGTCCCACCTATGAAGATGAACACGTGAGCTGTGAATGCAAGTATTCAACTGGCAAATAGGATGAGCGACACGTGATACGCACGTGAGGAAAGAATTAGCAGAAAGCAGTTGCTAGCAGTTACATACACACAAAGAGAAGATTATGGCTCTAAGAAATAACGAGAAGGAAGGAGATCATGGTGAAGAATAGACTTGTACAACATGAAACATGAAACGCATGTTTAGACTTGTACAACATGCGTTGGATACAAACCACACCATCTTCTTATAAAGGTTCACCTTTTTAAAAATAATAAGACATGTCTTGAGTTTGTCACTTATTGGACATGGGCACATCAGTTTCTTAGTAATGTTAATGCTTTTTTTTTAAGTGATTTTTTTTTTTTTTTTTTGCCATTTGGGTTTTGTTTTATGTGTCCTAGAACAGTAATATGGATTACAACCCTTGAAATGAACTATCCAATTCTGTTGAAATTGATTCTTTTAGCAAATTTAATGATTTACAAAAAGGTTGGGATAAAGTTTAGAATATGACCTTGTTTGGGAAGTTAATGTTTTAATCAAAACATTATTACAAATAGACAACTTATTCTTTATCTTTTTTATATATATTTTTTAGTAAAATATTAAAAAGTCAATGTCTAAACTAACTCTATATATCACGAAAATTATTTCTTATTACCAACGATAAATGGAGGGTTGAGATTGTTTTAAAACATTGTCATGTCATTGCTGTTAACAACAGTGAATAATTACTTGTATATCACTATTTGCTCTCATTCTATACATCCGCTAGAATTTGCTTTGAAAACAATGGTCTATTTTAGGTCAATTGCATGCTCTAAATAGCTGGCAGTGGTTTGGACAGCTGTAATATACACCGTGTGAAAAGCCTCAAATGTTCATTAAATGTCAAACCTTAGTTTGAACTTTTCTAACTCATCAATATAATATTAGTTTAAGTCTTCTGCTAGACTAATCCATGTGGAAATTTCCTCCCTCTCCAACTGTCTATTCAGGAAGTTGAGAGTGAGAGAGAGAGAGAGAGAATGTAATTTACCAAACACAATTTTATAAATTAAGGAAAAAAAACCTTTACTTAGAGTCAACACAAGAATTGAGGCAATTCTTGCATCACTGCATACGTTTGATGTTGTGCACACGGACGCGAGTGTGTCAAACATTTCTATGTAGTTTTAGTAGTTATAAATTAAATAACAATGTTAGGTATCATGAAAAGTCTTTCATGAAAATGATCATGAAAGATTTGTGATATTTGGATTACACTTAGAATAAAACACCACACACTAATCAAGGTAATCTTAGGGTCACAAATATTTCATGATCATTTTCATGAAAGACTTTTCTTGATCCCTAACATTTCTCTAAATTAAATCAACAGTCACAGAAAAATTTGTGCTTGAATTGTTAGTTACAGAAGAGTAATTTGAAAATAAAAATTTTGTGACAACAAAATATTAACACCAACTCAGCTTATTCATCCAAAAAAACACCAACTCAACTCTTTGCATGTATAATAAAATGGATAATAGAATAGATAAGATGGTTGTAATTGTACGAGCACGAAATAATTCTTCTCGTATGATCCTGTTGATCAAGTTTGCACTCCTCCAAACAATGTTGCTTTGCTACCTGAAAACACAAACGTGAGCTAACCGGCGGGTGTGTGCCGGAAACCCCTCCGATGCCTAAGTCAGCAACTAGACAATAGACAATAAGCTCTGTGAATTCTAAAGTAAGAATTGGGATACCTGTACATAGGTCTGGTCATGAGCTTTTATAGACTTGGCTTGGCCTATTCCTAGTAGGATTTCCAACTCTCCATATGAGAGTCCTCCTAGGAATCACACACCCTACTCACTACCAACCAAGTGAGATGGTTTTGCACAATCCTAGTAGGACTCTAACTCTCCTTAGCAGAGTCCTCCTAGGAGTCACACTCCTACTCACTACCAACCAAGTGAGATGGTTTATACAATCCCAGTAGGACTCTAACTCTCCTTAGCAGAGTCCTACTAGGAGTCTCATCACTGCAAGCCAAGTGAGATGGCTGAACCCTTTACCTCGGTTATACATTTCTGACCAAACTGCCTTATCTCGGCCCATTGCGCGGCCCAACTTCCAAAGAAGACTCTTCCTAGCTTGGCCCAATTTGTTTACAAATTTCCCTCTCAATTGCCCCTTAATTCCATTTGCGTAGCATGATTGGGATTATTTTTCCTCCAGCCGAGCTAAGAATGCCCCACTCTGCCGAACTAAATGTTGGTTATTCCGACCAACCCTCTTCAGCCTAGATCCTGATCTTAGTTGAAGAGAATAAAATGTTGGTTATTCCAACCAAGCCTCTTCAGCCTAGATCCTGATCTCGGCTGAAGAGAACAAAGTGTTGATTATTCCGACCAACCCTCTTCAGCCTAGATCCTGATCTCGGCTGAAGAGAATAAAGTGTTGGTTATTCCTACCAACCTAAAGCCAAGTGTTTGGTTTTTCCAGCCAAACGTCCTGCAGCCTGGATCCTTATCCTCGGCTTAGGAGAAGTGTTGGTTTTTCCGGCCAACCTCTTCAGCCCAAATCCTGATCTTAGCTGAAGAGAGCTCAAAGTTGGTTATTCCTGCCAATGTAGAGCGAAGTGTTTGGTTATTCCAGCCAAATGTCCTGCAGCCTGGATCCTTATCCTGGGCTTAGGAGGGGTGTTGGTTTTTCCAGCCAACCTCTAAGTTGGTTTTTCCTGCCAACCTAGAGTAAAGTGTTTGGTTATTCCGACCAAACGTCCTGCAGCCTGGATCTTTATCCTGGGCTTAGGAGAGGTGTTGGTTTTTCCAGCCAACCTTTAAGTTGGTTATTCCTGCCAACCTAGAGTAAAGTGTTTGGTTATTCCGACCAAACGTCCCGCAGCCTGGATCCTTATCCTGGGCTTAGGAGAGGTGTTGGTTTTTCCAGCCAACCTCTAAGTTGGTTATTCCGGCCAACCTAGAGTAAAGTGTTTGGTTTTTCCAGCCAAACGTCCTGCAGCCTGGATCCTTATCCTGGGCTTAGGAGAGGTGTTGGTTATTCCGGCCAACCTCTAAGTTGGTTTTTCCTGCCAACCTAGAGTAAAGTGTTTGGTTATTCCGACCAAACGGTCTGCAGCCTGGATCCTTATCCTAGGCTTAGGCGGGGTGTTGGTTTTTCCAGCCAACCTCTAAATTGGTTATTCCGGCCAACCTAGAGTAAAGTGTTTGGTTATTCCGACCAAACGGCCTGCAGCCTGGATCCTTATCCTGGGCTTAGGCGGGGTGTTGGTTTTTCCGGCCAAACTTTTTATTGCCCCCTAGTCGGGCAAAGACTTGTCTCGAAAGAGTTGGCTAATCCTACCAACCTTCCCAATTGCCCCTTAGTCGGGCAAAGACTTTAGCGTGGTCAATCCTCCTTGTCAACCATGTTATCTCTAGCCAAAAGCTTTTTGTCTGGTACCGCTGTTGTGCTAGATTCTTCCATGGTGCGCGCTCCATCTTCCTCTACCCGGATGTGTTGGTGCACTCTCTCCATCAGGGCCTCTATGTCTGCCACTATCCTTCTTATTACTTCGTCTTGCTCCCTTACGCGATCTTCGAAAACCTAAGGATCCATCTTCCATCTCTATCTCTCAGGGCTTTGAGAGCGGTGTGGACTTGAGCCCCGTCTTTCTCTTGCTTCTCTCCGCGGATTCCTTCGCCGGGGATCTAACTCTACCATGGGCAGGATAAAAGGCAAGCCTTCACGCCTTCCGCCCCCCTCCGGGGTTTGCCCATCAATGGCAGAGTGTGGTAAATCTTCATTGTGTGCCATTACTTTCAACTAGAGAGGAAAACTTGATCAAGAGGGTTTGTTCTTTGTGGAATTCCCACAGACGGCGCCAATTGTACGAGCACGAAATAATTCTTCTCGTATGATCCTGTTGATCAAGTTTGCACTCCTCCAAACAATGTTGCTTTGCTACCTGAAAACACAAACGTGAGCTAACCGGCGGGTGTGTGCCGGAAACCCCTCCGATGCCTAAGTCAGCAACTAGACAATAGACAATAAGCTCTGTGAATTCTAAAGTAAGAATTGGGATACCTGTACATAGGTCTGGTCATGAGCTTTTATAGACTTGGCTTGGCCTATTCCTAGTAGGATTTCCAACTCTCCATATGAGAGTCCTCCTAGGAATCACACACCCTACTCACTACCAACCAAGTGAGATGGTTTTGCACAATCCTAGTAGGACTCTAACTCTCCTTAGCAGAGTCCTCCTAGGAGTCACACTCCTACTCACTACCAACCAAGTGAGATGGTTTATACAATCCCAGTAGGACTCTAACTCTCCTTAGCAGAGTCCTACTAGGAGTCTCATCACTGCAAGCCAAGTGAGATGGCTGAACCCTTTACCTCGGTTATACATTTCTGACCAAACTGCCTTATCTCGGCCCATTGCGCGGCCCAACTTCCAAAGAAGACTCTTCCTAGCTTGGCCCAATTTGTTTACAAATTTCCCTCTCAGTAATAAAATTAAGGGAGAACACCAATTTTTTATTCCTCCATTTTTAACTCTTGGCAATGGGCTTGGCCGGCCCTAAACTTTTGGATTATGCCTAAGCCAATGGGTTTCGTCTTGTCAACGGGCTTGGCTTGGCCCATTCAATTTCCTAAAACCCAAGTCATGCTCATGGGCTTAAAAATGTGAGTTAATAAATTTAGAGGTAAATTATAAATACACCTCCTGAGGTTTGCTTAAAGTATCGATTGCCTCATGTGGTTTGAAAAATTACAAATACCTCATTGTTAGTATTTTTTATTTAACAGAATTAACCAAAAAAATGAAATTCATAATTGTTCTCTTATACAATAATAACATTACCTAAATTATTAATTAAAATATATTTCTAATATCATTAAAAACTGTTAATTGACTTGATGATTTATTAATAAAAGGGTCGATTTGTTATGAAATTAGAAATATCAGGGATGGAATGGAATTTCCAAAATCACAGGTGGCGATTCGCATTTTAATCAAACCTCAGGGGAAATATTTGTAATTAACCCTAAATTTAGGGTTGGGCTTGGAAAATTTAGGCATAATTTGGACTTGTTTTATTAAATTTAAAATTAATTAATTGAAAAAAGATTGAAGATTAAAATATCAGCGCAACTTTGATTTCTTGCCAAATGGCCCAACCCAAACTTTGAGAACTGATGACTTTGAGGGAGGAGCTAAAAAATGTCTTAAAAATACCAAATAATTTATTCTAGTAAATAAGTATGGTAATTTATTCTATACTCTCTGATTATTCTTAATAAAACACTTAAATAATTAAGACCGAGCACATTTAACGTATTCATTTCGTCACATGTGTCATGCTCCATTTGACCTTCTAGCCAAATTTTAGTTTTCTTAAACGGTATTGTACCTTTCTTTGATTTTGTCGAAGGGTTGAGCTGTTAAATGCTATCCAATGAAGGCATTTACACTATGTGGCAATCTGGCTTTTTTTTTTCCACACCACATTTGAAAATGCTTTGTGCTTTTTTACTTAAGAACTTGATAATGACAGGTGATTTATTTATGATGTACTAAAAAAAATATATTGATGGGTGATGAAGTTGCACAAGGAATGGTAGGAGAAGTTATTGATAGGTTTAGGAGTAGTATCGCGTGGTGCTTCACATGTATTGCGATTAATGAAAGGGTGATTCGAAAATATCAAAGAGCATGATGATTTGTAATTAGTCAGAGACATAATCCCATAATATCCTGGACCAACAAATAATTTTTCGAATGAAGGGGTGATTCGAAAATATCAAAGAGCATGGTAATTTGTAATTAGTCAGAGATATAATCCCATAATACCCTGGACCAACGAATAATTTTTCGAATGGTAGTCAAGGATGTCCATGTTGGTGATGATTGCTCATCATGCACTTTGTTTGTTGCAAAAGATCAAATTTCAATATTTGACTTATTTAATGGAAATGTGATGTCACTTTGCATAGTACGAAAAAAAGGATAGAAAGATTTTTAAAAAAATGTGCTAATATAGAGGATTTAATGAGTGACAAGTGCACATGTGCAAATGGACAATGTTGAAAAATGAAGAAGATAAATAATTGAAAATTTAATAATTTAAATTAAAAATTTTTCCGGATGTGTAGTTTTATAACTTTCGTGGATAGTTTTGAAAAAGTAAGATATGTGACATTTACATTAAATTTGATGTTAACTTTATATAATAGTATAGATAAAATATTTTATTAACTCTTAACTAAATGAAAAGTCTAGTTGAAATGGTCAATTATTTGAAAGTATTAAATTGTTATTATTAAATTGAATAGATTCTTGGAAAAATTAATCTAAAGTTCCTCTCCTATTTTTAGTAATGAAAGAGATCCACAATATTATTTTATAATGTCTAAGGTCCCTACAAAGAAATTTGATATCCCTCACCCTTCAAACCCTCACCCTCCTCTCTTTTTTTTTTTTCTCTCTCTCTCTCTCTCCTCGCTGCTCTTGTTCGATACCCAACTATCAAAATCATTCCTCTCTCTCTGATCCTTTTTTCTCTCTCGGTCTTCATCTCTGATGTTGTTGGCTTCACCTTCTCCTATATCTCTACCACGCCGTCGCCGGAATGGCACGATCTGAGTTGCGAACCACCACGATCTGAGTCGGACCACCGCAATTTGAGCTGAAATGAGATTGTGGAAGATTGACGGCGATAGAGGGAAGACTGAAACAGCGAAACAACGAGCTCGTGGACATCCAAAATCTAATAACGGCGAGGCAATGGGCACCCAAAATATTTCCCTCTCCACTTTCGCCGACTCCTGAAACAGCGAGCTCGTGGACATCAAAAATTAAGTTTTCTACATTTTTCGACTCTATAAGTGGCAGGCTCGTGGACACCCAAAAACCTTTCTCACATTCATCCAACGATATGTGCAGACAGGGTAATTGGAAACCCTGACTCCCCGCTCGGGTACTAAATAAAATATACAACTCAATTCCTGAAATCCGACTCAACTATCCGGACTTATACATCATTTATCCCCTTTGACATTTTCAAACATCCACAACATGATTAAATCATATGAGAATTTATTATACACCATGTAAAAAAACCTCAATTGTTCATTAAATGTCAAACCTTAGTTTGAACTTTTCTAACTCATCAATATAATATTAGTTTAAGTCTTCTGCTAGACTAGTCCATGTGGAAGTTTCCTCCCTCTCCAACTGTCTATTCAGGAAGTTGAGACAGAGAGAGAGAGAGAATGTAATTTAACAAACACAATTTTATAAATTGAAAAGAAAACCCGACTTAGAGTCAACATAAGAATTGAGGCAATTCTTGCATCACTGCATACGTTTGATGTTGTGCACACGGACACGGGTGTGTTAAACATTTCTACGTGGTTTTAGCAGTTATAAATTAAATCAACAGTCATAGAAAAATTTGTGCTTGAATTGTTAGTTACGGAAGAGTAATTTGAAAATAAAAATTTGTGACAACAAAATATTAACACCGACGCAGCTTACTCACCCCAAAAAATACCAACTCAACTCTTTTAATTCGCTAAAATAGATAATAGAATAAATAAGATGGTTGTAATAAAATGAGAAACTTACTAATAAGTCTCATATATAAAGTTCAAAACTTATCTAATTTCAAAACAAAATACTTGCATCAATTAGTCTTATATATTTTTAATTGTTACCAAAAATCTTTTTTTTTTTTTTTAAATTTATAGACGCTGTTACATCCCACTATCGTCAGACTTTCGTCAGACGGTCACCGAAAACTTGCTGGAATGTTCAATATCACCGGGAAGTCGCCGAAGTATCGTCGGAAGTTCATAGGAGTGTTATGAACATCAATGGAAGTCGCTGAAATGTCTAGAATGTTCGCTGGACGTTAAGAATATCATTGGAGACTCACCATAATGTCTAGAATATTACCGAAAAAAAAAGAATAAATGGAGAAATTAGAGCGAAAAAACATAGCGAAATGTGCTAAATATTGATAAAGTAAAAGAAAAAAAAAATGTAACAACAAAAAACAACAATGGGAAAAGAACATATGTTATTTTTCAATTTTTGTAGGATTTAAGCAAATAATCTCCAATATTGATCAAACTAAAAATAAGCTTTGAAATTGTAAAATATTACAGTTTCAAAGCAAAAATCTATTAAACATTTATCTTTATTAATCAAACTGAAAAACATGTTATGAAACTACAAAATTTTACAGTTATAAAGAATATTATGAAATTGTAAAATTTTACAGTTTTAAACCATGATTTATTACAGCACCACAAAAATTGAAATTGCAAAATTTTACAATTTTCACCACCTGTAACTAAAACTCGAAAACAATTTGTTCAGAACTTGAAAATTTTCTCTATTAAAACAGAAAAAGAGAAGTGTATAGTAGAGAAAAAGTAGAAACATTAAGAGATCAAAGAAGAGAGGCACATATAGAGAGATGATTATACTCCGACAACTATTTTTTGTTTAGATCTAGCTGGATCTAATGTAGACCTACTCAGATCTGATATAGATCTACATTAGATCTAAGTAGATCTACTCATCTTCTTTATCAGAAATATATCTTCTTCACCATCGGTGAGGGTGAAGTAAGGAGTCGATGGTCGGTAGTTGGCGGTGAATCTTAATCGATGGTAGTTATCAGTCACCGGTAACTATATATCAAAAAGAGAAAGAAAAGAAGCAAGATGTGGTTATCTGTCGACGATCGTCGGAAATCACAAAAAGCAAAAGATGTAGAGAAAAAGAATAACGTTATAGGACTTTTGAGTATAAACAAAAGATTGTGAGAATAAATAGGCTATACATTTTTCAAAGAGACATCTCGATAATTTGCCCTAATAAAATTAAGGGATCACCAATTTGTTATTCCTCTATTTTTAACCCTTGGCAATGGGCTTGGCCAGCCCTGAACTTTTGGATTAGGCGCGAGCCAATGGGTTTTGGCTTGTCAACGGGCTTGGCTTGGCCCATTCAATTTCCTAAAACCCAAGTCATGCTCATGGGCTTAAAAAATGTGAGTTAATAAATTAAGGGCTGGGCTTGGGAAATTTAGGCATAATTTGAACTTGTTTTATTAGATTTAAAATTAATTAATTGAAAAAAGAATAAAGATTAAAATATCAGCGCAACTTTGATTTCTTGCCAAATGGCCCAACCCAAACTTTGAGAACTGATGACTTTGAGGGAGGAACTACAAAATGTCTTAAAAATACCAACTAATTTATTCTAGTAAATAAGTATGGTAATTTATTCTATACTCTCTGATTATTCTTAATATAACACTTAAATAATTAAGACCAAGCACATCTAACTTATTCATTTCGTCACATTTATCATGCTCCATTTGACCTTCTAGCCAAATGTTATTTTTCTTGAACGGTATTATACCTTTCTTTGATTTTGTCAAAGGGTTGAACTGTTACTCTCCAATGAAGGCATTTACACTTTGTGGCAATCTTAGGCTTTTTTTTCCACACCACATTTGAAAATGCTTTGTGCCTTGTTTGGGAACCCTCTTTTTAGCTAAAAAACTAAAAAGTTACTAAATTAGTCAAAAAACCAACAATTCATACCAAAAAGTCAAAGATTCTCTTTTCTCTCTACTTTTTGCACATCTTTTCGTAAAAAGCCAAAAAATCATCTCAAACATACTAGTTTTTTTAGCTCATATTTTAGCTAAATAGCCAAAAAGTTACTAAATTAGCATGTTCCCAAACGAGGCCTAAGAACTTGATAATGACGGGTGATTTATTTATGATGTACTAAAAAAAAAATATTGATGGGTGATGAACTTGCGCAAGGAATGTTAAGAGAAGTTATTGGTTGGTTTAAGAGTAGTATTACGTAATGTTTCATATATATTGTGATTAATGAATGGGTGATTGGAGAATATCACAAAAATATGATAATTTGTAATTAGTCAAAGGTATAATCCCATGATACTCTGGTCCAACCAATAATTTTTCGAATGGTAATCAAGGATACGCATGTTGGTGATGATATCAAATTCCAATGTTTTAGTTATTTAATGGAAATGTGATGTCACTTTGCATAGTATCAAAGCCGCTCTAAGGGGACGGAAGGCAAGGCGGCCGTTCAAATTTATTAAATTTTGTTATTAATAAATAAATAAATAGTTTGAGATATTTTTTTATTGTTTACACAATCAAAAAAAATAGAGAGATGATATAATTCAAAAAAAATAATTTTTTTTTATAAAAAAAAATGTGCTAATATAGAGAATGTCAAATAGTACTCAAGTCATATATATTAATGAGTGACAAGTGCACATGTGCAAATGGACAATGTCGAAAAATGAAGATAAATAATTGAAAATTTAATAATTTAAATTAATTTTTCCAAATGAGCAGTTTTATAACTTTGGTGGATAGCTTTGAAAAAGTAAGATATGTGACATTTATATTAAATTTGGTGTTAACTTTATATAATAGTACAGATAAAATATTTTATTAACTCTTAATTAAATGAAAAGTCTAGTTGAAATGGTGAATTATTTGAAAGTTATAAATTATTATTATTAAATTGAATAGATTGTTCATAGAGTTTTACTGATTATACTGGTTACAATTAGTTGCCTCTGGAAAAAGAAAATTTTCAAAGTTTTACATTTGAATGATTGAATGAATTAATAATATTATCTACTAAAAATGAAATGAAAAATAAGTTAGATTATATAACTTTAGGTGGCAGATCAATATCATTTCCTGAAAGATGGTTAGTTTTGGAGTGAGTAAGTGCTCAGTAGAAAATACATTTAAAAGGTTATATAAATAATTGAGATGCATATGATCATGCCATGCATTAATAAGGATAAAATTCATATTTTCTCATTTAAAATCCAAAAATGTTCCATGCATGAATTTTATTCAACATCTCATTTGCAACCATGGGTGGCAAATCCGTTAGGACCACTACAACATTTTCTTAATTTAGTGACATTTGAAAGTGCCACAAAATTATTGGTTTAATGACATTTTGTAGTCTTGTGGCATTTTGAACAAGTGCCATTTGTATCCGTGCCACGGTAGATACTTGCAAGTGCCACTACACCATCATGGCTAAAAACTTTCAATGACATTTTGATGTCATGGTAGATATTATTTGTGACACTATCAAGCGCCATTAAAAAAAGAGTTAGTGACACTTATAAGTGTCATTACACCATCAAGACTAAAACCTTTCGGTGACACTTTAATGTCATGTAAACACTATTCGTGACGCTATCAAGTGCCATTCGTGACGATAATTCGTTGTAGAACAATTTGATCCGCTCTTGCGGAGAATCGAATCGCTAACCTCCCTCACCATAAACCTTATATACCACATTCTTCCCACTACACCTCTATAGCACCACATGATTATATATGCAACATATATTATTTATATAGTACATACATCTATATTAATATAAAAGTATATGTATAAACATAATTATTTTATTGAACATAATTTATGTAAAATAAACTATTTACTAGCAAAATAAAAAAAGAGCACTTTTGGCGACTAAAAATATTTTTTAGTCGCCAATTCTATACTTTTGGCTACTAATTATTTTTTAGTTGCTAAAACACTTAACTTTTGCCGACCAAAATCGGATTTGGTCGCCGAAGATGCACTTTTAGCTACCATAATTTTGGTCGCCAAAAAATTCAATTCCCGCCTTAGGATTTTAGTTCTCCCGTGCTAAAAATGACCACTTTTGGCGACTAAACTTATTTTTTAGTTGCCAATTGTAGACTTTTGACTACTAAAATTGTTTAGTCACCAAAAACCTTTACTTTTGGCAACTAATGCTGTTTTGGTCGCTGAAAGCTATACTTTCAGCGATCAAATTTTTTTTGGTCAGGAAATTTAGTCGCCGAATGTGCTTTTTCCTGTAGTGTATATTGAGTTTAATTTATTTATTTTTAATCATTTACTGCATTTTAAAAATTCAAAAAATATATTGACATTTTTTGTTTTTTCAAAAATGCCATTATAAGCTTGGAAAGTTTTTGGCTTAGTGGCATTTCTCAAAATGCTATAAAATATTTGTTTATGACACTTTTCACCTAAGTGTCATAAAAAGTAATTTGTACCTACCTAGTGTCCTGATATTTTTTAAAAAATGCCATTGCGACTAAGGTTAGTGGCATCTGTTGCTAAATGTCACGAACATAATTTTTTGTGTCATTATTTTATAAAATGCCAAAATTAATGTGACATTTCAGTATTATTTTATAAAATGCCAAAATTAATGTGACATTTCTTTATTGAAATGCCACTAGAGCCTTATATATTTGTGGTTCTGTGGCATTTTTCTAAAACATTTAATGTCAATTTTTATTTTTGTGGCATTTTCTAAAAACATGCCACTAGTGTAGTGTCACTAAAATATAAATTTGTTGTAATGACATTTTTGTTGTAGTGAAGTGACACTTTTTTAATTGAAATACCACTAGAGCCTTGTATGTTTGTGGCTCTATGACATTTTTCTAAAAAATGCCACCAAATATTCTTTTTGTGACATTTTTTAAGAACATGCCACTAGTATGGTGTCACTAAAATGTGTTTTTTTTGTAGTGGACGTCCCAAGTAAGAGCCATGGAACCAAACATACATATATAAATTTTATATACATAAAATATTCTCATATTTGCCAACTCTAATAACGACGAGGCGATGGGCACCTAAAATCTTCCCCTCTCCACTTTCGCCGACTTCTGAAACAGCGAGCTTGTGGACATCCAAAATCAAGTTTTCTACATTTTCCAACTTTATAAGTGGCAGGCTCGTGGACACCCAAAAACATTTCTTACATTTATTCAACGATATGTGCAGATAGGACAATTGGAAACCCTGATTCCCCGCACGGGTACTAAATAAAATATGCAACTCAATTCCTGAAACCCGACTCAACTATCCAAACTTATACGCCATTTACCCCTTTTAACATTTTCCAAACATACACAACATGATTAAATCATATGAGAATTTATCATACACCATGTAAAAAACCTCAATTGTTCATTAAATGTCAAACTTTAGTTTGAACATTTCTAACTCATCAATATAATATTACTTTAAGTCTTCTGCTAGACTAATCCATGTGGAAGTTTCCTCCCTCTCCAACTGTCTATTCAGGAAGTTGAGAGAGAGAGAGAGAGAGAGAATATGTAATTTACCAAACACAATTTTATAAATTAAAAAGAAAACCCAACTTAGAGTCAACATAAGAATTGAGGCAATTCTTGCGTCACCGCATACGTTTGATGTTGTGCACACGGACACGAGTGTGTTAAACATTTCTATGTGGTTTTAGCAATTATAAATTAAACAGTCATAAAAAAAATTTGTGCTTGAATTGTTAGTTACAGAAGAGTAATTTGACAAAAAAAATTTGTGACAACAAAATATTAACACCAACGCAACTTATTCACCCAAAAAAATACCAACTCAACACTTTGCATGCGCTAAAATAGATAATAGAATAGATAAGATGGTTGTAATAAAATTTTATGAGAAACTTACCAATAAGTCTCATATATAAAGTTTAAAACTTATATAATTTCAAAACAAAATACTTGTATCAATTAGTTCTATATATTTTTAATTATTACCAAAAATTATTATTTTTTATTTTAAATTTATAGACGTTGTTACATCCCACTACCATCAGACTTCCGTCAGATGGTCACCGAAAACTTGCTGGAATGTTCAATATCACCAGGAAGTCGTCGAAGTATCGTCGGAAGTTCGCAGGAGTGTTATGAACGTCAATGGAAGTTGCTGGAATGTTTAAAACGTTCGCTGGACGTTAAGAATATCATTGGAGACTTACCATAATGTCTAAAATATTACAACAAAAAAAAAAAGAAAAGAAGAATAAATGGAGAAATTATAGCAAAAAAAAAATAGCAAAATGTACTAAATATTGATAAACTAAAAACAAAAAAATGTAACGACAAAAAACAACAACAATGGAAAAAGAATATATGTTATTTTTTTAATTTTTGTAGCATTTAAGCAAATAATCTCCAATATTGATCAAACTAAAAGCAAGCTTTGAAACTGTAAAATGTTACAGTTTCAAAGTAAAAATTTATTAAACATTTATCTTTATTAATCAAACTGAAAAACTTGTTATGAAACTGCAAAATTTTATAATTCTAAAGAATATTATGGAAACTGCAAAATTTTACAGTTTTAAACCATGATTTATTGCAGCACTAAAAAAAGTTGAAAGTGTAAAATTTTATAGTTTTCACCGCCTATAACTAAAACTCAAAAATTACAGCAAATAATTCAAGATCATGCGTAGGGTAGTTCTTCTCATGAGTTTTTAACTGACGTGAACCATGTGCCACCACCTTACCCTCTTGCATCAATACACATCCCAAACCTTTCCCAGAAGCATCACAATATATGGTGTAACCAAACCCTCTCTCTGGAATGATTAAAATTGGTGCAGAAGTCAATCTAGCTTTTAATTCTAAGAGGGATTTTTCATACGACTCACTCCAAACAAATTTTACACCTTTTCTGGTTAGTCTCGTCAATGGTGATGCTAGAGTAAAAAAGTCTTTCACAAACCATCTATAATACCCAGCAAGACCCAAAAAGCTACATATCTCAAAGGCGTTCTTAGGTTATTCCCAATTCTGCACCGCCTTAATTTTTGAAGAGTCTGCAGTAACCCCCTCTCCGGAGACAACGTGACCCAAAAAGTTCACCTCAGAAAGCCAAAACTCACATTTCTTATATTTAGCATACAACCGGTGTTCCTTAAGCAGCTATAAGGCAATGCGGAGGTACTCTTCGTGCTCCTCCTCGGAAGGTGAATAGATAAGAATATCATCCACAAACACCACTACGAATTTATCAGGATAATCAAGAAAAACTCAATTCATTACGTTCATAAAAATGGCAGGGGCATTGGTTAAACCAAACGGCATCATGAGGAATTCATAGTGGCCATACCGAGTACGAAAGTCCATCTTTGGAATATCTTCCTCTTGCACACACAACTGATGATAACTCGATCTTAGATCTATCTTTGAGAAACATCGGGAACCCTTAACTTGATTGAAAAGATCATATATCCTAGGCAGTGGATACTTATTTTTAACCATGACCCTATTCAGTTTGCAGTAGTTGATGCATAACTGCAACATTGGAAAAAAGAGTCAGTGCTTTCCAAGGCAAGTTACTATGGCGTATGTGTAGCTGATTTTTCGTGCTCCTTAGAGGGGTTTAGTCTCCTCGGGTACGATAGACCTACAGTTCGGACTCCCACAGTTCTCAATCTGGTTTCACAAGTGCAATGTAAAACAGAAAAAAACAAATGAGAGTCCAAATTCAGCAAATCCTAGAAAATCCATTAATCATCAGAGATGCCAAAAATGGACTGCATTTCCAGATTTTAGCGTCGCCACCTAAATATTTTTAGAAAATTTAGGAAACTCGTGACTCGTGCCAAAGGCCACTTGTCCGTCATAACCAAAGTGTCTCGACTCGGGAACTTAAGTATGAGAGAGGAAGGTCATGAATTGAGCACCCTCGTCACTCGATCAAAGATCGGCCTTTACTAACCATGATGTGAATTCTATCAACATTATATGCTCTTTTTCTGATTTTATTATGCTATCTTTCTATGTGAGGCACACAAGTATAGACTGTTTTGCTTGCTTTGAAAATGACTTGATTTTATGTGATGATTTTAAAAGAGTTTTAAGTGCACACAACTCAAAAGAAAAAAAATGAGCTCGTACATACATTTGATCAAAATCATCCCCAATGCAAGTAAAATAACCTTCATCCATAGGCATTCAAATAGTTCATTTTGAGTAAGCACACAACCTCATGGTAAGATGCTAAGTATGGCAATACAAACATACATATAATACGCTAAAGCAAAAATGCTCACTTAGTACTCAACCGAGGCAAGCCAAAGAAAATAATATAGTTAGAAAAATACATGATTCTAATATGCAAAATGGCTAATGCAATGCATATAAAAATGCAACTACTAGATTTGGCTACTAACGTGACATGTGAAGCAACTCAAAACATGAGGTAGCGCACATAATCAAATAGGAAATGGTAAGAGCATTATGCATGATGAGTCGATTTTTAATGTATGCAAAAATGGATACAAAGCATGGGAATGATAAAAGAAAACATGATGCTATATACAACCACGGTAAACATGTAAGTAAAAGGGAGAAGAAAGAAATGGGAATTGGAAGACATACCTCAAATATTACAAATTTCCCTAGCACAAGAGGGTTTGAATGGCCTAATCAACTAATTATTACAATACCAAATGAATTAACTAATTATTACATTTGCATTAAAGAAACAAAAACAAGGACAACATGCATGCGAGTGAGAATATCCTTCAGAAATTGCTCTATCTGCCCTCTGGAGAACTGTCTTGTTTTACCCTCAGCCATTGCTCTATTTTGCTAACAACAGTCCTCTGTGTGTACACTCTGATGCCCGACCGGCCCACAATGAGGCTCAGCTGTATCCAATAAAATCCGGTCTTGCCCTAATTTTTGGCAAAAAGATTGTTTTGTGCACTGAGGTGAAAACAATGCAGATAGATTGTTTCTAGGAGATACTTATCCCCTTTGCCCTTTCCTATCAGGAATATATTCAAGGGAGGAGTAGAGGAGTAGATTTGATTCTCAAATCATCAATCATCGCAAATTTGTTGCGTGATGAACTTAGAAGTGATAGGACAAGAGTTTAATAAACGCAACAAAAGATAAACACTACCTCATCCCTATCATGGAATTGCTTCAAGAGAGGGGGGTAGACATGTTTCATGAACCATCAAACATCACAAAAATAGTATGCGATGATTCTAGAAGCAACAGATTTAGTATAATGTCTGATTGAACCTAACCAATTTTTATTATCCTTTTACCTTTTTACATTGAGGTGGTGATTAAGTCCAAAAACAGTAAAAGCCTAGCAAGCATGACTTAATCCCAAGAAATAAACTCTTCGAGCCCTTTTCTACGACAGAAAATTACAAAGGAGAAATTAAAGCCATGTACAAGCGATAATGAATTCGAAGTCAAACCCGAAATGAGCAATAATGACTCCAAATCCAAACCCGATAATGAGCTACAATGAATCCTTCCTTTATGATTTCGAAGGGCCTAACTAGAAAATTAGTCCTTTAAAAGTAATGCACCGATGATCGGAGGAGATCTCAAACAAGAGATTGGGCTTAGTATAAGGAAAACGCGATGCCTTGGTAATGAACATTCGAAGAGATTAAACCATTTAGCACGAGGTACCACTCCCTTATACCAAGAACAATAATCCTTCATTTGATACAACCCTTGATCGAAAGAGTAAAGAAAGAGGGAAGGTTGCAGAGAGCAAATGAAAAGGTGGTGATTACAACGGTATGGATATTTACATGAAAGCTATGGAAAGAGAAACTATCAACTCAAATGGATTGAAGACTATGGCCTATACACCAAATCCATGACGACTTGCAACAACACAATTATAATATTCAAAGCATAAATTAAATAGACACACTAAACAGCCCCTAAACTCAAGCATAAATTAAATAGACATACTAAACAGCCCCTAAACTCACAAAACAGTGACCAAAATCCAAAGGAAACAAGTAAATGAGGTAAAGCAATGAGCTATGGAATAAGGTCTAAGGAAGGGTGGCTAACCCCTCCACCCTTTGTAGCTTTTAGTCACATATTCCAGCCCTTCAAAACAGCTCAAAAATAGTATGTAAGACAAGAAAATGAGAGGAAGAGAATGGAAAAAGAGTAAAGAAGATGGTGCAAAAATTATACCTCTTCAAAGTGAGGAAGTTCTTTGTTAACAACTTGATTTCAAACAACCTCAAGTTTCTGAAAAATAGTTTGAAACTTCAACAAAAAGCTTCAAGAACAAGCTCTAATGGTGTATGTATTATGTATGTATAGCTCAAAGGTGGTATGGAGATCGAGAGGCTCTTTCAAGGGAATGAAGGGTCTTTTTAGCTCTCAAAAGCCTAATGGTCTTTTCAACCCCAAATTCTGAAGGGGAGGTCGTATTTATAGAATTTGAGATAATTTGGTCCTAAATATCTTCAAAAAAAGACAGCTGGCGGATTCTTGCAAGATATTTTGTTTATCGCCCTTTAGACCCAGTCGGGTCACAATACCCACAGCCGGGTCTCGATGGTGTTCCCCTGGCTCACTGTTGCACGCTCAGTACAGGTAAACAAAATATAAAATGTTTCAAAAATAGGTTTTGAGGTCTAAAACATTTTGGCCAAACTAGAGTGTAAGGTTGGGATTTTAGAGCTCAAATCCGGATTCTTTTGCTGAGAGTTTCAAATGATTTATACAGTGTAACTTTTCATCATCGGATGTTCGGAACGAAGTGCCCAAGTCTTAAGAGCAGTCAAAATCGGGTGTCTACAATTGCCCCTTTTTCACAGAGCTCAAAGTCATGAAATGACGTGAGTGAATGTCAAAGCCCAAAGACGACCTTTTTGACAAAGTTGTAAGACTTGGGTAAACAAACAAAATGTAAATGCAATTGATTGAACTCGAAATTTGCCTACATATCCCTTTGCAAGGAATCAAACCAGCGTAGTTCAAGGGCAGGATGCAAATAACATGCTCAAAATGAAAATGAAAACTAGACTTACACGCTTCGCGAAGCCGATTATTTTTGAAAGTTCATGGTTATGCAATGCACTACAATGAGTAATAACAAGATGACAGCATATGAAACAACCCCTAACCTTAAATCAAAATTGGTCCAACTGTGTTTCACACGGAAATGAGTAAGCAAAGGTCAATTCCAAACACGTTTCATGTGAAAGGAGGAAAGAAGGTGTAACCAACAGACGTATCTAACTGTATCTCATATGGAAAGAGATAAGGTTTTAACCGAACTATGTCTCACGCAAAAAGGGTAAAAAACACAAGCCAAACTACGTCTCATGTAGAAATGGTGAAAATAATGCAAGCTGAACTATGTTTCATCCAGAAATGGGTAAAATATGCAAGCCAAACTACGCCTCACGTAGAAAGGGTAAAAGATACAAGCCTGAACACAGGAAATGCGAAATGGGTGAGGGTGCAAGCCAACTCACACTCATGTGATAAGGGTGAAATTATAACCCTAAAAGCAGGAAATGCAAAAAGGGTGAGAGTGCAAGCCAAATCACGCTTGTGTGCTAAGGGTGAAATTACGAGCCTAAATGCAAGAAATACGAAAAAGGGTGAGGGTGCAAGCCAACTCACACTCGTGTGATAAGGGTGAAATTACAAGCCTAAATGCCGGAAATATGAAAAGGGTGAAGGTGCAAGCTAAATCACGCTCATGTGATAAGGGTGAAGTTACAAGCCTAAATGCTGGAAATGCGAAAAGGGTGAAGGTGCAAGCCAAATCACACTCGTGTAATAAGGGTGAAATTACAAGCCTAAGTGCTGGAAATGTGAAAAGGGTGAAGGTGTAAGCCAAATCACACTCGTGTGATAAGGGTAAAATTACAAGCCTAAACACAGGAAATGAAAAAAGGGTGAGGGTGCAAGCCAAATCACATTCGTGTGATAAGGGTGAAATTACAAGCCTAAACACAAGAAATACGAAAAGGGTGAGGGTACAAGCCAAATCACGCACATGTGATAAGGGTGAAATTACAAGCCTAAACACAGGAAATGCGAAAAGGGTGAGGATGCAAGCCAAATCACACTCGTGTGATAAGGGTGAAATTACAAGCTTAAATGCAGGAAATGTGAAAAGGGTAAGGATGGAAGTCAAATCATAGTCGTGTGATAAGGGTGAAATTGCAAGCCTAAATACAGGAAATGCAAAAAGGGTGAAGGTGCAAGCCAAATCACAATCGTGTGATAAGGGTGAAATTACAAGCCTAAATGCAAGAAATGTGAAAAATGGAGAAGGTGTAAGCCAAATCACACTCATGTGATAAGGGTGAAATTACAAGCCTAAACGCAGGAAATGTGAAAAATGGTGAATGCAAAGCTACCTACATTTTCACGCAGAAAGGGGAAGAGTTCAAGCCAAACTACATTTTCCATACAGCACGGTTGAGAGTGATGAAATTGTTATGAAAACCAGCCTAGACGTGCTTACCGTGAAAAGGGTGAAAGCTACACTAGGGGTTAATGCTCTTCGAACATTAAAGGTGCAATATGCTCTTCGAACACTAAAGGTACAAAGGTTCTGAAACCCGGTATATGAAACTAACCCATTCCAGGAAGCAACATTTTTAGAAAATGTGTCGAGGAGCGATGCTTATAGAGGTTACCTCATTTTGTATGTAAACTGAATTTAGACTTATGCGTACCATGCCGTGGGAAAGTGACACATAGTACAAAATAGAAACAACTCTGCTAATTTTACTCTTAAAAGTCCAAATCCACATTTTAATATGTCCCTGGAAAATAGCGAGATGAATAGAAATTTATTCTGAACAATTGCTCCGTAGTCCTTGAAATCTGGGACAGGCTCTGATGTAAAACAAAAAAACACCGTTCTTCTTTTCCAACTGGGACCTACCCATGCCTAGGGCCACAAAATAGAATCAAAATTAGGTGTTCTGCATTTAGAGCTGGCTGGGTAAAAAAAAAGTCGGCCAGGCTTCAATAAACCTGGCCAAGTTACGATAGCGGCGCAAGGTAGATTGGGAATTTCACAACCCATGGCCCTTTAAAATATTTTGGGACCTTCATTTCACACACACCCACATTTGAAAAGCTTCTCCCTCTCTCTCTCTAGGATCCTCATCTCTCTAGATTTTCCCTCTATTTGCATTACCCAACAACCCTTGCAAATGTTTCCTTGAAAACCCTTTCAATCCTCTACATTTTGGACCGATCATATTTTGTTTTGGTTGAATCTGGGATTTCTCTTGGTTTTTCTTGGGTTCTCACAAGTTTGCCGAAGCTTTTCCCTTTTCTTCCTTTGATTTTTCATTCTCTATTTATTTTCTTTCTCCTAGGGCTTGGATTTTGGGATTTTTCACTTCATCTCACTTACCTACTTACTTTTCTCTCGTATTTTCTCATTTTCTCCCCATGGCTGATGATGAGGTTCCCATTCTGGACCCTGCCGCATATATTGGAGTCATCTTTGGTGGGGACTTGGTGGCTGAGGATATTCCTCCTCCTATACCAGAACCCGAGTTGCTCTCTTTTGCTGATAGACCTTTCGACATGGCCACCTACCAGCCACGCACACATGCCTTGACTCTTGGTGGCATTATGAGGTTCGAGGGTCTCATTTTTTGGATTGATGAGGACATCCTATTGTGAGAGCCATTGGAGCACTTATCTGCTGATGCCTCCACAGTAAGAAACCATTCTCTTTGAATATGTTTATTGAAACATTATTGTCTTTTTGCTGAAAATGTTAACCATATTTCTACTGCCATAGGTGATGGCCAGGAAGATGGGTGGCTACGGGCTCTATTTTTGGCCTTCAACACTGATACGAAAGGCTCTCTTGGGAGGTCCGCACTCTAGTTGATAACACTGGCTTCGGTCCTTTCTGCTCAGGCCTTATACGGATAAGGGCTGAGCCACTTTTGTACGGTGCTCTAGTGGAAAGGTGGTAGGACACCACCAACTCCTTCTAGTTTTCATCTGCCGGAGAGATGACCATGACTCCGTACAACTTGTCGATGCTCATCGGTTTACGAGTAGGGGTTGGCGCCCCGATCCCATTTGGTCTTGATATGTCACAATGGAGAGCTACACAGCTTTATCTTCTCGAAGCGATCCCAGATATTACAAGCCATGGGATGGTACACTACAGCTGGTTCTTGGAACCTTTCTCTGCACTCCAGCCAACTACTCCAGAGGAGATTGCTCAGCACGCTCGCGGATTCCTCAAGTATCTCCTCGGTACTACCCTGTTTGCAAATAGAGAGAACACCATGGGGTTATACGTTTTGAGAGCACTGGTGCATCTCCCGCAAGTGGCATAGTATGATTGGGGTAGTGCCAGCTTGGCCACCCTCTATTGTTACATGAGCTCGGCATCCAGCCGAAAGGCAGACTCGCTTGGCGGCTATTGGAAAGTCTGGGTGGTAAATTTTCTTCTCTTTCTTTCGATTCTGTTACACACATCATGCTTTATGCTTTGCATTTTTTTGTATATGTATACTTCCTTTGCCCATTCAATTCACAAACCTGTTCCCCTTTTATAGTTATGGGTTTACACTTACTTCACCTCAATCACCCCAGTCCTAGTGCGACCTATCAAGTTGTCTATACACTGCTTTCGGTACTACAACTCCAGATTTGAGCGCCGGCGACGCATAAACCGTGACTTTCCCTAGTTCCGCCACTTCTATGACACAATCACCGCAAAGAGGGTAACAAAATCTCATACTGATCCGCTTTTGCATACTGTTCAACCCTTGTATTCTGATATCTAACATTTGACTTGCATTCTCTACCTGCAGATTGAGTAGCACCCTTGGGCGGGTATCCCCCAAGTCTCAACAGTGACCCACGCTGCTGCATGAGAGGCCTTCACCATGCAGATTCTGTTTGAGGGCTCGTTCAGAAGGATGTATTATTTGGGAGAGAGATTCATCCATCAGACTACAGGCCGAGTTGATCCTGACGTTCCACACCCCCCTCTTTCAAGTATGAGGATTGCCTATGATATTCAAGATGGACCCATGATTGACCATCTCATGCTAGGGGTGGATGGTGAGTTATACCACGGAGCCGGCAACTTCATCACATTCTTACAGACTCATGTGATGGCTCCTCTTACCCTGGGTGTGGCCCGTGCACTTCCTGAGGCTGCTGTTGCTAGAGGAGCTCCCGCGGCCGCTTTCATCCCTGGCCTTCCTACGATCCCTACTGAGATTGTATACATGCGACCAGACAAGGTGATCGAGCAGATCCCTTTTGAGCACATTGAGGAGAGGGATCGCAGGTTGGTGGTTGCTCCTGATGTTGAGCAGGTAAGCATTTCCCCTATATTTCTGCCCACTGTGCTTTACAACTTTGTTCTACATTCTCAAGTTTTCTCTCATTTACAGGTGCCTATGGGGTATGTTAATGACCTTCTCCGAACAGTTGACCGACTACTTCTCATGGTGCGGAGGAGACAGACTGCTTTGGTTACTCATGGGATTGAGGTACACTTACTTTATCCATAGTTTACTGTTTTACAATCTTGTTCACAATTCTACTGAATCTATTCTAATACCTTATTCTTTTCAGCTTGAGTCGGCATCGGCTGCACCTACAGGACCTCCTCCAGCTGGGAGAAGGAGAGGGGGACGGGTCCCAACGAGGGATAGAAAGCGGGCTGATCGTGGAAGAGGTAGAGTGAGACGACGCTCCCCTTCTTTTGAGGAGACTTTTGATGAGTATGCCGAGTACACTGCCTCTGAAGATGAGGGGGATAATGCCGACATCCAATCCAGTGGTGCCAGTGATGATAGTGATGCACCTCCTCTACGACCGAGGATGAAGAAGGCCAGGATGGGTTGATTTTTATTTTTTCCTTTTCTTTTTGCTTTGTAGTTAGGAACCATGTAGCTTCAGATAGACCTCTTGTTTTGTTTTTGAAGACTTTTCTTTTATTTTTGCTTTTGTGAAACAAAATCGGGGTTAGACCCAACAGTTTATGAAAAGAAAGAATGTTTTTGTTTTTGCACAACACGTGATGAATGGAACAGCACTTGCGCAACAGAGCAGTTGGAACCTAGAATGCTTGCTTTTGAATTTATTCTAAACCGGATAAAGAGCGTGCAACTGGACAAAATGTAGAATACAACTCAACAAAAGAGAAACAAAACAAAATCGACCTAATAACACCAAATAACACATGTTGAAACCAAGGCAAGACTCAAAACAAGACAACAGAACTCTACACTGAAACTGGCTGCCTCTGCAGTTGCCACTGCTTTGGACAGAAATTTGGACCCGGCTGGGCCCAAATGAACACGGCCGAGCTTCAATTGGCACAGCCGGATCTAAAAAGGCGGTTGAGCAGTAGGATGCAGCTTCCATGCATTTCCCATTCCCAATCTCTATAAAAGGTGTTCCCATACTGTTTTTTTTTTCTTTGGCAGAACAGCAAATTTTTGATATTTTGCTCCAAAGATGAAGATGTTACTTGGAAATAAACTCAAAGATTGGATATTCTCTTTGGATGGGTTGGAAAAGGTGTGATCTTCTTTGGCAAGGTTATCGCCAACGTGCTCTCTACATATGCTTGCTCGCTCATTACCTTCTTGCCCCTATTGGCAGAGGAGTCAATACTCATTTGATCGAAGTGGCTCAGCGCCTTAAGGAGGGCCGAAGCTGTATAGGCTTGGCGCTAGCCAAAACCTTAATGGGTTTGGAAGCTTTCCACAAGCGAGAGACTTCTCGGTTTGCGAGGAGTCCACTACTTCTCCAAGTATTGTTTCCCACCCTTTCTCACTTATGATTTCTCACATCACTTTGGCACTCGCTCTTTATTTTCTCTCAAAATCCTTTCCCTTACTTTTTCTCTCAACGCACATCTCTCTATTCTTTAATCTCTCTTCTTTTTATCCCTTCCCAAGTGTGGTTGATGGATAAAATGAAAGTCATGGACCCTTGCCCCGAGTACTCAGCCAAATCTTACTTCTTTCACATACGGCTAGTGAGCTTTCCCACGGAGGGGTTGTGGTGCAACTAGATGTGTAGCAAATCCACGACTAACATTGCTTGGCGTTGCCCTTGGCTTAACTTGACCGAGATGTATAGCATGTCTCGCCAGTTGGGTATACAATTGATCAGCCTTACACATTGTGTTTTCTACTTCTCATTTCGATTAAGAAGACAATACGGGCGTAAGTAGAGTCATCCAGATGAGGGGGTCGAATACTCTGCTTCATTTCCAGTCCGTGCTTCACACTTGGCTCGATACCTCGTTGCTTGAAGGATGAGAAACCTGACTCGACTGTGCCCCTAGTTCATCACTTTGACTACATTTTTTTGTTTATGGCTTTTCACTAAAACAATTTTGACCAACGCGATAGTTTAGATTAGCATGCTTGTTCTACTTTCTGTTTTGAAATCATGTAAGTCAAGTTGTGAGTATTGAAAATTTTCCTTTTTTGGGTCCAAGAAATGGTCTTGTTTTGGAAAAATGTAATAATTTACGAGAAATTTAGTCAACTTCACTAAAATCCTCAAAAATTGTTTTTGTAAATAGCCAGTACCGACCAACGTGGAATTAACTCTTGAAATGCATAATCTCAAACCCGAACTTGATTTGTCTTGTAGCTAAATCTTTTAACGGAATAGGACGACTGAATTTGAACAAAGATGAGCCAATTTGAACATGGATACGATAGCCTAGTTGAATAAGGATAAGCCAATCAACATGGATGAGACAACCATGATGAAAATGATTGGGGCCAAACTTCAGGATGAAATTGCCTACGTATCCCAAAGACGTGGGAATCAGGCCTCACGGAGTTCCTGGGTTAAGGTGCACTCGGGTATTAACTCTCTCCTTTTACGCTATAACTTTTGCCAAAGCTGCCCTTCGGGTTTTCGACTTTGCGAGCTATATTTTTCTTTTCTCTCTCTTTTTTTCTTTCTCTAACTTTTGCCTGGGTCGCCCTTCCGGGTTCTCGGCCCAGTGAGTTTCTCAAGGATAGAAAATTTTAAATTGTCCATGTTGATTGGTTGTGAGATCTCTAAGCCATCTGAATCCATGAGAATGGCTGTTGTTCCAGACCAAATAGTCTTGACGATGTAAGGGCCCATCTAACTGGGTCTGGATTTGCCCCTAGTGTCATGGATAAGAACTTGATTGTCCTTCAATCATAAATGTTTTTCTCTCATTTTTGGGATTTGGCTTTGTTGTTAGTCTCCATTGTCTTAAAAAATGACCCAGTTTTGCTTCCTTCGATCACATCTGACCTTATTGCCCCTAGCTCAAGAGCTGCTTCTAATCCAGCCATGCAAGCTTCCTTCGATCACATCTAACCTTATTGCCCCTAGTTCAAGGGCTACTTCCAATTCAGCCATGCGAGCCTCATATTATGGTTGATCGGTGAACATTCCGAATCAAAGTTTGAAAGCAAAGGAGTTGAGTCTCAAAGCCGAGAGTGATCCTATGTTGTACAATCCAAAGATCAATTCCAAGCATATCTTCGTGGGACAACACAAAAATATTTTTGAAATCTTTTAATAAAGCGACTCGTCACTCGTGCTCCTCTGAAGACAATGTAGAACCAATCTGGACCAAGCCAAGATCTTTTTCAGTACCCATATTAACAGACATGATCTGATTCATTAAGGGCTTTAGCACACCTCTCTTCTCCTCAATCGATCAATTTTGAAAATCCCAAGGAATTCCTCCTTCTTTGTTTTCACTACAGTTTTGGAAACATTTTTGAAAAGCTTTAGTCAATGTAATGATTTAAAGGCACAGAGAAATAGGTGAAAGTTACTGCAGTTCCATTCAAAATTTTTGGCTCCATGATTTGAAACAAACTTAAAAGAAAGATCGAAAAGGACAAACACAAACAAGATAATGTTGTCCGAGTTAACACCCCCGAAATCACCAAACCCTAATGCAACAAGAATGACTCAACACCCAATTCAGAAAGTAAAACAAAAAGTCTTTTCAAATTGCTAAAATCAATGCGTGCCATCCACCACGTTTGGAGTAAAATGCATGCCATCAGCAGGTGGTTCATCCCTGATCACAAAACTAGTTGCATTATCCCCTAAGTTCATTGATCCAACGTCGATAGACTTTGTAGGACCTAGTGAGGTGATGACCTTGTTGTCAATCAGGTCTTGAATTTCATGACAAAGGCGAAAGCTACGGTTAGTGTCATGGCGAGGTTGCTGATGGAAGGCACAATACTTGGTAGCATCATGCCTGGCTGAAAGCCGATTAGGGAGAGGCTGAGAATCAAGGGGTTTGAGATGGCCTTGTCCTATGAGAATTTGGAGAGCTTTGGACAAGGTCATGTAAACAGGATTGAAAGTGCGGCTACCAGTCTTGAAGGTATTGACAGAGGGGTCAACAAGTGTTGACTAGGTTTGGAAACTTCCTATGGGGGTAGGATTGGAGCTGAAAGGGGTATTTGTAGTACAACATCCTTTTTCATGGCTTATCCCCTAATTCAAAATGCCCCCAACCTGAGCGACAAAAATGTCACCCACAGTCTTTGCAACAACCGCAAGCACTTGCTACTTGTTCAACCCTTTGACCTTCAAAGCCTTAATAGCCCACTGAAGATGTGCATAGGGATCAATACTTGCCCCGGCCTTGTTCTTGCCACTCGCTTCAGCTTTGCCAAGGGATTGGATGGCTATATCAGAGTGAGGCCCATTTGTTGTTGACATGTCATCACCCAAACTTGAGATAGCTTCGGGTTGGCACTTTCCAATTGCAGCTCTCCCCAAGATTGGGGAGCTTTTTGACTTGAAATTTTTGGCATGTGATGTGGTCAATAACGAAGCCAAGATCCCAAAGGCTAAATCTGCCACAATTCTCTGAAGATCTTCAATCATGCTCAACAACTCAGAAGTAGTGCGTTCGGCCATTAGTGCCCGCAGTGTATTTGAACCAATTTAGTCTTGATGAATCGGCTGGGTTGGAATTTTTGGAGTATGTTAGACTGGAATTGGGCTAGTGTGGGGTTCAAGTGCATCATCATACACAAGTCCGTACTTGCTAGAATGAACACCTCAGGCTTGGGTAAATGGGCTGGGGTGATGTATATGTTGGGGTTGTAGGTAGATGGCAGTATATGGATTAAGTTCAAATTTTGAGGAGGAGGAGGTACGCGGTCATGTACAAGGAGTGGGTTTTTGGTTACATTAGGTTTCTAAGGTGGAGTTATAGTCTTATTGTCGATGAGATCCTAGATCTCATGATGAAGGCGAAAGCAACGGTCAATGTGATGACCGTGCTACTGATTGTATGCACAATATTGGGTAGGGTCGTGCTTAGTTGGGAGTGGGTCAGGAAGGGGTCAGGGATCAAGAGGTTTGAGAAACCCTTTTTCCATTAGGACTTTTAGTGCACGGGTTGGGCTCATCTAGAGAGGAGCGAAAGTTCTGAGTTAGGCTTGGACTGGGTAGGTTGTTTGTGGGCTTATACTAGCGAAAGGATCGGCAGTCTTGGGATTGGTAGTGACGGTACTAATTTTGGCAGGCCTAGGAATAGTGCTATTGCTAGCATTGGTAAGCCTAGTAAACGACCCGTTTCTCGGTTCATTTGTTCTCTAGATAATTCCCTTCTTGAAAGCGCTCTCAATCTAAACCCCCAATTCATGTAAAGCAGCGAAAGTAGATAATGGCGCAACTATCATCCTCTGTAACATGTCTAGTTCAAGGTTCTGAACTACCAATCGAACATGTTCCCTCTCTGAAGGCCTGTTTGGCATTCAGGTTGCCTTTGCCCTCCATCCAGCAATGAAGTCGATAAAGAGTTACTTGGGATTTTGAGAGGTTGCCTCTAGTTCGCTGATCGTTACCTCTATCTGAGTATTGTCGGAATACTGATTAACAAATCCATCAAATAGTTCTTCCTGGTTCCTCTTGGTCGAGTCTTCCAGTTTGGCATACTAGGTTGCCGCCACTTCTGATAAGGTCCTTCTGAATAATGAAAATTTCTGAGCCCGCATCAAGCCTATTGGTTTCAAGATATCCGAGAAGAGACGAACGTGGACAATAGGATCTCCAATTCCATCAAACTATCAATGTACTGTATTTCGAACTTCTCTGGCAATCTCACATAAGCCTCAATATAACCGTCTTCAATGTCTATGATGGAATTGAAGCCTTGAGATTTCTTAAGCATCTTCTCTAGCTTGGCAATTTTTATCATGGCAAGATCGATGTCATTGATGTTGAAAGGAAGAAGTCCTCCGTGAGGCTGTGTTGGAGGCCCGAAAGCTTGAGCTTGTGCCAATGCCTCTTGGGGATCCAGAACTTGAATGTTTTCAACCAGCAGAGGTGGGTCAAGATTTGGCTGGGCAACTGGGACTGGATGTATGGTATATGCTGATGCCCCAGATGGGCGTCACATTTCAGCAATAGTCTGATCTTGCACAACTATCCTCTAGTTTAATGTATCCATGGCCTGTTGGAATGCTGTCATCATAGCCGTAACTTCTTCCGCACTTTACGCCATTATAGATCTAGGCGAGTCAGATACTGGTGAATTGAGCGAGTGGGAACGAACGGGTGACTAATAAGTGCTCTGTACTGGTGATAATTGCTTGGTTCTTCTCCTTCAAATAACTGGTGAGAGAGAGACTAACATTGGCTAACTGTCAATTAAATCTCGGATTTTACAAAGCCTACTGGCGCGAGTCCACAAAACTTGGGAGATATCAGGTCTTTCTGAAGCTATGATTTTACAGGACTACCTAGCAAAAGAAATAAAGAAAAAGCAAAAATCAGAAATCAGACAGCACCTCAGCCAAAATTTCATCAGAACAGATATGATGCTGAAGGACTGTACTCCCCACTGAATTCTGCCTTACAAACTGCTACAACTAATCCACTGATATAAAGCACCCCTGTACAGATTCACTGTAGAGCACATAATAGGTAAAGAGAGCTAAAACACCCCTATGAGGGGGTGGGTTACCCTGTTCTAGCTTTGGAATGATCTAGAGTTTCACTAGTTCAAACAAGCGGTATCACAATATCCTGAATACGGATAAGCATCCTGTCCTAGTTTGGAACAGTCACTAGAGCTTTACTACATGCACTAGGCCAATTGGTCAAAAGGGTATCTCAGCAAGGTTACCTAATATATGTCTCACACCTAATACCGAAAAGTGAAAGAAAGATCAAACGGTACAGCGGTAACCCAGATCAAAGGGTTGTGTTCCCAATGTAACATTGCCTACGTCCAACCAACCTTTTGGCAAGCCTCCGGCAAGTCGTCCAAGATATCAAATGGTAAACAAAGTGACTTAAGAGCACCATGCAAATGCAATACAATGAACATATATATGTAGATAAAATTTCACATCACGAAAGTCAAGTTCTCTAATTCCCCAGCAGAGTCGCTAAAAACTGTAACTGATTTTTCATGCTTCTCAGAGGGGTTTAGTCTCCTCGGGTATGATAGCCCTACAATTTGAACTCCCGTGGTTCTGAATCTGGTTTCACAAGTGCAATGTGAAACAGAAAAAACAAATGAGAGTCCAAATCTGGCAAATCCTAGAAAATCCATTAATCATCAAAGATGCAAAAATGGACTACATTGCCAGATTTTAGAGTCGCCACCTAAATACTTTTGGAAAATTTAGGAAACCCATGACTCGTGCCAAAGGCAACTTGGGTTTCATAACCAAAGTGTCTCGGCTCAGGAACTTAGGTATGAGAGAGGAATGTCATGAATTGAGCACCTCCCTCACACAATCAAAAATCGGCCTCTACTAATAATGATGTGAATTTTATCAACATTATATGCTCTTGTTCTGATTTTATTATGCTATCTTACTATGTGAGGCACACAAGTATAGACTGTTTTGCTTGCTTTGGAAATGACTTGATTTTATGTGATGATTTTAAAAGAGTTTTGCGTGCACACAACTCAAAAGGAAAGAAATGAGCTCGTACATACATTTGATCAAAATCATCCCCAATGCAAGTAAAATAACCTTCATCCACAAGCATTCAAACAGTTCATTTCTAGTAAGCACGTAGCCTCATGGTAAGATGCTAAGCATGGTAACACAAACACACATGTAATATGCTAAAGCAAAAATGCTGACCTAGTACTTAACTGAGGCAAGCCAAAGAAAAGAATATAGTTAGAAAAATGCATGATTCTAATATGCAAAATAGCTAATGCAACACATACAAAAATGCAACTACTAGATTCATCTACTAACATGACATGTGAAGCAACTCAAAGCATGATGTAGTGCACATAATCAAGTAGGAATGGTAAGAGCATTAAGGATGATGAGCCGATTTTTAATGTATGCAAAAATGGATACAAAGTATGGGAATGATAAAAGAAATCATGATGCTATATACAACCACAGTAAACATGTAAATAAAAAGGAGAAAGAAATGGGGTTTTGAATACATACATCAAATATTACAAATTTTTTCTTACACAAGGGGGTCCGAATGGCCTAATCAACTAATTATTACAACAACAAATGAATTAACTAATTATTACATTTGCATGAAAGAAACAAAAACAAGGACAACATGCACACAAGTGAGAACATGTCACAACCCAAACCAGCCCCTATAGGTTTAGCATCACGACCAGCCAATAATCATAGATTACCTACTGCCTCCATACAAATAATCCATTAATATAACGTATGGGGCTTAGCGGAAGTATAATATAACATATGATTTATCCATTAAGCTGTGCATATACGAAAAGAACTTTGTATAATAAGCAAAGGTTTGTTCCAGAAGTACATTCATCACAATTATACAAACATTCATGTTTTATAGTTATGCCAAACCCCAACTTATACACAAAATACAAAACCATTTAACAAGCAAAAAGGGGTTCGACTAGCATGGCTCCACCTGAGCCTAGTTTACTTCACTTGGAAGCCCCTCAAAAGGCTGACTCAGGTAGACTCAAGGCCTTCTTAACTATGACGTTCAACTCGCCCGCCTACATATATATAAATAGATAGTGAGCCAAGGCCTAGTGAGCAATAACAGAATAAAGAGGTTATATGAATGAAGTTCGATAACATTGCCAAATCAATTCTCAATAATCAATTCTCATTATTCAATAAATTTTATCATCGATATCTGTCAATAGTAAATTAAGTGGCACATCCACGAAGCGATAATATTCCAATAACAATGGACCATAAAGGTCAAGCTAATGGACCACGAAGGGTCAAACCAATGGACCACGATGGGCCAATCAATAATCCAATGGACCACGATGGGTCGATCAATAATCCAATGGACCTCGATAGGTCTAACACTAGAGATCTCTGTGTTTCAATCAATCCAATAGCCTTTATATTGTTTTCCCCAGGCAAGGGGCCATAATCAATGGCCGCCACAATACAGTTTCAAAAGTGAACTTCATTCATCGATAGAAAGTAACATTTTAATAAACCAGTCCATCAATCGCATATCGATTTCGCGAGTAATAACAATTTCAAAAATAAATATCACATGAATATATCTTTATAAAGTTACTACTCGTAATGGGTTATGTTGTCACTAGGCCTCGGACATCCACCTATACAAAACATATAACAAAAGTACAATTGAAGCACTATTCGATATCCATTCCGCTTTAATTAAATTTCTCTCATGTGTTTCTTACTCATTCCATGTTTATATGAGCTCAATTGGTGCCTAAAAGTAGTTGAAATGACATGAGGATGCAAGTATGCACCTAAAAGAGTTAGTCAAACTTTGCTGAAAACAGTGTCTCCGATCGAGCTTAGCTTCCTTCGCTCAAGCAAAGGTTCAAAAATAAGGGTGGTCGCTTGAGTGCAACTTCTATCGCTTGAGCGGTTTGTAAACTCTGCAAAAGTATTGGTTACATGACTTTTCCGCTCGATGGACGCTCGACGGTCGCTCGAGCGGAAGACTGAGAAAAAGGGGGGGTCCTCGTTCGAGCCCAACTTTGGTCGCTCGAACGGCCTGCAAAATTTTATAAAACTTCTGGGAGCTCAATTTTTACGCTCGAGCGATACTTTCTTCGCTCGAGTGGACAGGCCAAATTCTGGAATTTCCAGAACTGTGTTTGAAGTCCAAACTTGATATTCAAAGGTCCAAAACTTGTGTTTTTGGTACAAAAACTTGGGAAAACATTGTATAACATGAAAACACTTCCAATTTCAAACCATTTATTCAAAATAATGCTCTGATTGTCCAAATTCAAGCTTGTACTATCAAGTTGAAACCATGCATGTTATGGATTGAGTCTTCTTCCTTTCAAAACACTACAAAGTGACATGAAATGCATGAATCCATGGATGATCTTCAAGTTCATACCTCCTGAGCTTCATGCATGTATGAATTTCAAGAAATTTTAACTCAAAAATGAAAGATCTAGCATGATGTGCATAATTCAACTTAAATTCATCATATTCATGGTAATTCATGCTCAACCTACTCAATTTCAAGCATACGATCCTATAACTCCATGAACTTAGTTTCTACATGACTTAATTCTATGAATTTGGGTTGAATTTCATACCTAATGTGTGAATTCAAGTGTATTCAAGTGTAATTCTCCAAGTCTTCCACAATTTCTGCGAATTCTCCTTCATCTCTCTAGAATTCTTGAGCTTACCTTCATTCACTCTCAAGATCTCAGCCCATATGTGTATATTATGAGCTCAAGACTTAATTAGGGCCTTATATAGGGTGTGATTAACTAAGGTTAATCAAGCTTGCTTATGGATAATCAATCCTACTCAATTTTAATTGATTTTAATTATTTTATTCTAATTATTTTGGTCCAAATCAAATTTTGCCAAAAGTTTTCATAAAATTCTAAATATTCTAATTAGCCTATTGGGCTAGTCAATTTTGGCTTCTGAAGCCGTTTGGGCTTTCAATTTTTGATTCTAAGTCGATATGTGAATAGATATTCCATGTAATAACATATAACTACAAAATTGAGCATGTAATCACACAATTAAACACACAATCATGCAATTAAGCTTACTGGAACAATATAATATAATAGTACGAAAGTCGGGGTCGTCACAGTCTCTCTCCCTTAGAAAGTTTGGTTCTCCAAACTTAAGTTACCTTCGAACGAAAACAAATGTGGATATCATTGCCGTATCTCATCCTCTTTTTCCCAAGTGGCCTCTTTCCCATAGTGTTCTTTCCACTCAACTTTCATCATAAAAATAGTTTTGTATCGCAATTGCTTCACTTGCCGATCAATGATTTGCACGGGCCATTCTTCATACATCATATTCTCGTCTAAAGCAATCTTGTGGTGATCAATCACATGGGACAGATCTCTAAGATACCCACGAAGCATGGATACATGAAAACATTATGCATTTGTTCCATTCCCGGTGGCAAAGCAATACGGTAAGCGACAGGACCCAACCTCTCAAGAATTTGAAATGGCCCAATGTAGTAAGGAGTCAATTTTTCCTTTTTACCAAATCTTGTCTGCCCTTTCATCGGTGTCACTTTGATAAATACATGATCTCTCACTTCATACTCTAAGTCTCTTCTTCGCTGATCCATATAACTTTTCTGTCGGCTTTATGCAGTTTTAATCCTTTGCTGAATGATTTTGATCTTCTCGGTTGTAAGGATGTAAGAAAAACCAAAAAAACCGGACCAAACCGGCTATATTTGGTCTGTTTTTTTAACAAGAATAGGTTTGTACTATTTTTTTTCGATTTTTGGTTCGGTATTGGTTTAAGCACCTTGTGCATTGATCTAAATCGAAATTAACCGCTTCAACATATATTATATTTAATATATATATAATCTACTAGTATAATGATATTAATAAATTATTAACCTTATCATCTTTATAACCTCAGTTTGTAAACTCTTATCATATATAATCTTAACTCTAACTCATTATTCTTGAAACCTTAGTATTTTTATTAAAAAAAAAAATTGTTTTTATTTTTGTTAAGTTAGGAATTAAAAAGTATGTATTAAATAGATGGATTGGATATGTTTGAACTGGTAGACAAATAACTAATTTAATTTTTTACATAGATTAATAATTATATTTAAAAGTAGTTCAAGTTTGAAAAATCCTAGACCGATTAAACCGCACCAAACTGAATCATTTCAATCGGTTCGGTTCGGTGCTATTTGATGGGAGAAGCGGTCTGTATCGGTGGTCAAAATAATAAAATCGACATTATCAGTTTGGTGTAATTTTTTATCTAAATACCGACCATACCGAACCGATTACATCCCTACTCGGTTGTTTCTTATACAAGTTTGATTCCATAAATAGCTCTATCACCAACCTCTGTCCAATAAATTGGTGATCTACATTTTTTGCCATATAATGCCTCATATGGTGCCATACCGATGCTAGCGTGAAAACTACTGTTATAAGCAAACTCAGCTAATGGAAAACATGTTTCCTAGCTGCCCTGAAAGTCTAGAACACACATACGAAGCATGTCTTCTAAGATCTGAATGGTCCTCTCAGTTTACCCATCAGTTTGTGGATGAAATGTTGTACTAAATGTCAATTCTGTTCCCATTGCATCCTGTAGACTATGCCAAAATCTAGAAACAAATTAGGATCCCTATCCGGTACAATAGACACCGGAACCCCATGCAATCAAATAATCTCATCGATGTAGATAGTAGAAAGTCTATATGCAATAAAAGAAGTCTTTATAGCAAGAAAATAACCAGACTTAGTCAGTCTATCAACTATAACCCAAATAGAGTCCATACCTCTAGGCGTTCAAGGTAGGCCAACAACGAAGTCCATGGTGATATGTTCCCATTTCCATTCCGAAATAGGAAGAGTCTAAAGCAACCCCACCGGTTTCTGATGCTCCGCTTTCACTTGTTGGCATTGTAAACATTTAGAGTTGAAGTCGACAATCTCCCTTTTCATGTTGGGTCACCAATACACTAACTTCAAATCTTTGTACATTTTGGTGTTTCCTGGGTGCATAGTAAACACTGACTTGTGGGCTTCCTCCAAAATTTTTCTTTTCAAATCTGCATCATTTGGAATACACAATCTCCATTGAAATTTCAACACGGAATCTTCAATCATGAATCCCAGTTTAGGCTTGGTGTCAAGCTCATCACTAATCTTCTTCAAAAGCTCATCACTCATTTGCTTTTGCTTGATTTCTTCGATAATGGCAGGCTGCACAGACATTGCAGCTATCAAGCTATCTTGTTCAAAAGGCACCACCTCAATTTCGAGTTTTTCAAACTATAGTAGCAACTCTTTCTAATCTGTGAGTAAAAAGGAAAGATTCCCCACATTCTTTCTGCTAAGTGCATCTACCACAATATTGGCTTTGCCCAAATGATAGTGGATCTTAAAATCATAATCTTTGATTAATTCAAGCCACCGCCTTTGACGCATGTTCAATTCCTTTTGAGTGAAAAAGTATTTCAAACTCTTATGATCTGTGTACACTTCACATTTGGCCTCATACAAATAGTGACGCCATATCTTCAATGCAAACACAACTGCAGCAAGTTCTAGGTCGTGTGTAGAGTAGTTCTTCTCGTGTGGCCTCAATTGTCGAGAGGCATATGCAATCACCTTGCTATTCTGCATTAAGACACAACCCAAACCCTTAAAAAATGCATCACTTCAATACTTGAGGGAATTGTAAGGATTGGAGTTGTGGTCAATCTTATCTTTAAGTCTTGAAAGGCTGTTTCTCTCTAATTCGTCCAATCAAATGGTTCCCCCTTTTGAGTCAACTGAGTCAATGGTACAGTAATTTTCGAAAAGTCTCTAACAAATCTTCGATAATAACTGCCAATCCCATAAAACTACAAACTTCTGATACATTAGTCAGGTTAGGCCAATTAATAATTGCTTTTATTTTATGAGGATCAACAGATATACCATCCTTATTAATGATGTGTCCCCAAAATGCGATTTCATCAAGCCAAAATTCACACTTTTTGAATTTCCCATACAAACGTTTTCCTCTAATGTTTGGAGAGTCATTCTCAAGTGTTGTTCATGATCATCTCTATTTTTTGAATATATGAGAATATCATCAATAAACACGACAATAAATTTATCCAAGAAAGGTTTAAAAATTCTATTCATCAGATCCATGAATGTAGCAGGCACATTGTAACTCCGAAATGCATGACCAAAAATTCATAATGTCCATACCTGGTTTGGAAGGCAGTCTTTTCAACATCTTCAGCCTTAACCTTTAGTTGATGATACCCCGATCTCAAGTCAATTTTCAAAAATATCTGTGCCCCCTGCAACTGATCGAACAGGTCATCAATACGTGGCAAAGGATATTTATTTTTCACTGTTACCTTGTTGAGCTCTCGGTAATCAATGCATAGTTGGAGAGTGCCATCTTTTTTCCTTACAAAAAGTACCGGTGCACCCCATGGTGATGTGCTCGGTCTGACAAACCCTTTTTCAAGCAATTACTGTAACTGAACTTTTAATTCTTTCATTTCAATAGTAGACATACGGTAGGGAGTTTTAGAAATTGGTTGTGTACCTGGTATCACATCAATTGTAAATTCAATTTCTCTATCTACCAGTTGTCCAGGTAATTCATCCGGGAACACATCAGAAAAGTCCTTCACTACTGGTATGCTATCTAGGGTGACATCCATGGTTTGCTTAGTCATCACACAACACAAGTACCCTTGACATCCTTTCTTAAGTAATTTACAAGCTTTCATTGTAGAAATCAAATAAGGTGGAGGTACTACTCCATTACCCACAAAAACAATTTCATCATGTCTTGGAGGTCTAAATAAAACTCTTTTTGTTACACAATCAATAATTGCACATATTTAGACAACCAATCCATTCTTAAAATTACATCAAAGTGTCTAATACCAAGAGGCAGTAGATCCACAAACAATATCACATTATCAACACACATTTCACAAGCACGATAAACAGATGAACATAAAGCAGGTTTCCCGTATGGGGCGGAACACACAATATATAGGGCAATGATTCCATGGGTCTATTTAATCTATGTTCAAACACAGAAGAGACAAAAGAATGCGTGAATCCGAATTAATTAACACATATGCATCTTGATTTCAAATAGGAGAGTACTTGAAACCATAGCCTTAGTATTTTGAGCATCCCCCGGAATCAGTGCAAAATCCCTTCCTTGCCTCTGTTTATTTCTTGTTGTAGTGGGCGTTGCATTTGTTCCCGTTGTTGGAGTAGATCTTGTTGAACTTACAGTACCATGATTTCCACTTCGACGTGGTTGTGTACAATCCTTTGCTATGATAACAAGGCCCTGACATGCAGTAGCAAACACCCCAATGTTTATTTCCACAAGTAGCACAAGTTGGTGTTGAATTACCACTTTGGCTTGAACCAATTTTGCTAGAACTCCTAGACTTCAACTTTTTGTTTGTTGACGTTGCCCCCTTATTAAAATTCTGCCTCAAGCCCTTACATTCAAAGTTCTGCTTACGGTTAGCCACATTACCGTCTGTTATTAGTGCCCTATCAAGCACATCCACATATGTCAATAATTTGAGTACATTGACTCTATCTAGGATTGGGTCACGCAAACCTCCCTCAAATTGTCTAACTTTCTTGTAGTCTGTATCTACCATATGGGGTGTAAATCAGGCTAACACTGTAAACTAAGCCTCATATTCAGCAACTGATTTGTTTTCCTGCTTGAGTTCCATGAATTGAGACACTTTCCTATCCCGCATGCATTACGGGAAGTACTTCTCATAAAAGATCGCTAAAAAGCGAGCCCAAGTAATATCCTTATTCTCATTGCAAACCAACATCCACCAACACCTAGCATCATCTTCTAAGATGAATGCAGCTAGTTGTACTTTTTGAGCTTCGGTACATGGGAACACTTCAAACAAAATCTCAATCCCTAAGACCCAAGCTTCCACCTTCAATGGTTCAATTCCACCATGAAACAACAGTGGCTTCATCTTTTTGAATTCACTAGTCAAGGCAACAGTACAGTCCCCTATCTGACACCCTGAAGCTGGAGGTGGTACAGGCATTGGAGGTGGGGATGCCGGTTGTTGTTGTTGTCGTTACCACTGCTGTTGTTGTCTTATGGCTTCAGCCATGTCCTGCATCATCGATTACATCTTATCCAGTCTTGAGGAGGTTGTCTGCTCTATCTCATCACCTCTTGTCCTCACCATTTTCTATATGAAATTTTGTATTATAACAAAACATAATAACATAACATATATGCATGTACAAAGTCAAATATGTAATCGTACAAATTATCTCACTCTAACATTTAAATACACGTGAATGCAATCCTGAAGTCTCCTCTAGACTCTCTATAGCTCAATGGACAAGTGAGTGAGATATAACTTGTGCTCTGATACCACTCTGTCACGACACAAACCAGCCCCTATAGGTTTAGAGTCATGATCGGCCAGTAATCATAGATTACCTACAGCCTCCATACAAATAATCCATTAATATAAAGTACGGGCTTAGCGAAAGTACAATATAACATATAATTTATCCATTGAGTTGTGCGTATATGAAAAGAACTTCGTATAATAAGCAAAGGTTCGTTCCATAAGTACATTCGCCACAATTATACAAACATTCATGTCTTATAGTTATGCCAAACCCCAACATATACACAAAATACAAAACCATTTAACAAGCAAAATGGGGTTCGACTAGCATGGCTCCACCTGAGCCTAGTTTACTTCATTTGGAGCCCCTCAAAAGGCTGACTCGGGTAGACTCGAGGCTTTCTTAACTGTGACGTTCAGCTTGCCCACCTACATATATATAAATAGATAGTGAGTAGGGGCTAGTGAGCAATAACATAATAAAGAGGTTATATGAATGAAGTTCGTTAACATTGCCAAATTAGTTCTTAATAATCAATTCTCATTAATCAATAAATTTTATCATCGAAATCTGTCAATAATAAATTAAGAGGCACATTATGAAACGATAATATTCCAATAACAATGGGCCATAAAGGTCAAGTCAATGGACCACAAAAGGGTCAAACCAATGGACCACGATGGGTCAATCAATAATCCAATGGAACTCGAAGGGTCTAACACTAGAGATCTCTGTGTTTCAATCAATCCAATAGCCTCGGTATTGCTTCCCCCAGACAAGGGCCCGTAATCAATGGTCGCCATAATACAATTTCAAAAGTGAACTTTATTCATCAATAGAAAGTAACATTTTAATAAACCAGTCCATCAATCGCATATTGATTTCGGGAGTAATAACAATTTCAAAAATAAATATCACATGAACATATCTTTATAAAGTTACTACTCACAGTGGATTATGTTGTCACTAGGCCTTGGATGTCCACCTATACAGAACACATAACAAAAGTACAATTGAAGCACCATTCGATATCTATTCCGCTTTAATTAAATTTCTCTCATTTGTTTCTAACTCATTCCGTGTTTATATGAGCTCAATTGGTGCCTAAGAGTACTTGAAATGAATTGAGGATGCAAGTATGCACTTAAAAAAGTTATTCAACTTTGCTGAAAATAGGGTCTCCGCTTGAGCGCAGCTTCCTTCGCTCGAGCAAAGGTTCAAAAATAAGGGTGGTCACTCGAGCGCAACTTCTGTCGCTTGAGCGGTTTGTAAACTCTGCAAAAGTACTGGTTACATAAATTTTTGGCTCGACGGTCGCTCGAGCGGAAGATTGAGAAAAAGGGGAGTCCTCGCTCAAGTGCAACTTTGGTCACTCGAGCGGTCTACAAATTTTATAAAACTTCTAGGAGTTCAATTTTTACGCTCGAGCGACACTTTCTTCGCTCGAGCGGACAAGCCAAATTCTGAAATTTCCAAAACTATGTTTGAAGTCTAAACTTGATATTTAAAGGTCCAAAACTTGTGTTTTTGGTACAAAAACTTGGAAAAACATTGTATAACATGAAAACACTTCCAATTTCAAACCATTTATTCAAAATAATGCTCCGATTGTCCAAATTCAAGCTTGTATTATCAAGTTGAAACCATGCATGTCATGGATTGAGTCTTCTTCCTTTCAAAACACTACAAAGTGACATGAAATTCATGAATCCATGGATGATCTTCAAGTTCATGCCTCCTAAGCTTCATGCATGTATGAATTTCAAGAAATCTTAACTCAAAAATGAAAGATCAAGCATGCATGTGCATAATTCAACTCAAATTCATCATATTCATGGTAATTCATGCTCAACCTACTCAATTTCAAGCATATGATCCTATAACTCCATGAACTTAGTTTCTACATGATTAATTCCAAGAATTTGGGTTAAATTTCATACCTAATGTGTGAATTCAAGCGTATTCAAGTGTAATTCTCCAAGTCCTCCACAATTTCTTCAAATTCTCCTTCCTCTCTCTAGAATTCTTGAGCTCACCTTCATTTACTCTCAAAATCTCAGCCCATATGTATATATTATGTGCTCAAGACTTAATTAGGGCCTTATACAGGGTGTGATTAACTAAGGTTAATTAAGCTTGCTTATGGATAATCAATCCTACTCAATTTTAATTGATTTTAATTATTTTATACTAATTATTTTGGTCCGAATCAAATTTTGCCAAAAGTTGCCATAAAATTCTAAATATTCTAATTAGCCTATTGGGCTAGTCAATTTTGGCTTCTGAAGCCGTTTGGGCTTTCAATTTCTGATTCTAAGTCAATAAGTGAACAAATATTCCATGTAATAACAGATAACTACAAAATTAAGCATGTAATCACACAATTAAACACAAGATCATGCAATTAAGCTTATTGGAATAATGTAATATAATAGTACGAAAGTCGGGGTCATCACAAAACATCCTTCAGAAATTGTGTTGTCTGCCCTCTAGAGAACTGTCCTATTTTACCCTCAACCACTGCTCTGTTTTGCTAACAACAGTCCTCTGTTTGTACACTCTAAAGCCCGGCTGGTCCATAATGAGGCCCGGCGGTGTCCAATCAAATCTGGTCGTGCCCTAGTTTTTGGCAAAAAGATCATTTTGTGCACTGAGGTAAAAATAGTGCAGACAGAGTGTTTCTAGGAAATGTTTATCCCCTCTGCCCTTCCCTATCATGAATATATTCAAGGAAGGAGTAGATTTGATTCTCAAATCATCAATCATTGCAAATTTGTTGCATGATGATCTTAGAAGTGATAGGACAAGAGTTTAATAAACACAACAAAAGACAAACACTGCCTCCTTCCTATCATAGAATTACTTCAAGGGAGGGAGTAGATATGTTTCATGAACCATCAAACATCACAAAAATAGTATGTGATCATTCTAGAAGCAACAGATTCAGTATAACGACCGACTGAACCTAACCAATTTTTATTATCTTTTTACCTTTTTACATTGAGGTGGTGATTAAGTCCAAAAGTGGTAAAAGCCTAGCAAGCATGACTTAATCTCGAGAAATGAACTCTTCGAGCCCTTTTCTACGGGGGAAATTACAAAAAAAAAAAAATCAAACCCATGTATAGAGATAATGAATTCAGAGTCAAACCCGAAACGAGCGATAATGACTCCAAATCCAAACCCAATAATGAGCTATGATGAATCCTTCCTTTATGATTTCCAAGGGCCTAACTAGAAAATTAGTCCCTTAAAAGTAACGCACCGGTGACCAGAGGAGATGTCAAATAAGAGATTGCGCTTAGTATAAGGAAAACGTGATGCCCTGGTAATGAACCTTCGAAGAGATTAAACCATTTAGTACGAGAAACCCCTCCCTTATACCAAGAACAATAATCCTTCATTTAGTACGACCCTTGATCAAAATAGCAAAGAAAGGAGGAAGGTTACAAAGAGCAAATGAAAAGGTGGTGATCACAATGGTGTGGATATTTACATAAAAGCTATGGAAAGAGAAGCTATCAACTCAAATGGATTAGAGACTATGGCCTATACACCAAATCCATGAGGACTTGCAACAACACAATTATAATATTCAAAGCATAAATTAAATAGACACACTAAACAGCCTCTAAACTCACAAAACAGTGACCAAAATCTAAAGGAAACAAGTAAAAGAGGTAAAGCAATGAGCTATGGAACAAGGTCTAAGAAAGGGTGGCTAACTCCTTCACCCTTTGTAGCTTTTAGTCACATATTCCAGCCCCTCAAAACAGCTCAAAAATAGTATGTAAGACAAGAAAATGAAAGGAAGAGAATGGAAGAAGAGTAAAGAAGATGATGCAAAAATTATAACTCTTAAAAGAGAGGAAGTTCTCTGTTAACAATGTGATTTCAAACAACCTTAAGTTTTTGAAAAATAGTTTGAAACTTCAACAAAAAGCTTCAAGAATAAGCTCTAATGGTGTATGTATTGTGTATGTATAGCTCAAAGGTGGTATGGAGGTCAAGAGGCTCTTCCAAGGGAAGGGAGGGTCTTTTTAGCTCTCAAAATCCTTATAAGCATTTTGGAAAATTTTCTAACCCCAAATTCTGAAGGGGAGGTCGTATTTATAGAATTTGAGATAATTTGGTCATAAATATCTTCAAAAAAAGACAGCTGATAGATTCCAGCCGGATATTCTGTTTATTGCCCTTTAGACTCGGCGGGTTACAATACCCACGGCCAAGTCCCAATAGTGTTCCCCTGGCTCACTACTGCAGGCTCAATGCAGGTAAAAAAAATAAAAAATGCTTCAAAAATAGGTTTTGAGGTCTAAAACATTTTGGCCAAACTGGAGTGTAATGTTGGAATTTTAGAGCTCGAATTTGAATTCTTTTGCTGATAGTTTCAAATGATTTATATGTAACTTTTCATCATCGGGTGTTCGGAACGAATCACCCAAGTCTTGAGGGCGGTCAAAATGGGGTGTTTATAGTATGAAACCCTTGTCTAATAACTCTTACAATTGCTCCTTCAAAACAAGCAACTTTGCTGGTGTAAATCTATAAGGTGACATGAAGATGGTTGTCATGCCAGGTACCAAATCTATAGAAAACTCAACCTCGCGATGAGGTGGAAATTCAGTGAGATCTTCAGAGAAGACATCCGAATATTAAAAAAACACTCTAGGAAATACCCCTTGAATCATGCCACTTCCCCCATCCACAATGGTTACAAAAATAAAATTAAGTTTGTCTCGACTTTGTGATTATACAACGGCAGCAACCCACCATCGGTGTAACAACCTCCTCCTAGATTAATCAAGCTAATTATATGATTTGTCTTGATTATGTGTTTATGTGTTGATTATGTGCAATGTGGTAGTTGAATTGTGATTCTGTGAAAAGATGTGTATGGAATGGAAATTAAACCTATCTGAATCAGTAAACCATAAGGTTAAAATTAAATGTTTGGATAGGTAATTAGAGCCTAATCAGTATTAGTATAATTAAGCTTAGTCTAGCTTAGACTAAATTGAATTAGGACTAAGTGATTTTGACATGACTTGATGTAAGCTTACAATTAAGTAAGTGTAGGAAATTAGTGATTAAATCCATCCCTACCCAACTTTAAGGTAAATAAAATAAAGAAAGAAGTAAGGGGGTTGGTGATATACGTAGAGTCAAATATTAGAGAGAGATATAACTTGAGAGAGATTCTAGAGAGAGAGAGAGTTCAAGGAAGAGAAAGAAGAGAACAAGGGAGAAGGAGGATGATCTTCAAAATCAACAAATTTAAGGTAAGAATTCTTCTCTAATTTCTTGAATTTGAAAGGTTGCACTCATAAATCTATGAAATCTAAGTTAATTAAGAAAGAAATCATGCATAATTGTGAGTTTGATGATGTAAATTCATGTTAGTGAGAGTTAGTTCTAAATATCAACACACAAGGCCTGATTTCAAGAAATTCTTGTTCATACTCAAAACTTCTTGCATGCTTCTTCAACTTTGGGGGAAAACCCCATGGATTTTGAGATTTGAACTCATATATGCATATTTTGAGGGTTTTGCACTTTAGTTCAAGAACTTGTTCTTTATTAAGGGATTTGAGTTTTTGTGTTGAAGCATGGCCTTTGTTGGAAGTTAGAAATGTGAAATTGAAAGTGTTTTTGAGGGTTTTGGGCCTTGATTTTCATGAAATTGAAGTTGGTTTTGTAGAGGCAAAAATTCCATTCTTTAGCAGAATTTCAGACTGCAACTCCACCCAGGTTGCTCGAGCAGCTTGGGCCACTGCACGAGCGGCCAGCCCTGCTCTACTCAAAATGCATTCTGCTTTGGCACTGCTATGCGGCCAAGGCCACCGCACGAGTGGCCAAGGCCACCGCATTAGCGGCCAACAAAGCAGCTTGGATTTGTTTTCTTTTCGTTTTTCTGACTTTCCAGGCCTCCATTTGCATGGTTTTCATGTGTATTTCAAGTTCATCTTCATATCATCAACATGAAATAAATTAAGGAACGGATAGAATAACTGAATAATCAGGTAACAAAAGAACCGATTGAATGAATGAAATGTGTTTAGAGACGTTGTTCTTGAATGTGTTGTGCAGGACACTTGCACGAGGAGTATCATCCGACCATGCACGGTGAGTAATGTCTTTGTAAAGATATTTTTGTATATGAATTACTTAAAAATGATTATGCCATCCGATATTTTGTGAAACCTATGTTTTGTTATGAAACATTTGATACGATAAGTTTTGATTAAGAACTTGGGAACCATTAAGTTATGCTTTGAAACTCTGAATTGTGTACGATACGATATGTTTCCGAAAATGAGATTTGATAATAATGAATGAGATTCCTTTTTTGATTATCGAATATGGCACCCATGAACACATGCTTGGATGTTCGGAAATCTTCGTTATGTTTATGTCAATCCATAACGGTTGTTATGTCTACGTTGATCCGTTGTGGTCATTATGTATGTGTCGATTAATTGTGATCATTATGGATATGTTGATCTATTGCGGTCGTTATGTAAATGTCGATCCGCTGTGATCGTTATGCTTATGACCTCGACCCATTGTGGTCATTTTGCTAATATTATGTTCAGTACTATTGGGTTATACCACGAAATGTAAGTAACTCTAAACAATTTGATGAACTTTTTGAATTCTACGTATATATATATAGATCTCATAACTGCTTCGCTTCGTCATGGACATTCTGTATGATATTTTGTTAAGGTGTGATAATGCTTTTGGAAATGTACTGTGTTATGAGTTCAACTATGACAAGTTCTCTTAAGGTTTGAGGAACTGTATTTATTATTACAAGTATCCAAAAAATACTATGATCATGTTAAGAATATTGTTTTGAATTTATAAGTCATGGATCTCATTCATTTTACCTCTAGCTCATTATTTTGCTTTACATTGGGATTATTCACTAGGCTCTAGCTCATTATTTTATATATGTATGTAGGTGATCAAGCTCAAGACCGGACTTAGTGGTGTCGACCTCCTTTTTGTTTTGTCAAGCCAAATACCGTGCCTCACCGTGAGGTTCCAAACTGTCAAGCATCAAAGCTTTTTGGAGGTGGTTCAAAGTTCACCCTTTTGAAATTGTGATCAAGTGTAAAGTTTAGTCTTAAGACTTTTGTTATGACTGGTTTTATTTTGCTAATGGGATTTAATCCCTAAGTGATGTTTATGTTCTGTTTACTTAAGCTATGTATATATGTTTATATACTGGTTTGTTTTATTCTATTTAAGTCTGCACAGCTCATTAGACGTTATAGTTTATTAATTATTGGCTTCCACAACCCCTATTATTGTATTCCTGTTAAGCAAGCATTTGGTAATCTCAGATTACTAGTTGGTCATGATGCTAAACTTATAGGATCGGGTTTGGGTCGTGACATAGTGGTATCAAAGCACGAGTTATACCACACACACACGTCCAAATGAGCTATAGGATGTCCTAGAAAAGAAATTAGGGCATTACATGAGCATGTGTGCGTGTGTGTGGAATTGGTACATGCATATATAATGAAAATATGAATGTGAAGAATATTTTTCCTATGTTTATTATTTCCATATTTTATACAGACCAATGGAGAATACAAGAAATATAGATAAAACTGAATCATCAATGCAAGAATTGCACAGTTGGAAAGGATGGTTGAATTTTTAATGGAATCTTTAAGACAACAACAACAGAGTCAACAGCTCCCATCTCCTCCTCCACCCCCAGTGCAAGTTTAGCCAAACAACAATGATGACATCATAGCCTTAACACAAAAGTTCAACAAAATGAAGCCACCAACCTTCCAGGAAGGTATTGAGCGTTTGAAAGTCGAGGCGTGGATCTTAGAAACCGAAAATTTGTTTGAAGTTTCCCATGCTCGGAGGCACAAAAAGTGTTGTTGGCAACCTTTACTTTACAAAAAGAAGCAAGACGATGGTGGATGCTCATTCGAGATAACAACAGTACTATGACTTGGGCTCAGTTCAAAGAGGCATTTTATGAAAAATATTTCCCTCAATGTGTCTGTGATCGTAAAGTGTCTGAGTTTGAGCAGTTGAAGCAAGGTGCTATGTCTGTGGCTGAATATGAAGCCAAATTTATGGAGCTCGCTCAGTATGCACCGCATATGGTAGATACTAATTATAAAAAGGCCATAAAATTTGAAAATGGACTCAATGTCGAAGTGCTTGACTTGGTCAATGTTCCAAAGTTGACAAAATATGTAGATGTCCTGGATAGAGCTCTCATGTCCAAGGTAAACATTACAGCTCTAAAATAGGCCAAGACATTGGTGATTGATTGGAAAGGTAAGAAACAAGATTCTTATGTGAATAAAGAGCCAACACCTTCGATGAACAAGAAACGAAACTTAGAACTATCTGGTAATTTCAATCAAAGTGAACTCGCCCAAAGAAATGGTTCAGCACCAATTTGTTTAGAGTGTGGGAAAAGGCACCGAAGAATCTATTACCGAACTTCTGGGGCATGTTTTGGTTGTGGAAAGATAGGACATATAGTAAAAGACTATCCTCAAGTGGAACAAAACGTTAATAGACCCGCCACTAGCTTAGCTGGTTCCATACCAATGGCGAGACCTACTACGACAAAGGAAAATGTTAGGCAAGGAAGAGTACTTACACTTGTCTCAAGGGATGCGCAGAAATCTCAGACTGCTATTTTAGGTACGTTTGTCAGTTATGAATAAAATACCTATATGTTAATTGACTTGGAACCCACACATTCATTTGTTTCAAATGGACCAATATTATGTGATAAATGTTTTGTCACTTATTATTATGTTTTGTCCGTAATTGGGAACTCTGCCTTATGTGCAATTGTATATCTACATGTGAGACTTTATTTAGGGCTGCTACATTTGACATGAGCCACCATGTTATAGTCTTGGGATAAACAAATGAACTTTGCACAGATTGTGAAACCAAGTGAATTGTTTTTGCTCCCCGGAACTAATTGCATATCATTTGAGAATGAGGACGGAGAATTGTGTAGTACTTACGAACGAGTGACAAAATAAGTATTGTCAAGGGAATTGACAAATGTAAGGAATTAAGTTTAGCAGACTAGACGTCCTAAGGGAAAGAGAATGTAACAACCACCTCCTTGATTAATCAAGCTAATTATACGATTTGTCTTAATTATGTGTTTATGTGTTGATTATGTGCTATGTGGTAGTTGAATTGTGATTCTGTGAACAGATATATGGAATGAAAATTGAACCTGTCTGAATCAGTAAACCATAAGGTTAAAATTAAATGTTTGGATAGGTAATTAGAGCCTAATCCCTATTAGTATAATTAAGCTTAGTCTAGCTTAGACTAAATTGAATTAGGACTAAGTGATTTTGACATGACTTAATGTAAGCTTACAATTAAATAAGTGTAGGAAATTAGTGATTAAATCCATCCCTACCCAACTTTAAGGTAAATAAAAGAAAGAAAGAAGTAAGGGGGTTGGTGATATACGTAGAGTCAAATATTAGAGAGATATAATTTGAGAGAGATTTTAGAGAGAGAGAGAGAGAGAGTTCAAGGAAGAGAAAGAAGAGAACAAGGGAGAAGGAGGATGATCTTCAAAATCAACAAATTTAAGGTAAGAATTCTTCTCTAATTTCTTGAATTTGAAAGGTTACACTCATAAATCTATGAAATCTAACTTAATTAAGAAAGAAACCATGAATAATATTGAGTTTGATGATGTAAATTCACGTTGGTGAGAGTTAGTTCTAAATATCAACACACATGGCATGATTTCATGAAATTCTTGTTCATATCCAAAACTTCTTGCATGCTTCTTCAACTTTGGGGGAAAACCCCATGGATTTTGAGATTTGAACTCATATATGCATATTTTGAGGGTTTTGCACTTTAGTTCAAGAACTTGTTCTTAAATAAGGGATTTGAGTTTGGTGTTAAAGCATGACCTTTGTTAGAAGTTAGAAATGTGAAATTTAAGGTGTTTTTGAGGGTTTTGGGCATTGATTTTCATGAAATTGAAGTTCGTTTTGTAAAGGGAAAAGTTTCATTCTTTACTAGAATTTCATACTGCAACTCCACCCAGACCGCTCGAGTGGCCCGGGCCACTACATGAGCAACCATCCCTCTTTTGCTCAAAATGCATTCTGCTTTGGCGCTGCTAGTGCGACCAGGCCACCGCATGTGTGGCCAACAAGGCAAGCTCGATTTTGTTTTCTTTCCATTTTTCTGACTTTTGGGCCTCCATTTACATGGTTTTCATGTGTATTTCAAGTTCATCTGCATATCATCAACATGAAAGAAATTAAAGAACAGATAGGAATAACTAAACAATTAGGTAACGAAAGAACCGATTAAATGAATGAAATGTGTTTAGAGACGTTGTGCTTGAATGTGTTGTGAAGGACACTTGCACGAGGAGTATCGTCCAACCAAGCACAATGAGTAGTGTCTTTGTAAAGATATTTTTGTATATGAATTACTTGAAAATGATTATGTCATCTGATATTTTGTGAAACCTATGTTTTGTTATGAAACATTTGATACGATAAGTTTTGATTAAGAACTTGGGAACTGTTAAGTTATGCTTTGAAACTTTGAATTGTGTATGATACAATATGTTTCCGAAAATGAGATTTGATAAGAATGAATGAGACACCCTTTTCGATTATCGAATGTGGCACCCATGAACACATTCTTGAATGTTCGGAAATCTCCGTTATGTTTATGTCGATCTATAGTGGTCATTATGTCTTCGACGATCCATTGCGGTCGTTATATATGTGTCAATCAATTATGATCATTATGTATGTGTCGATCTGTTGCGGTCATTATGTATATGATAATGTCGATTTGTGGTGGTTGTTATGCCTATGACCTCAACCCAGTATGGTCGTTTTGCTAATATTATGTTCAATACTATTAGATTATACCATGAAATGTAAGTAACTCTGAACAATTTGATGAACTTTATGAATTCTACGTATATATATAGATCTGATAACTGCTTCGCTTCATCATGGACATTCTATATGATATTTTGTTAAGACATGATAATGCTTTTGGAAATGTACTGCGCTATGAGTTCAACTATGACAGGTTCTTTGAAGGTTTGAGGAACTGTATTTATTATTACAAGTATTCGGAAAATACTATGATCACGTTAAGAACATTGTTTTGAATTTATAAGTCATGGATCTCATTCAATTCACCTCTAGCTCATTATTTTGCTTTACATTAGGATTATTCACTAGGCTCTAGCTCATTATTTTATATATGTATGTAGGTGATCAAGCTCAAGACCAGACTTAGTGGCGTCGACCTCCTTTTTGTTTTGTCAAGCCAAATACTGTGCCTCACCTTGAGGTTCCAAACTGTCAAGTGTCCAAGCTTTTGGGGGTGGTTCAAAGTTCACCCTTTTGAAATTGTGATCAAGTGTAAAGTTTAGCCTTAAGACTATTGTTATGACTAGTTTTATTTTGTTAATGGTATTTAATCCCTAAGTCATGTTTATGTTTTGTGTACCTAAGTTATGTATATATGTTTATATACTGGTTTGTTTTATTCCATTTAAGTCTGCACAACTCATTGGACGTTATAGTTTATTAATTATTGGTTTCCACAGCCTCTATTATTGTATTACTATTAAGCAGGCCATTGGTAATCTCAGATTACTGGCCGGTCATGATACTAAACCTATAGGGGCAAGTTTGGGTCGTGACAATCGGCCCTATCCCCCAAAAAACTAAAACAATCCCCTCCTGCCATGCGCACAGTAACTCTTCCACGGTAGCAATCTATAGTGGCACGATAGGAAGACAACCAGTTCATACCAAGGATGACATCAAAACCTGACATATCTAATAATATAAGATTGAGAGGAAGTTGGCGATCAGCAACTTCAATCATGCACCCCCGACACCCCCAATCCAAGACGATGTGACCCCCAAGTGGTGACTCTAACATAAGTGAAGACTCTAGTCGTTCGATCTTTAAGCCCAGCATGGATGCAAATGCAGATGCTATGAATGAATGTGATGCTCCAGTATTTATTAACACATTGGCCCAAATATTATATATAAGATATATACCTCTCATCACCGTTGGTCCAGAAGATTGCTCAATAGCACTAACCGCATAGACTAGCCCTTGAGGCCTTTGCTCACTCCGATTACCCCTCAAAATGTAGGCCACTTGTACTGACTATGTAGATGTGGCCCCTTACACTGCCCTAGATACCTGCCCAGACTGGACCGACTAATAATTCTATCTTTAACCCTGGCCCGCCTGATAACTCCCAGACTATCAAGACCCTAAAGCACTCCTCGTCCCAGTAAACTGTGGACAAGACCGCTTTATATGCCCCAACTACACGCAATGGTAACATGCGGGTGACTGGGCTCTAACTTGAGATTGGCTCTAAGAACGAGCCAATTATTGATGGTTGAGATTTTTCTTACACTTCAATGCCTTGTAGCCCTGATGGCCACACCTAAAATAAGTAATACGGCTAGGACCCGTACTCCCTGAACTCCTTATAGAAACTGACCCTGAAAACTTGGTCTATTGAGGTAAGGATTGGAAGAAAGAAGAAGAAGAAGAAACCCTGGACTTCTTAGCGGATCCCGTGTCACCCCAGGATTTCGCATAACCCGACCTCTTATGTTCATCCCCGATTCTGTAGCCTCTAACATAATTTCTACATGTGTCGCGACCTTAACCAGCCTATCATACTCTCTAAACATATTGCCCATCACCTTCATCAAGATCTTGGGCCTCAATCTCTTTTCAAACTCTAAGCATCGACACTCGTGGTCATTACAAGCTCAGGTGCAAAGTGTGCCAAACTGGTCAAAGTGGCCTCAAATTCTGCCACTGGTGTATCAAGCTGTCTAAGCTCCTCAAACAGTTTCCTCAACCTCTCCCTAGACATGGGAAACAAAAACTTCTCCTAGAAGGCATGGGTGAATGCCTCCCAAGTGTGCTTGACCCTATAGACACCCATTTTTTACCGACCTTAAGACTCAGACATCATCGATGGAGCGCTCGATGATTGCGCATGTTGTGCTCGTTTCGAGGTTTTGGAGTTCTTGGCTAAGAGCCTCACCTCCGGAGCTCCGGACTCTTTGTACTTTGACTCGGTCTGCGGACTAAGTCTTGTTTTCTCTTCCCAGAGGGAGGGAGAGGTCTTGTAGACCATCTCTCAGCGGTCATAGACTACTTTTCGCGGTCGTAGGCCATTGTTCCCATTTGGAGACTAGTTTCTGGTTTTCGAAGCCGTCGGTCGTGCGCCTCGGTTCGGGACTGCTTAACATTCTCCGTTTGACATGGTTTTTGGGATACACCTTGTTTCCTCTATCTAGAGGGACACTGTGGCCCAGGAGACCACTTTTGTGGTCGCACGCCACTTTCGGTGCCCAACAGCCAGTTTTCGAGGCACCCGGCCGCGCTCTTTGCCTCCCGAACTCTCATTTTGCATCTGTGTTGGTTCATTTTTGGAATGAACCTTGTTTTCCTTGTTTGGTAGGTGGTACAAGGGTGGGAGACCACCTTTTCTCCTTGGAGACCACTTTTCCCCGCCAGCCAGTTTTTCTTGTCGGGAAATTGGTCTCCTTGATCTTTGGGCCACATTTACTGGTCTCCCACCACACCACTGGCTTTCTTTCAGTGTGGAGACCACCAATTACCCCTGGAGACCACTTTTTTTTTCTGGGAGACCACTTAGGGTGGTCGGCCGACCACTAAAAGTAGCTGGTCGACCACCTTTTCTGGTCGGCCCCTTTCCTCTTGTTTTGTCTGACTGAATGGATGCCAGCTGTGCCAGTTGGAGGGCACAGACTGTATCCTCCATATACGTGTATCGAGGGATTGCATCCATGTTTAGCTTCTCTAAGAAGCTTGAACCCTTGCAACTTCTATAAGAGAGACCCTCCCTCTCCTTGAACCAGGTTCAGATTTTGGCTCAAGGCAAAATACATACCTCCCTTCTATATCTCTCTATATTTTGGTTCAAAGTGTATTGTTCTTGACCTATTGCACCACACCTCATAGCCATACACCTCCACTATTGATCTAAGGTTCTTGGAGGGTATTTTCAAAGGTTGAAGAGTTGATTTTTGGTCCCAAAACCTGCTGGTTTTGCTGAGCTTCAAGGGTAACTCCTTTTCCCTCTTTTTAAGCTTTATTTTGGTCACTCTCTTAGCCATATTCGCATGCTTTGTTTGGCTTAACTTTCAACTAAAAAAAGTCTTGTTTTAAGTTGCTTAACATGTTTGTTTAAGGCCTTTTGGTGCTGAGGGTCTCCTACCCCCTTGCTTGCATTATTTTGGCCTTGTTTTGTGCCATGCCATAAGGCCGTCGAGCTAGTCTTTGCTTGGCCTTCCTACCACTGAAATCCAGTCAGTGGTGAGCATGTAGTTTTGAGGCCCTAAATCAGAGAGGAGTGATCCCCTCTCTTCTTGTCTTGTTTGCTAGCATTTTTGGCCTATCAAAGGAGCATATGATTTCATACTTTCAAGGCTCAGTTCAGGCACTTTTTGGTGACTTTTAGGGCCTGCCTAGACTCTTTCTATGGCTGGTTTGGTCACCTTGGGTTTGCCTCTTGCATGTGTAAAGTAATCCCTTTTATGGCTTATCAAAGTAGCATGTCATTCTTGTATGTATTGGTCATGTTTCAGTGGGTTTTTGGTCATCATTTGGCATGCCATGACTCTATTTTTGGCTGGTTTTGTAGCCTCTCACATGCTTCATATGCTTGTAGTGTAAATCATGGTTTACTAGCTTGAAATGCATGATGTTTTGGCCCTCTATTCTAGCATATTTTGGCCATGATCCAAACTGATTTTATTCATATTTTGGGCTGCCTTGGCTCTGTTTTGAGGCCTCTTGGTCGAATGATGCTTGCCATGCATACTTGTAGTGTAATAGCCTTGCCTAGCTTTGAGTTTTGAGGTCCCTTGTATGCTTAACTTGAGGTATTTGCATGTTTTGGCATTATGAGGAATGTTATTTCAGAGCTTATTACTTGGCCATATTCTCATGTTTGTCACGCTTTCAATGTGCTTGAGAGTTGCATCATTATACCCCATTTGTGAGCCATTGCATGAGCTTCATTTTTGTGCCTTTCAAGCCATCATCTTAGTTCACTTTTGCTCCTATTATGGCCTGCATAGAGTCTGTTTGGAGTTGGTTTGTCCATTTGAGCATTGCCTTGCATGCCTATAGTGTAATACACTTCACTAGTTTCAGTGTTTGAGTCATCCAACATGCATTGTGTGAGTTGTTTGCATCATTCGGAGTCATTTTGTATGCTATTTCAGTGCTGTGACACATGCCATCGTACTCTATGTTTCATCTTTTCAATGATCTTGGAGAGTTGCATTTTGTGCCTTAGGCTTGGGCCATTGCATTTTGTATGCTTGCATGTGTTTTGGTGCCTTGATTTCATCATCATTGGCCACTGATTTGGGTGTGGTTGAGGCCCATTCATTTTGGTTTAAGTCCATTTTGCATTGAGTATGCCATTGTAGTTCATAGCATTGCGCATGCCATGTAGTTCGTCGCATTGAGTATGCTATTTGATATTCGCATTGTGTATGCTAGTCGCATTTTGTCATATTGTTGCATATGTTGTCTTGCATTGAGTATATGTGCATTAGCATTGTGCATTGTGCATGCCATTAGTCTTGTTAGGTTCTCCATGTTGCATTTCGTATTGGCATTGTGTATGCTATCATGTCCCTTGCATATTTTGCACGCTTAGTTGCATTGCATTCGGATTGCGTGCTAGAGTTGCATTTGTGCCATGCCATGTTATTTGTTGCATTGTGTTTGGGATAGGAGTTAGCCCAAACACAGGAAATGAGGAGCGTTTCATACTCGAAGTGATGAAACGCGCCTCGATTCCCGGTCGCCGACACTCTTGACCACCCATGATGGAGTCGTTGGCTTTAGATGCTTGCATGTGCATTCATTTCACATTGAGTTGTGCAATTCGGCTCCTCGGCCATCATGCATCGAAATGCGTGATTGGTACCCCGAGGGTCGAGGATTACACTCCCTTGAGCTTATGCAATGATGGGGAGAGTGGTCGTGCACACATGTGTTGCAAATACTTTGCCGTGCCTCTCTCTTTCCCTTTGTTGCAGAAAACCAGAAACCAGGGGAGGAAACTGGTCTGCCGACCAGATTTTCTAGCAGGTCGACCACCTTCTTTGGTTTCCACCACAAAAGGTGGTCGGTAGTTGGTCTCCCATGCCTATAAGCTGGTCGGCAGCCTTCCCACAATTTCCCGGGGTGGAGTTTCATCTCTCTGGAGCTTTGTGCAAATTTCTGAAATCAATTGCAAACAAAGGCAAGCCGGGGCATCGCGATGGATTTCCCGACAAGGCGACTCGAGCATGCATGCATCCTTTATCATTCAAGGCAGAGCTGAGGCAGTCCACATTCATGTAGTTTGCATGCTAGTTTAATTACTTACTTAGTTAGTTTGTTAATTAATTAGAGTTGTGTAATAATTAGCTGTAATTTGTTATTCATTTTGGTTGTGTAATAACTAGCTTAATTAGATTAGCTTAGATTAGCTAGTTGGTGTTATATTATTTATTCGGACCCTCCGTCGAGAGGGCCAACTGTTGTAATAAGTGTGCGTGTGTGTAATGCATGTCTTCCAACCCCACGTCTTTCTCCCTTTTATTTACCAGCTTATGATGGTTAGTTTTAGGGCATGTTTCAATTAGCATCCTTATGCTCGCATGATTGCATCCATTCATATGTCTTGCATGCATCGGGCTCGGCGCATCATACTAACTGCATTGTATTTCAATTCCAAGTTGAATAGATGTTATCTGTAACATCTCATATGCCATTTTAGAATAGCCAAGCCTATCTTAGTTGCATCCTGCATGTGTTGCATTATGCATCTCAGCATAGTTAGGATTCATGCATGATTTCTAATTAGCTTCTTTCTTTGGCTCGGAGTACTCAGTGAGTGTTTATGCTTTAGCATCCTTGCATGTGTGTGAGTGACTGCCATGATAGCATGTTTGCCATAAGGCTAACTGATTATGTGATATACCTGCCTGAATGCCTGTGGGTGAAGGTTGGATTACTTGAATTGGAACAATTCATCGATTGCGAGTTTTAAGCCCACTTGAGAGTGGCAAATCACCCTATTTTTTAAGGCCACTTGAGGGTGGCAAATCCACGTCTTAGCCTACTTGCGAGTAGCACCATCAAACCATTTTCAAATAAACAAACATGAAATGTTTTGTTCTAACTCAGGCGATCTAGTCTATACTTGTATGCTGTGTGCATCACATAGTAATCCTAGGCTAATAAACCGGAATAAGAACGCATGTGTTTTCAAAAGCTCGATATCATGTGTTAGTAGTGGCTGATCTTTGATCGGGCGAGCGGGGGTGCTCATTGCATGACCTTCCCCAATCATACCCAAGTTCCCAAGCCAAGGCAACTTTGGTGATGACGGACACGTGGCCTTAGGCACGAGTCAGGGTTTCCTAAATTTTTCAAAAATAAAATATTTAGGTGGCGACTCTGTATCTGGCAAAGCAGTCCATCTTTGGCACTTCTTTCTAAAAAATCAGTTTTTCAAAACGATTTGCCGGATTTGGACTCTTTGGTGATTTATCAATCTCGCATTGCACTTTGCAAGATCAGATTAAGAACCGTGACATTGAGTCCGAACTGTAGTGAGCCCAATGAACAAAACGGGATTTTCCCCGGATGTTCGGGCGCATCTACACCCTTGTCTTAACAGATTTCCACCATTGCCCGGCCTCCCCTTTGAGTTGGTAAGCCGCCAACGCTACTTAGAGCTCTCCATCACGGATGTCCAAAATCTCAAAGGACTTAACAATTTGCTCTAACCATTTTTCAGCCTTCATAGGATCAGGCCAACCACTAAACTCGGCAAGGTTGGAGCAAAAGAATTCCTTCTTCAAGAAAGAGGTTCGAGTTTCTCTCTCTCTATTGTCCTTACTGCTTGCTCAGCTTGGAGTATGTCTATGGACTCTTGAAGAGCCTCTGCCATTTCTCTGGCTAGTGTCCCCATTGCATCTTGGGCCGGAGGAGTGGCCACATTATTTTGTCCTACTCCTTCTTGGGGAGGAAGATCTTGTTGGATCGGAATAGCCCGACCACCCCGACGAAATCTACCACGGCCTCTGCCACATCCAAACATCCTATATAAAAGTAAGAGAGAATAGAATTAACTCACAATTCATGGACCTACATGCCAACCCATGTGTCACATTCAAACAGTCACAACCCTATCCATATACTCACTATGCATAAAGCAATTTACCATAAGCACATAAACACGTAGAGCACATACGGATCATTCTCCTAAGATACCGACTCGTTCCACAACATCCAAGGACTTCCAAATAGAAAAAGCATTGATCAAGTACATTTTCATAGGGACTTCGATGAGAGTGATGGATGCAAATCATATCTTAGAAACTTGACCCCATACCCACATAGTCACATAAGCACATAAACATATAAAGTAAAAATGTCCCATCCCAGCATGATAACCCATTGTGGCATAACCTACATACCATGAGCTCCAAGTATTCAAATCCAGTTAGCTCCGATACCAAATTTTAACGCCTTGGATAATTTACCACAACCAAGAACTTTCACCAAGGGTCAACCAATGGAAATGTGAGAGACAGAATGAATCCATAATAACATTAATAAAATTCCAAGACTATCTCTTTCCCATTAAACTATTCCAGTTATTACATCATGTATTTGTCTACATTTATCAACAAAATAATAATAGTTCAAAAGACAAGAGATAATGTAAAGGAAGAGCTAAAAGGGCAAACATCTTTTCAAGGAGTGTCCTTAAATACACACACCCAAAAAAAAAAAAAAATGAAAGTCTAAATTCCCAAATAAGAATAGCCCGAGGCTTAACACAAAACATCAAAAGAGAGCTTTCATGCCCCCGTCCAAAATTTTTCCCCAAGTTAATCATTTAGGTGGCGCATCAACATCATTTCTTGAAAGATGGTTAGTTTTGGGATGAGCTAGCGCTCAATAGGAAATACATTTAACAAGTTATATAAATAATTGAGATACATATGATCATGTCCTGCATTGATATGGATAAAATTCATATTTTCTCATTTAAAATCCAAAAATGTTCCGTGCTTGAATTTCATTCAACATCTCATCTACAACCATGGGTGGTAAATCCGCTATGACATCCCAAGTAAGAACCACAAAACCATACATGCACATTTGCCAACTCTAATAACGATGGGGCGATAGGCACCCAAAACCTTTCCCTCTCCACTTTTGTCGACTCCTAAAACGGTGGGCTCATGGACACCCAAAATCAAGTTTTCCATATTTGCCGAATCTATAAACGGCAGGCTTGTGGACACCTAAAAACCTTTCTTACATTCATCCAGCAATATGTACAGATAGGGAAATCGGGCACCTTGACTCCTTGCACGGGCACCAAATACAATACACAACTCAATTTCTGAAACCCGACTCAACTACCCGGACTCATACATCATTTACCCCCTTTGACATTTCCGAAACATCTGCAAGATGGTTAAATCATATGAGAATTTATGATGCACATGATGCAAGAGTTTTCAAATAAATTTTCCCTAAGATTTGTTCAATCCACAACAACATTAATAATATCAACCAAAAGATTTTCCCAATCTCATAATTTTCACAATCTCAACATTTATCGATCTCAATACATATACTCAAAGAGCTTCAAAAAATCTCATATCTCAACACTATTTCCATAATCTTTCACCCAATTTCAAGATTTAAGAGTCAATTTGGCCAAACCCCTTATATCATCAAATTTGAAAACTAGGGTTTTTTGAAAAATTGGGGGCCTTGTTTGGTTTGGATTTGATAGAAAGATTTTTGAAATATGCTCTACAAACACATTTTTTGGAATAATCAAACCAAACAGATTTTCAAAAAAAAAAAAAAACTCTCAGAAATGTGTTTGGTTTGACTTTTTCCACGATAAGTTTTGAAACATGTTTGCAAACACATTTTGAAAAAAAAAAAAAAAAAACCTTACAAATCTGTTTGGTTTGATTTTTGTAGGAAAAATTTTAAAAAAAAAATCTTCAAAAATGCCAAAAAAAAAAAAAATTAAATCCATTTTAAATTTTAAATCCATTTTTACGCATAATTGGATTTTTCCATTTTTAATACATCATTTTCATATTTTATATGTAATTAACATATTTTTCGAAAAACAATATTCGTTCGATATTGGTAAGAAACCCCGCCTCCCAAAAAAAAATTTTAAAAATCTAGAAAAATGAAAAAAAGGTTTTTCCATTTTTATACATAAATTTTTTTTTTTTACATGATTTTCATATTTATTGTAAGCATATTTTATATGTAATTAACATATTTTTCCAAATACAATACTAACCCATATAATAAGTACCACATGGTTTATCAAAAAAAACAAAAAAAAAAAGAAAGGAAGGAAAAATAAAAAAAAACCTAGCAGATAAAAGGTACCCATATAGTAACTAGCATAATAGAAATTCAATTACAACCATTGTTTGCAACCACGCTTACAATCGTCTTACTTAAGTACAACCATAATGAAAAGTACCAATACAAGGATGATAATAGTAAAGCAAAGAAATGCGTCGCATCCGCAACAAGCCCAAAACAACCACTTCCCGCCAATACGAGGCACTTGACCAGGTCTGACATTCCATACCCCACCATCATAGTCGTCTACCCACAAGAACGAGCCCCTATGATTATGCCAATTAGGACAACAAAAAAGTAACGACCATTGTTTGCTTGGGTGCGAGCCATAATCACCAACATTAGACCAGTGCCACATGAACAATTTGATGTCACCTTCATCTGCATATTATTCAAATGAGCAATCCCATTTTCAAATTATATAAAATCAAACAAATTATAATGTCACATATAAATAGATAAAAGTAATTAAGAACAACCACATTGATTAAGTAAGTTTGTTTATTTTGTCCTTTTTTTTTTTTAAATTTAGCTAAAACTAATTACCCGGTTATAATCTATCTATTATTGTATGCTTCCCACATAGATGCTGCAAGCTCATCTCTTCATTGTCCCATCTGCAATAGTTGTTCACGTGACATATTCACATGGTTTTCTTGTTATGGTTCTGGTACTCCATCTTCATTTTCATTTACATTTTCAACTCCACCTTCACCTTCACCTTCACCTTTATCTTCATCTTCTTCACTTGATTCTTCTACATCAAAAAATTCATCTTGCTCTTGCATCGTACGGATCCAGTTGTGGAGAACACAACATGCCATAACAATTGGTTCTTGGCGTACCATATCATACCTTGGCATATGTCTCAATAATGGAAACCATTGCTTCAAGACTCCAAAGGTTCTTTCAATTACATTCCTCAAAGAAGAATGTCTATGGTTGAACAACTCCATAGGACCATGATAGCGATGCCGCCTATTGAACTCCTGCAAATGATACTTTTGCACACGATATGGGGCTAGGTATCCAGGAATATTTGTGTATCCGGTGTCGACGACATAATATTTATCTACAATAAAGCACTTTGAATAAGGAAAAATCATGGCATATTACTGTTCGCACTCACCAAAAACAACACTTACTAGGTGTCGGGTGTGGAAAGTCAATGCTAGTGCATACAAATGTAAACTCATGGCATATTACCTTCTCAAATCATGCGCACTACCTTCCCAACCAGTGTATACAAATGTAAACTTCATGTCAGATGAACATGCAGCCATCACATTTTGAGTAGTATTGACTTTTCTACCTCAATATGGCATTTGGTCACCTTCTTGCGCCACAACAGCAATATGTGTGCCATCTATGGCACCTACACAATCCTACATCATTAAAAAAATTTGAATGCTTTTAAGAAAAAAAAATACAAAAAAATTAACTAGAATCTTCTATCCATTAAATAAATAAATAAATAAATAAAAATTAAAAAAAAAAAACTCAAATGAAGTGTCATGTATGTTACCTTAAACCATGGCCAGTAGCGTCTGTCATATCGAATTTCAGGAGGTATTGCAGCCATGTTTGGTGGTTGGATTATAAATGGCGCAAGATTTCCAAGCGCTTGCATCATAAGTACGAAATGCTGATGAATGGTCTCATTTGAGTGCTGAAATCAATCTCCAGCATTCCTTGTGCGAGAACTTTGACCACAAATAAATAACAACATAGCCAACGACTCTTTCAATGACAATCTCATGTTAGACCAATCTACTACATTTCTACGCACAATCTCTTTAACCAATTCCATAAATGTCGTGACTTTCATTGATTTTGGATTTCCACTCAGTAAGAATTGTACGTATTGGTCACCGGTCTATGGACAATTACGTTGTGGATGTTTCGTAGGATTATAAGTCGTTAGTTGGCAAAGCATGTGGTAGTCCATTAGATCGTCTTCATCGTCACTATACAGGTTGTACAGATTGTTGCCTTGTCCTCCATTTTGGCATGACGACGACATCTAAATTGCAAAGTATAAAATGATAAAGGAAATACATTTAATAATATTAAATGTAGAAAGTAGGATAATCAGTACACTACTCATAACAAACATATATAAAAGATAATGTTCCAAATAGTAGAATATAAGAAACACTGCTATATGCAATTCATGAAACCATAGCAACAAAAAAAAAATGCAAGCAAAAAAATAAATTGTGGAATCACCACCATCAAAATCTTACCCGAATGAAAGCAAAAATAAATAAATAAAGCTAAAAAATTCAACAAGCATCCATCCTTCTTCATTTTTATCACCACCATGAAATTCCTACCTGAACTGTAGGATCACCAAACTTGTCACAAACTAAGAATCCAAAGGTACCTCATTTCGGGTTCCATTATCATAAACATGGTTCATCATTCTAACGTTGTGAACATGTTTGTGGCCTTCAAGTACAAGTTGGGATCCAAGGCCATTGATTTTAGTATGTCCATGCAGGCAGAAACTGAGTATGCATCAGCTGCCCTAGCATTTGCCTCAGCTCAAAGGTAAAACCTTTCACGTGCATCACATGATCGCTACCATGATTCAAGTGCATCATCCATTCTCGGGTTCTTGTTTGACTGATGCTGGACACTAGACTTCCACTTACCTCCAGAAGTGAAAGATTCATCTACTATTCCTTTCCCTAAGATATACGAATGAAACCGTTCATCCATTTCTCACTCCTCATCAGATGTAGGTGCACCCTGACAAGAAGAACGGGCAAATGCTCCAGTGACAAATGGCTTCACAAAGATTTGTGACATTAGCTCATAATGTTCAAGGCCTTTATTTTGGAATTCTTTCCCATTTTGGTGTGCCTACAAGTCGTCAAAATAAAATAATAATTAGAGTAAGGACAAAATGTACACTTGCTTGTGGCAAGTGTCTAAAACCAAACAATTACCTGAACATACTTTCCCAAACATCATCTGGGCCTATAATAGTTTGTGTTATTGGCTCCCAACCTAATCCAGTGTGGTTTTTAAGAGCAACAAATTCTTTGTAGCTTTCCTTCAGACACGCGTACTTACCAGTCAATTTTCTTTGACCAAATTTTTTTTCCAATTTCTTAGTCATCTTCTCATCTATTGTTTGTCACTGCTTTAGATTAAAACTTATGTCTTTCTTTGATACGCTACTACCCTCTTTCTTTATTTCAACCAACAAGATTTCTAAAAAAATCTTAACATTTTCGGTTCCCCACATCTTAAAGTCATCAACATTGTTAGCCATACTAGTCTAATACAAGTGAAAAAGATGTAGGTTTAAAGTTAGGTGACTTTAAGTTGTTCGATTCAACATCACATCCAAAATTAACCAAAGCCCACAAATAATAAGCAAAACAAATCTTCCAGCTTCAGTATTTAATTTGAGCTTGAAATGAAAATGTTTACCAAATTATGACAATTGTTTTCACCAGTGGAGGAATTAACTGAGGGTTGAGAAGATCTCTTCCTCTTCTTTTTTGGTGTATTGAACAATGACCGAGGAGCACAGATTTGGCTTGAAAATAACAGAGAAATACATCAAACAAAAGTAAAAAAATAAAAACAAACTTGGCTCCATTAATTTGAAAAAGAAACCATCTAATAAAAAAACTTTGCACCAATTAAATCAACACAACAAACATATCATTTGAAAGGGAAACCCTCCAATAAAAAATTCCAACAAATTTTAGATTGGGAAATTTAATAAAAAACTAAAAAACAAAAATCAAAATTTCAATGTAACAGCCAGAAAACTTGGCACACTGTAGACGTCCCCAAACGTCCCGGGAGGGAATCCCGTTTTGTTCATTGGGCTCACTACAATTCAGGACTCAATGTCACGGTCCTATATCTAATCTCGCAGAGTGCAATGCAAGACCGATGAATCATCAAAGAGTCCAAATCCGGCAAATCGTTTTTGAAAACAGATTTTTTTGAAAGAAGTGCCAAACATGGACTGCTTTGCCAGATACAGAGTCGCCACCTAAATATTTTATTTTTTGGGAATTTAGGAAACCCTGACTCGTGCCTAAGGCCACGTGTCCGTCATCACCAAAGTTGCCTCGGCTCGAGAACTTGGGTACGATTGGGGAAGGTCATTTCATGAGCACCCCCGCTCGCCCGATCAAAGATCGGCCACTACTAAGCATGATATCTTGTTTTGAAAACATATGTGCTCTTATTCCGGTTATTAGCCTAGAATTACTATGTGATGCGCACAGCATACAAGTATAGACTGGATCGCCTGAATTGGAACAAAACATCTCATGTTTGTTTTTGAAAACGGTTTGCTACTCGCAAGTAGGCTAAAATGCGGATTTTGCCACCCTCAAGTGGGCTTAAGAAACAGGGTGATTTGCCACTCTCAAGTGGGCTTAAAACTCGTAATCAATGAATTGTTCCAATTCAAGTAATCCAACCTTCACCCACAGGCATTCAGGCAGTTATATCACATAAGCACATAGCCTCATGGTAAGCATGCTATCATGGCAGTCACTCACACGCATGCAAGGATGCTAAAGCATAAACACTTACCGAGTACTCCGAGCCAAAGAAAGAAGCTAATTAGAAAACATGCATGAATCCTAACTATGCTGAAATGTCTAATGCAACACATGCAAGAATGCAACTAGGAATAGGCTCGGCTATCCTAAGAATGGCATATGAAATGCTACAGATAACATGTATTCAACTCGGAATTGAAATACAATGTAGTTAGCATGATGCGCCGAGCCTGGTGCTTGCAAGACAGATGAATGAATGCAAACATTCGAACATAAGTATGCTAATTGAAACATGCCCTAAAACTAACCATCATAAGCTGGTAAATAAAAGGGAGAAAGACGTGGGGTTGGAAGACATACATCACACACACGCACACTTATTACAACATTGCCCTCTCGCAGAGGGTCCGAATAAATATTACACAACCAAAATGAATAACTAATTATTACACAACACTAGCTAATTAACAAATTAACTAAGAAAGCGAGTAAACTAGCATGCAATGCTTCATGAAGTAGACTGCCTCAGCTCCGTTCGGAATGATGAAAGACGCATGCATTCTCGAGTCGCCTTGTCGGGAAATCCATCGCGATGCCCTGATTTGCCTCTGTTTGCAATTGATCCCGGAATATTGTACAAAGCTCTAGAAGGCCGCTAGTTTCTGGTTTGCTGCAACAGAGAGCAAGAAAGGGGCATGGCAAAGAATTTTCAACACATGTGCGCACGACCACTCTCCCCGTCATTGCACAAGCTCTAGGGAGTATAGTCCTCGATCCTCGTGCCATCAATCACGCATCTCGATACATGATGGCCGAGGAGTCGAATTTCACGACTCAATGTGAAATGAATGCACATATAAACACAACAAGGCCACCGAAAATTGAGACACATTTTGTCACTTTGAGTACGAAAGGCCCCTCGTTTCCTGTGTTTGGACTAACCCTACTCCAAACACAATACAATACACATGGCATGCATGAATGCAACTCTAACATGAAACCTAAACGTAATGCCACTAAATGATGCAAACATGCAACTGATGATATACAAACATGCTACTAGCATACACAATGCTATGAAATAATCAAAGGCATACTCAATGCACATGAGAACTATATGGCATTCGCAATGCACACATGGAGACTAACAATGAAATGATCAAGGCATACACAATGCAATGGTCAATCATGCAACAACATGGACTAAATGGCATATACAATGCAAGATGGACTTAAACTAAAATGAATGGGCCTCAGCCACACCCAAATTAGTGGCCAAATGATGAAAACGAGACAACCGAAATACATGCAAACATGCACGAATGCAAAGGACCGATCCTAAGGCACAACATGCAACTCTAACAAAGCATGGCAAAGGATGAAATATGGCATAGAATGGCACATGATCCAGCTCTGAAATGGCATAAAAGATGGTCTCGAAACATGCAAACACCTCACATAATGCATGCTAGATGACCCGGATACCGAAACTAGTGGAGTGGATTACACTATAGGTATACAAAGCGATGCACAAATGACCAAAACACCCCCAAACAGACCTTAGGCAGGTCCAAGACAGTGGGAAAATGGTCTAAAAAGATGACTCGAAATGCATTCAAATGAAGCTCATGCAATGGTCGGTAAATGAGGCATACAAGTACAATTCTCAAATGCACTTAAAGAGTGAAAATCATGGGAATATGGCATACATATAAGCTCTGAAATTTGATGTGCAATGGCCCCAAAACATGAAAACACCTCAGTATATGCATGCAATAGGCCCCAAAACTCAAAGCTAGGCATGGATATTGTACTACAAACATGCAAAACAAGCATCATTCGACCATGAGACCCAAAAACAGAGCTAAGGCAGTCCAAAACATGCACAAAATCAGTTTAAGGCATGGCCAAAAAGTGCTAAAATCAAGGGCCAACATAGCATGCAATGTAAACTAGTAAAGAGGATTTGCACTACAAGTATGTGAGGCAATCAAGAGGTCGCCAAATCAGAAAAATTTAGAAGTATTCCATGCCTAATAATGCCCAAAAACTCATGGAAACATGGTCAATGCATGCACGAATGATATGTTCCTTTGAAAGGCCCAAAAGAGGATTATTCTACACGTGCAAGATGGACATCCAAAATGGAAAAACCACCTCTGGAAAGAGGTTATGCAGGCCCTAAAACTCACTAAAAGGGGCCTGAAATAAGGCTAGGAAGCATGCAAGTATAGGCTCCTTTGTAAGGCCAAAAATGCAAGTAAGCAAGACAATAAGGAGAGGGGATGGCCCTCTCCTTCTTAGGACCTCAAAAAATCATCCCCACAATACAAGGTGGTCTCGAAGTTCACAAAAAAGGCACAAAAATGAGGCCAAACAAGGCCTAAGAGGGGGGAAACAACCCCAAACACAAAAGTGACCTTAAATAAAGTTCAAAAGAATGCAAAAATAGAACTTTTATCAGTTATACACTAAGCTCAAAATAACATGCAAGATAGGCTAAAAGCTTGTGCAAAAATGGGGAATAAAAGAGGGAAAAGGAGTTACCCTTGTAGCTCAGCAAAAACCAGCAGATTTCTGGACCAAAACCCAACCTTTGAGCCCTCTCAAGACCCTCCAAGAACCTTAGATGAGTGGTGGAGGTGTGTGCTTAGGAGTTGTGGTGTAAAGGGGTCAAGAACCAAGCACTTTGGAGCTCAAAATAGTGAGATATAGAGAGATATATATCTTGGAGCTTTAGATAAATTTTTGGAACCTCTCTAAAGGAGAGGGAGGCCCTCTCTTATAGAGAAACAAGAGGGTTCAAGCTTCTTGGAGAAGCTAAAGAGGTTCAAGCTTCTTGGAGAAGCTAAAGAGATTCAAGCTTCTTCAAGAAGCTAAAAAGGTTCAAGCTTCCTCAAGAAGCTAAAAAAGGTTCAAAAGGTTCAAGCTTCCTCAAGAAGCTAAAACAAGGGTTCAAAAGGTTCAAGCTTTCTCAAGAAGCTAAAACAAGGGTTCAAAAGGTTCAAGCTTCCTCAAGAAGCTAAAACAAGGGTTCCGGCCAGAAAAAGTGATCGATCGACCAAAATAATGGCCGGCCGACCAAGAACATTGTCGACTGGCCAACACTTTTGGCCGGTAGCAAGAAAAAAGGGCCGGTGGCAACATGCCAAGGCCGGTGGGGTGTGGGGGGTGGCCAACAAGCCATTTCCTATCCTCAGAGGTAAAAACCTAAGTGCTTGGTCCACAACCAAGTACAAAACAAATAAGTCGAGAGGTCTTGAGGCAAGGCGCGCGACCGAAACCTCCGAGAACTCAAGACGAACACGAACATGGATAATCATCGAGTGTTCAAACGATGACGTACAAGTCTTGAGGACGGTCAAAAATGGGGTGTCTACACACACCGTCAGAGATCTTGTGATAATGTATCGAATTTTCAGAGTTTTTAAACTCTTTGAATTAGAGAACTCGAATTTGAAACGATTCAATGATAACAGCCTCTTGCTAGGGTGAACGGTTGAATATTGGGTTATTACTTCCCAACGGAGTCAGGGAAAAAAAATGAAAAAGTTTATAAAGTGATGTGATGTTCCCCTTGAATTTTTGCAAAGTGATTGGTCTTGTTTGGTATTTAGGTTAAAATTTAATAAAAATCTGAAAAACAAAAATCTGCAGATTGGGAAATTTACAATCAAAATTTCTTCAAACAGCGAATACAGACACAGGCATGCTCAAGAGAAGAAAATCTAATATTGGGAAGTTTGTAAAGAAAAATAAGTAGCCAATAGTTCTACCTCTTGCCTGCCGGGTTTTGGTGGCCCGCAAATTCCACCGTCCACACCAAAGACCTATGCACGGCCTCTTCATTTTTTTTCTGTGAAGGATGTCGTTGTGCTTTGTCTTGGTGGGGTTTGAAGCTAGGAACTATGCATTTTATAGAGATTTACAAACAAATGATGGACATTGATGTTACTACTCCAGATTTTTTTGAAGATTTGATAGATCTCTTTGACTGATACAGAAGTTAGGGCAACATTTGGGGAAATCTATGAGAGAGAGAAGTTATTGTGAAAAGATATAACCCCTACGGTGAGACGACCCTATTGCCTCAATCCTCTGTGAGACAGAGATGAATTATGGAGATGACTATTGCCGCAACCAGAAATTTGAGACAAAGTAATGGCCCTACGCAAGAGATTTTTCAAATCTTTAACACAATAATAATGGAGGTAAGAGAAGTGGGTCTGTTGGAAAAACCTTTGAGGTAGGTGTCTTGCCCTATAGGTCTCAATCGTCTTCCTATATATATATATATATATATATAGAGAGAGAGAGAGAGAGCAAGCTATTGGACTGGTGAACAAAATTTTCTAACAGAGTAATGGAAGTGAGAAAAAGGTAAAAGTGGAAGAGAGAATTAAAGGACAGAAGATAAAAGTGAGTGGATTCTCTTGGGAACAAGATAAAGTTGAGTCTGGGTGATTCTCTTAAGATCAAAGTTGAAAACTTGTTTTACAGAGAATATTTCAAAAAAAAACCCAACTAAACATGTTTTTGTACTTTTTTCTCAAAAACCGATTTCAAAACACAAACCAAACACACTCGGGGTTTTTCCCTTCTTTACACATAAAGAGTCAATATTCACAATTTCTAACAATAATTAAGAAAGTTATACATAAATTTTTCCAAAACATGGGGAAAGCCCCCTTTTTATTCAACAAACCCACTTTATATTACAAAATCATCTCATACATTAACTAGGAAATATCACTTATATATCTCAAATCATAAATATATTAAGTTAAAAGTACTCCAACCTCAAGATTGAAGGCAAAAGGTGAATTCCCAACTTCAAGCTCCAAGAAATGAGAAAACAATCGGTAATACCTTTAGTCTAGGCTTGTTCTTCAACCCTCTTAGAATCTAAGGTGGATCTTGGTAGAAATTAAGGCAAATTAAGTGTTTAGGGCTAGGGCTTCAGAGGAAGGGTGCTAGAGAGAGAATAGAGTTGGAAAAAGTGAGAAAAATGAGTGTTTGATCAACTTTTAAGTAAGTTGTCCTGACCAGACCGCTCGAGCGAACTTTTCACTGCTCAAGCAGTAAACATAAGGTTCCAAAAATTTTGCAAAGCTACAGTGAAAATACTAGGAGCATGGATTCTGCACTCGAGCTATCACTCCATCGCTCGAGCGCTTTCGTCTGCAAACATGCAAGATACTGAGAGCTGTGCATCTACGCTTGAGCGACCAAATGACCGCTCAAGCGATCACCCCCAAAAAAACTGTTACATTTAATTTTTAATTATTGTTATATTTTTAGATTTGTTTGTTGTTTTATTTCTAGTTCCAAATTGGATCTTAGAATATAATTTTAGTAATTATATACAAATAAATTGCGTCGAAACTATCACATAAAATGTTGGGAGTATTTACCATTTTACTCATATATAACATATATATATATATATGTGTGTATTTTTAGTGATTATGTATAAAAAAGGCCCCCATTTTAAAAGTTCCTTTAAAACTCTTAAAAAAAGTATAAGGTCGGTTTTGCATAGTATATACGATAGTTTGTTGGGTAAATTACACTGACATCCCTTGAGATTTTTAATTAATATAGATTTTTTTTTCACATTTAAAAAATTATATTTCCCTTCTTGAGGTTTGTAATCTCTTTACAAATTGTCTCTTGAATTGCTGATGTCATATCTTAAAAAATTTTAAATGACCATTTTGCCATTTTTTCTACTATTTCTTTTTCCTATCATCATGACTACATTCTATAACTTTCCATCATTAAATTCTATCTAAACATATTCTTATTGAGTGATAATATACAAACATAAATTTTATATAGAATTTTCAAACACAATGATATAGTTTAATGATAACCTTTCACTTCAAAACAAAACACCGATAAACATGATTTATATTTACAATAATATCACTATCATAACATTTTTATGATAATTTTAGTATAAATTTTTATATATAAATATAATTTTTCATTTTCATTTTCACCATCATACCTAAATTAGATCAATTTAATCTAGATATATTTAAAAAGTATAAAATTTGTACAAAATTTTTTTAAAAAATTCATTGAATACAACAAAATAAGATAATGTATTGAATTTTTATGTATTTGTTTTTATATTTGGTGGATTTAAAAAAAATTAGAAAATATTATACTTTTTATGTATATCTAGATTAGGTGTATCTAAAAATAAAAAATAAATAAATAAAAATTGCTTAAAATATTAAAAAAATATGAAAAATTAAAAAAATTAAAAAAAAAACTCAGTTTTTTATGTGAGTTAAACCAAAGAAGATTATTATTATTTCCCTTGAAATGACATGAACAAAATATCTATATTATTTTATTATTTTATATATATATATATATATAAAGGCTAAGGGATAAATATATCATTTTAATTTGACAATGGGTAAGTATAATTTTTTAAATGTAAAAGAAAATCTGTATTAAAAAGAAATCTCAATGTAATTTACCCTAGTTTGTTTTACAACTAAAGAAATGAACCTGTTTGTATTTCAATTTTTTTTACTGTTTTAATATTTACTTTTGTCAATTTAGTTCTTGCAATTTTGAAAATACATCAACTTCGTTAATCAACTTAGACTTGAGTTAAGGACCATTTAAATTGGACGAGTTTTTTAAAGAAAAATTGGATGAGAGATTTCAAATTTAGTGACAGATTGTCACTGTCAACTAATTGGAATCTCAACCCATATCATCATAATTGATAGGCTTAATGCTAAATTATAGATTTGGAAAATGAAAGAGGTTATTCCTATTTTACTTTTTCTTTTTAAATTCAAAATTCAAACGAAGTCTAAGAATTTGTTCTAATACTTGACTGAACTAAAATTGGGAGAATTTTATTCACATCTTAATGCTGTATTTGAATTATGAATTTGAAAAATGAAAAGAAAATAGAGAAAAAAATTAATTTATATTTCATTCACATTTCACTCATTATTTCTTTTTTCTTTTTAAATCTTTACCCAAATTTATAATTGCGGTGTTTAGCAACCGAGGTCAAAGGCTATTTTAGCCTCATTCATAAAAAAAAAAAGCTCAAAAGCCTTTATTGTTCGCACATGATTCACAGCTGTTTTTTGTTAGAAAATAATGATTTTTTGGTGATGTTAATGCGAAATTAAAGTGGGTTTTAATCCTCTATAGGTGGGTTAAAGTAGGTTTAAATTCTTTGTAATAAGATTTTTACACTACAAAAAAAATGATCAAAAACCATTAAGATTTGAATGAAGAATTGACTCATTAAGTTGGCCTCATGAAAGAGGTGTCGAGAAAGGTGTATAACATTCTATCCCACATTGATTGTAGAGGAGAATATTGATGGGTATTTAAATCTCATTTTTTGCCTAAGGGTGTGAGCCCTTTGGAGCATCCAAAATTTCTGAAGGAAGAGAGTTATGGATGCTTCAAGGATAGGCTTGAGCCAATACTATGGTCCAAGTTGGTTATGCAAAAATTGCAACACGCGCGCATGCCACCTGCTCGCTCGGACCGGGCTTTTGGGCTTGAGGTTAGGTTTGGGTTAGGCCGAGTTGGTAGTCCACCAACCAAAACTTTTTGGGCCAAACTAAGTTGGTAGCTGCAGATATATACACATGTGTATATATGAGGGTATAACTCACACACTTAAAGTCCCATCAATTTTGGTGCATTTGTTGGGCAGTTTTGCAGAGATTTATTTCTACATTTGTTGCAAGAGGCTCCTCCTCTCTTCCCTCCATGTATATAAAAAAAGACCCCTCTAAAGAGAATCTGAATTTTCTATTTCATTGAATTAACAGATCACAGTACAGGTATATTTATATACAACAAACAAGTGTATCACTAGTAACTAGTTAACTCAGGTACAGTTAACATAACAACTTCCTAACTGCTTGTGCATTAATAACAACATGTGCACTAATAGCTCTAACTGATTTGTAACAGATTTGTGTAGCTCCACTACATAACTCTGCTGTAGAGATAAGCTCAGCTCTGTGGCTTTAACGGCAGCTCAACTGCAACTCTTCTTGGCTTCAACTGCAGCTCATCCCCTGCAGACTGAGACTCATCTCCTGCAGACTTAGACTGAGCTGCTGCTATAGTTGTTGCAGCTGACTGAGCTGCTGCTATAGTTGTTGCAGCTGGTGTAGGGAGTTGCTTAGCAGCTACTCGTTCTCGGACATAGTGATAATCCACCTCTATATGTTTAGTACGGGCATGAAAAACAGGATTGGAAGACAGAGATATTGCAGAAATATTATCACACCATAAAATAGGAGAAGGAGAAGTAACATGCAAATCAGAGAGAAGCATGCCAAGCCAGCTTAATTCGGCAGCAGTGTGAGCCAATGCTCTGTATTCAGCTTCGGTTGATGATCGAGCCACAGTAGGCTGCTTTTTAGCTGACCAGGAAACTAAATTTGGACCAAGAAACACACAGAAGCCAGTAGTGGAGCGTCTATCCAGTGAGTTGCCAGCCCAATCAGAATCTGAAAAAGCATGAAGGGTAAGAGGGCCAGGACTAAATTGAAGACCATACCCAAGAGTACCTTTAAGATATCTGAGAAGCCTTTTAACCATAACAAAGTGTTGAACAAGGGGTTGGTGCATAAATTGACAAGCAAAGTTGACTGCAAAGGCAATATCTGGTCTGGTAATGGTGAGGTATTGAAGGCCTCCAACAAGACTTCTATAGAGAGAGGGATTGGAACAAGGTAACTGATCATTAGGAGAAGAAGAAGGTTTAAGAGCCATGGGAGAAGAGTACGGTTTGCAGTCAGCCATACCAGCCTTCACAAGCAATTCAGAAGCATACTTATGCTGAGATAAGAAATAGCCCATAGAAGATGAGGACACAGAAATGCCAAGGAAGTAATTAAGCAACCCAAGCTCCTTCATAGCAAAAACACCATGCATTTGAGTAACCAAATCAGTGATATAGGAAGAATCACTTCCAGTTAATAAGATATCATCAACATAAATGAGGAGAATAGTAATGGAGTGGGCTGTTTTCTTGACAAACAATGAGGAATCACAATGACTAGAGATAAAGCCACAGGATAATAAGAAGGAAGAAAATGTAGAAAACCAAGCCCGGGGAGCCTGTTTAAGACCATAAAGAGCCTTATGCAATTTGCAAACCAAATGAGGATGAGAAGCATCAATGAACCCTTGAGGTTGGTGCATATAAACTTCTTCCTCTAAAACACCATGCAAAAATGCATTAGATATATCGAGCTGTCTAATAGACCATTGAAAATGCAGTGCTAAGGATAGAAGAACTCTGACTGTAGGTTGTTTAGCAACAGGGCTAAAAGTCTCATGATAATCAATGCCCTCAGTTTGAAGAAACCCTTTGGCAACAAGCCTAGCCTTATACCTAGCAATGGATCCATCTGAATTTCTTTTGAGTCTATAAACCCATTTGCAGCCAATAGCAATTTTGTCTGGAGGTAAAGGCACAAGGGACCAAGTGCCTTGTTTTTGTAAAGCTTGAAACTCCTCTAACATAGCTGCCTGCCATTTAGGAGATGCAACAGCAGCTTGAAAAGTATCAGGTTCTGTAGGAGAAGAAGAAGTAGTGAGAAGGCAGCCAGCAGGAAGAGGTTGAGACTTAGATCTGGTGACCATAGGATGATTATTGGAAGTAAAAGAAGGAAAAGGTAAATCAATGGAGAGTGAAGAAATGGGAATTGGTGGAACACAACCAGACACGGCAACTGGTGCTGGTGCAGAAGCAGAACCAGAACCTACAACTGGTGCAGGAATAGAAGCAGCAGATACTGCAACTGATGCTGGTGTAGAATCAGCAATATAATCAGAACTAGAAGAGGGAGACAAATGAGAACCAGACAAAACTGGAGCAGTGTGAGCAGGACTGACAACAGGGAGAGAAGAACCTGTAGGAGAAGAAACTGAACAAGAATGGACTGAGTCAGTAGCAGGCCAAAAGAAGGTTTGCAGCTGAGATAATGAGGGAGGAATAGACTGTGCAGGAGACAAAGACTGAGATTGGAAAGGAAAGGTACTCTCATCAAAAAGAACATGCCTAGACACAAAAATATGGCCAGTAGTAACATCAAGACATCTATACCCTTTTGTAGAAGGAACATAACCAATAAAAACACAAGGAATAGATCTAGGCTGAAGTTTGTGACTTGTGTAAGGTCTAAGCCAAGGAAAACACCTACAACCAAAAACTTTGAGAAAAGAGTAATCAGGTGAGTGATGAAACAAAGTTTGAAAAGGAGTAAGATTCCTAAGTTTGGAAGTAGGTAGCCTATTAATAAGAAAGACTGAGGTGGCAAGAGCATCAAACCAATAGGACAAAGGAAGAGCAGATTGATGCATTAGAGCAATAGTGGTTTCAATTAAGTGCCTATGCTTCCTTTCAGCAACTCCATTCTGAGCAGGAGTATGGGGACAACTAAGTTGATGGTCAATGCCCTTATCTTTTAAAAATTGCTGAAATTTATTTGCCAAATATTCTCCTCCATTATCACTTCTAAGGACTTGGAGCTTAGTGGTAAATTGAGTCTCAACAAAAGCCTTGAATTCAACAAATTTAGAAAAAACCTCACTTTTGTAAGTCAAAGGAAATAGCCAAGTGAATCTACTGTAATCATCAACAAAAAGAACATAGTACTTAAAATGAGAAACAGATGCATTAAAGGGCCCCCATACATCAGAATGAATAAGAGCCAATGGCTGATTTACAGTGGAATTTGAAAGATGAAATGGCAGCCTATGACTCTTAGAAACACAACAATGTGTGCACAGCTTATTATCATTAGAGCTAGGTACATTAGCAGGTAATAAATGTTGAGATACAAGCTCTTGCAGCTTATTACTAGAAGGATGACCTAATCTACTATGCCAAGTGCTCTTGCTGCAAGTAGAAGCAGTGGAAGTGTTGAAACAAGTGGTGGAAGCAGTTCCAGGAACAGCAGATGAAGCTGAGAGAGAGTAAAGACCAGCAGAGTGAGGACCTTTATGAAGGATTTGCTTGGAAACCTTATCCTGTATAATGAAATCATCAGCATCAAAAGTAATGGTGCAATTGTTATCTTTTATGAGTTGATGAACGGACAAAAGATTGGTAGAAAGAGAAGGAACATGAAACAAATTATGAAGATGAAAAGAAGTACTTGGTGTAGGAAGTAAACCATTGCCAATGTGATGAATTGGCAGAGTAGTACCATCTCCTATAGTAACATGGTCAGAACCTTGATAAGGGTAAAATTGAGTGAAATTGTTAAGATCATTGGTGAAATGAGTTGTTGCTCCAGAATCTAAGAACCAATTGGAATCCGGAACAGAAGCAGCATAAGCAGACTGATATTCTGGAATAGATGCAGCAGAAGTGGTTGAAGAAGAGGCAGCATAGGCTTTAGACTGTGCTCCTTTCCCTTGTAAAGAAGAGGAGTTAAAAGTTTGATCCATTCTGTGCCAGCAATCCATGGCTGAATGGTTTGGTTTTCCACAAATTTGACAGATCAGTCCATGTTGGTCTGAATGATGCAGAAAAGAAGATGATCTGCCTCCACCTCTGCTTTGTCCTCCACCTCTATAGGTGTTACCTTGTCCTCCACCTCTGTAAGTATTTGAATAAAATCTGCCTGCATTTCCTGAGTTATGACCTTTAGAACCACCTCTGGTGTAACTTCTAGAATTTCCTCTAGCATAAGTTCTGTTAGCAGCATAAGCAAATGGGAGATCTGATGTATGTGTTTGTTTTAGAAAACCTTCAATGTGAATGGATTCAGAACATAATAAGGAAGACAAGGCAGTAATAGAGAGAGGTTCAGATCTGGTGCGAATGGATGTTTTAAAGGCATTGTATTCCTCAGGTAATCCATTCAGAGTAAGTAACACTAGATCTTCATCTTGAACTGGTGAACCAGCAAGACTTAATTGATCAGCAATAGTCTTGATCTGACTAAGATATTCCTCCATTGTTGAATTCTTCTTGGTCAGATGACTAAGTTTAGTCTTTAATTGATGAACATGTGACCTAGACAAGGAGGTGAATTGTGCAGCTAAAGTAGTCCACACTTCATGACTAGTGATACAATGAAGAACAGAGGTGTATATGGATGAAGATAGTGTAGCAGTAAGGCAACTGAGTAAATGTGCATCAACAGTGATCCAGTCTGTATATTCTGGATTAACTACAGCATTACAACTCTCATCAAGAACTGTGGAAGAAGGACAGATCTTAGAGCCATCAACAAATCCAAGTAGATTTGTAGCTCGTAAGATGTGTTGAAATTGACTCCTCCATATCAGATAATTGGTAGGCTCAAGTTTTATTGGAACAAATGACTTCAGATTAGAAATGAGCAGAGTGAGATTAGAAGGTAAAGAAGAACTGGTAGTTATACCAGATGAAGAAGCTGCCATTGTTGTTGATTTCGCTGGAAGATCTGCCATAGCTGACTCTTGATGAAGATGCACCATTGATAGAGTGAAGAGAAAGCTTTTAATGCTCGCAAGAGCTATACAGCTCTGATACCATAAAGAGAATCTGAATTTTCTATTTCATTGAATTAACAGATCACAGTACAGGTATATTTATATACAACAAACAAGTGTATCACTAGTAACTAGTTAACTCAGGTACAGTTAACATAACAACTTCCTAACTGCTTGTGCATTAATAACAACATGTGCACTAATAGCTCTAACTGATTTGTAACAGATTTGTGTAGCTCCACTACATAACTCTGCTGTAGAGATAAGCTCAGCTCTGTGGCTTTAACGGCAGCTCAACTGCAACTCTTCTTGGCTTCAACTGCAGCTCATCCCCTGCAGACTGAGACTCATCTCCTGCAGACTTAGACTGAGCTGCTGCTATAGTTGTTGCAGCTGACTGAGCTGCTGCTATAGTTGTTGCAGCTGGTGTAGATATCTTATCACCCTCTCCTTCAGTTTTCTCCCTAGAAAATTTGCTCTTCCTGTCTTCAAAAGTTTTCCTCCAGTTTTATATTCTTCCTAGTGGGAGAGTGATGTCGTAGTTCTGTTCGCCAAAACTACTCAGTAGGTGCATTATTGTAGCTGATCCAACCGTTGTATCCTGGAAGACAGACGTCGAAAAACCTCCAACACCCAACTGGTAAGGCGGTGAATCTGTTTTAAGGACACTGTCTACTGCAGGCTTCAGTTTGCTCCTTTTTTGCTATTTTATTTTATTATATATTCCTGTCAAACTTGTAATGTTCATAATGTTTTTGTTTTTCTCTGAAATTTAAATTGGTAATTATGAATCTATTTGTTTTATTTGATCACACAATTTTAACAACAATCTTAAAACAGATTTTATGTTTTCTATCAAATTGACCAAATAGATTCTTATATAATTTCAGTTACTTTTGTTCTCTAATTACCGAATCATCTGTAGCAATTTTTTATATTTTGTTCTCTAATTATCAAACCACATGTAGCAATTTTTGATAGCCCACATCCTAGTGACTCTTGGAATATTATATATTTGCATGCTACTGTTTTGCTCCTTGGCAAATGATAGGCCCTATGTGTTTTATATAGAGTGCATGATTAGGACTTTTACCATCATAAGCCCACTGTTTATTTGAAAAAGTCATGATTATGTTTTGATTTTTGTTCATTAGGTTTAATTGTTAAACACAAAACAGTAATGCAATGGGTTTTTAATTTAAGGGAAAAAAATTTGTTTTCAAAGGAATCAATGGTTCTGGTTTTTGTTTTTGGATTAACATGCTAGTGGTTTATTCTTGTAAAACCAAAAACTGTTGTCTAGTTCACTGTTTTATGGAAATGGATTAATAGATGCAAAGTTTAATTAGGCTGCTTAGCAGATTAATTTGTTATAGTATAAGTTTATTATATGGCTATCAATATTTGCATGCCATTTAGTATGTAGGCTTTGTATGATAACATGCTCCTAATTTATAATTTTATAATACAATTTGCATGTTCAAAATGCTAATTGCTAGAAACACTCATATGTTTATTACATGATTATTGATTTGTAAAAATTTTATATAACTCTAGCTTATTAAATTTTTAATTTAAGTATTTGGAGTTATAAAGGTTTTGTAACTTGTCTATATTACTTTACATGTTTATTGTGTAAATTAAACTGCAAATTTATTTTAGTTGTAATAATTCCATTCATAACTCATGACTATTAAATTTTAATTTAATTTAATTGTGGAGTTATAAGTTTTATTTTTGTAACTCGTCTACCATTTTAATTCATTAGTTAATTTTATTATTAAATAGTTTTCTAGATGGTTTCAAGTTTCTTTAGATTGTTTGGTTTGTATTTTCTTTTGTTTTTCTGCTAACTTTCTTTACAAGAATACATATGCGAAAGAAAATGAAAAAAAACAAAAACAAAATAAAACAAAACAAAACAAATCCAAGTGGATAGTATTTGGGACTGTAAAACTAAAATTTTGGACTACTAACTTTTGTGATGAATAGAAATACCTAAGCGTGGAAAGGGTTTTGGACCAAATAAAATCCTTATGGATTGGTTACTGTCTTTATCATTGAAACAATTTTTGCTTGAGATTTAGTGGTTAATTGCCAATTTTATTTGCTTGTAATTATTGTAGCAATTTTTAAATTGTCTGTAAGTTTAGAACTTGGTTTGTTTTAACCTAATTCATCCCTTAGAAAACTTAATTCTAAAAGTTGTTTCCTATTGACTAAGAGTCAAAATGCTCTTGAAAGTTTTGTTTAAGGTTAATTGGGTTTTAAATGGAACTGATGTGACCCCTCCAATCTTCCTGAAAACATTCCTGACCATGTTCGATGTTAGGGAAGTGGTGAGACAAGTTTTGAATTAAATTTCCAACTGTGGGATATTCTAGTGTTAAGTTTAATTTCTAGAAACGCAAAATAGTGAAAGTATGTTGTATTTTTTAGAAATGGCAACTGTTACCGATGATACTGCTACTGCTGCTAATGTTGGTGGGGATCAGAACCCCGGGGCAACTGGCTTGCCAACCCCTGCTGCTGTGTCCTCTGTGGTTAACCCGGTTGTTGTGACCTCTGTGGTCAACCATATTGCTGCTCCTACTGTTCCAAGAGGCCCGCTCAACCATCATAAGCGCCCGGAGAAGTTCACGGGAGTGAATTTCAAGAGATGGCAGCAGAAGATGTTGTTCTACCTGACTACTCTAAGCCTTGCAAGGTTTTTGAGTAAAGATCCACCAACCGTGAAAGAGAATGAGCGAGACAAGTTGAAGCTCATGGCCCTAGATGCTCGGAAGCAATTAGACTTCCTTTGCCAGAACTACGTTCTGAATGGCTTGGCAGATTCATTTTTCAGCGTGTTTTATACCAAGAAGTCGGCAAAAGAGCTATGGGATGCTGGGGAAAAAAATTTGTCGTTGGCTAGTTTCTGGGCTTCAAAATGGTGGACTCAAAAACCATCATTAGTCAAGTCCAAGAGTTCTAAGTAATTCTGCACGAGATTTATGCAGAGGGAATATTCCTGAGTGAATCATTCCAAGCAGCTGTGCTAATTGAGAAGTTGCCTAACGGCTAGAAAGACTTCAAGAACTACTTGAAGCACAAGTGAAAGGAGATGACAGTTGAAGAGCTTGAAGAGCTCGTTGTCAGGCTCCGTATTGAGGAAGATAACAAGAAAAAATGGAGAAGTACCTCCATTGTGGAAGCAAACATGGTTGAGCATGGCTAATCCTCGGGGGTGAAGAAAAAGCCACTGACAGGCAAAAGCTCAAAGTTAGGGGCTAGAGGTGGAATCTCCAAGAGACTGGTCTACAAGCTGTAGGAACCTACTCATAGGTTCAATAGAAAGTGCATCAACTGTGGAAGCGATGTCCATCGGGCAATTGATTGCCGCAAGAAGAAGAAACCTTACAAGAAGAACCCTCCATAAAATAAAAGTCGGGCTCACATCGCTGAGATGGAGGATTTGTCTCAAGATGTGGACGACATACATCTGTCAACTGTTGTCTCGGAAGTGAACATGGTGAGGTCTAACCTGAAGGAATGATGGGTGGACACTAGGGCCACTCGCCACATCTATGCTGAGAAGAAGATGTTCACAAAGTTTGAACCAGTTTCAAATGGGGAGAAGTTGTTTATGGGGAATTCTGCGACCTTAACTGTTGAGGGTAAAGGCAAGGTTGTCCTGAAGATAACTTCAGGAAAAGAGCTGACTCTGAACGATGTCCTATTTTTGCCGGACATTCGTAAGAACCTTGTCTCAGGGCCATTCTTAAGTAAGTATGGCTTCTGCATGGCATTTGAAGCTGATAAAGTCGTGTTGACCAAGAGCAGGGTCTATGTGAGGAAGGGGTATATGTCGAGTGGTACATTTAAGCTCAATGTAATGACTCTTATCCCTAAAATTAATGAGAAAACTTCTTCTTCTGCTACTTATATGCTTAAGTCTCCTAATTTATGGCATGATAAACTGGGTCATGTAAATTTTGACTCTGTGGGTAGATGAATCAAACTAGATCACATACCATCTTTCAAGATTAATCCAAATCACAAGTGTGAAACTTCTGTAGAAGCAAAATTGACAAGGACTTCGTTTCATTCTATTGAAAGAAATACCGAGCTTTCAGATTTAGTACATAGTGATGTGTGTGACTTGAAAGTCGTACAATCACGTAGTGGCAACAAGTACTTCATCACTTTTGTTGATGATTGCACTAAATACTATTATGTGTATTTGCTTAAAAGTAAAGATGAGGCAATTGATAAATTTATTCTTTTCAAGAATGAAGTTAAGAATCAACTAAGCCGTAAGATCAAGGCTTTCAAAAGTGATCGTGGTGGTGAGCATGAATCCTCGTTTGTTGAGATTTGTGCTCAATTTGGGATTATCCACCAAACTACAGCACCTTATTCCCCTCAGTCAAACGGTGTTGCTAAGCAGAAAAATAGGACGTTAAAAAAATTATGAATGCAATGTTAACAAGTTCTGGGTTACCACAGAACCTGTGAGGGGAAGCAATTCTCTCCACGAATTACATTCTTAATAGAATACCTCGGAAGAATACAGACAAGACTCCATATGAGTTGTGGAAAGGCCATGAGACTTCATATAAATATCTACGAATGTGGGGGTGTCTTGCAAAACTGGCGGTGCCTACACCCAAGCAGGTTTGGATAGGCTCGAAGTCAGTGGATTGTATATTCATTGGCTATGCACATAATAGCAGTCCATATTGATTTCTTATGTATAGGTCTGCTATTTCAGATATATACAAAAATACTATCATAGAATCAAGAAATGCATCTTTCTTTGAAGATGTATTTCCTTGTCGTCTCCAAGACAGGGTTCCAAGTTCCATAAAAGAGGTTGAAAGGGACAATGATCACGTAGATGATCACATATATGACCAAATAGATGATCAAGTCAATGATCAAGATGAAAAAATAGATGAACCAAGGAGTAAACGGGCTAGGACCGCAAAGTCATTTGGTTCAGACTTCTTGACTTACATGTTAGAAGGAGAACCTCGAACTTTCTATGAAGCTGTGACTTCACCTGAAAGTCCCTTGTGGGAAGAAGCAATTAAGAGTGAGATTGATTCCATCTTACAAAACCATACCTGGGAGTTGGTTGATCTACCCCCAGGCAGTAAGGCCTTGGGGAGCAAGTGGATCTTTTGAAAAAAAGATGAAAACAGATGGATCAATTGATAAGTATAAAGCTAGGCTAGTTATCAGAGGATACAAGCAGTGAGAAAGCCTGGATTAATTCGATACATATTCACTTGTGACAAGGATTACATCCATTCGCATGGTGATTGCGATAGCAGCTTTACGTGGTTTGGAGATATATCAGATAGATGTAAAGACATCTTTCTTAAATGGAGATTTAGATGAAAAAATCTACATAGAGCAACCCGAGGGGTTTTCAGCTCCAGGACAAAATAAGAAAGTCTGTAAGTTTGTCAAATCATTGTATGATTTGAAGCAAGCTCCCAAGCAATGGCATGAGAAGTTTGACAACGCTATGTGTCGAATGGGTTCAAAATCAATGAGTGTGACAAATGCGTATATGTCAAAGACACTAATAGAGGTTATGTCATTTTGTATTTATACGTTGATGACATACTCATTGTTGGTAGTAATGATGAGATGATTAAAACTACCAAAGAGATTATTAAACTCTAAGTTTGACATGAAAGATATGGGCCTTGCAGATGTAATTCTGGGTGTTAAGATTACCAGAACATCTAATGATATTGTACTTTCTCAATCTCGCTATGTTGAGAAAATAGTTGAGAAATTTGGTAAATCAAATACAGGTGTGTCTAGGACACCAGTAGACTTGAGTCTACACTTAACCAAGAATAATGGTGAGAGTGTCTCTCAACTAGAATGTTCTTAGGTCATTTGAAGTTTGATGTATTTGATGAGTTGTACAAGGCCGGATGTAGCTTACTCTATTAGCAGGCTTAGTAGATACACGAGCAATCCTGATACCACTCACTGGAAATGTATCGTTCGGGTGTTAAGGTATCTCTGTTTCACTCGGGATTATGGGCTGCATTACACCATATATCCAGCAGTAATAAAAGGCTATAGCGATACAAATTGGAAATCTGATGTTAGGGATTCGAAATCCACTAGTGGTTATATGTTCACCCTTAGAGGGGCAGCCGTGTCTTGGAAATCTTCCAAGCAAGCGTGTATGTCACGATCAACGATGGTATCGGAGTTTATAGCATTGGATAAAGCAACAGAAGAGGCAAAATGGCTTTGCCAATTCGTTGAAGATATTCCACGTTGATTGAAACTTGTGCCAGCCATTTGTATTCATTGTGATAGCTAATCAGCTATTGAATGAGCATAGAGTAATATGTATAATGGAAATACTAGACATATTCGTCGTAAACATAATTCCATATAACAACTACTCTCGAACGGAGTTGTCAATTTAGACTATGTGAAGTCTAAGGACAACATTGTGGATCCGCTAACCAAAGGGTTAAATCAATTGTTAATAGAGAAGTCATCAGAAGGAATAGGTTTAAGGCCTTTAGTGTAAGGTGTTACTGAAATGGAAACCCAACCTAGTTGACTAGAGATCCCAAGATCTAAGTTTAATGGGACAACCAAATTGCGTGTAACGGTGGTATGTCACTAAGGAGGGTAAACCTCCAACCATTCCTTTATTAGTGATACATGCAAGTGTAGAGGTTAAGTTGAGCTTTTAATAATTCTGAAGTGTTAAGTTGTTGAGCTGAGTATAGCAGGATACTCAAGTAGAATCACCTATGTGAGTGTGAAGTGGAGCCGCTTCTATAAGAATTGAGAAGGCCAAATTCTTTAAACCACTCACTGAACCAAGCTAGTGTTCCACGGCCAAATCGGACACAACAGTGAGAATAAAACAATGATTGGAGTAATACCTGTGTGAGGTCTGTTGTCTCGATTTACATAAACGACAACACAGTTCAAGACTTCGTGTTCACTGGGTAGCCACTAAATTCGATAAATTTCACTAGGAAGGGTTCAAAGCCAAAAGCTACCTTTTCCAATGTAGGGGTTATTCCGTTACACTCTCTTGCCGAGTCTTTGTTGTTAAGCGTTGTCCGTTTGTTGTTATTCGATCAATTTTTATTCATGTTGGGGATTGTTGGAAAATAATGGTTTTTTGGTAACTTTAATGCGAAATTAAAGTGAGTCTTAATCCTCTATTGAGGTGGGTTAAAGTGAGTTTAGATTATTTGTAATGAGATCTTTATACCACAAAAAGAATGACCAAAAATCATTAAGATTTAAATGAGAAATTGATTCATTAGGTTGGCCTCATGAAAGAGGTGTTGGGAAAGGTGTGTAACCTTCTATTACACATTGATTGTAGAAGAGAGTATTGATGGGTATTTAAATCCCATTTTATGCCTAAGGGGTATGAGCCTTTTGGGGCATCCAAATTTTTTGAAGGAAGGGAGTTATGAATGCTTCAAGAATGGGCTTGGGCCAAAACTATGGTCCAAGTTGGTTATGCAAAAAATTGCCACAGGCGCGTGCCGTCCACCCGCTTGCCCAAACCAGACCGGGCTAGGTTCGGGTTCGTGGTCCATGGGTCGTGGATCGTGGATTGTGGATCTTGGGACTTTGGCTTGGGCTTGGACTTGAGGCTTGCTGGAATGGGTTAGGTTTAGGCTGAGCCGAGTTGGTAATCCACCAACCTAATCTTTTTGAGCCAAGCCAGTTTGGTGGCCGCAGATATACACACATGTGTATATATGAAGGGTGTAACTCACACACTTAAAGTCCCATCAGTTTTGGTGCATTTGTTGGATAGTTTTGTAGAGATTTATTTCTACATTTATTACAGGAGGCTCCTCCTCTCTCCCCTTCCATATGTATAAAAGGAGACCCATCTCCTTCAGTTTTCTACCCAAAAAATTTACTCTTCCTGTATTCAAAAGTTTTCCTCGAGTTTTATATTCTTCTTAGTGAGAGAGTGTTGTCGTAGTTCTGTTCGCCAAATCTACTCAGTAGGTGTATTGTTATAGCTGGTCCAACCATCATATCCTGGGAGACAGACGTCGAAGAACCTCCAACACTCAACCGGTGAGGCGGCGAATCTATTTTAAGGACACTATTTAGTGTAGGCTTCAATTTGTTGCTTTTTTGCTATTTTATATTAGTATGTATTCCTGTCAAACTTGTAATGTTCAGAATGTTTTTGTTTTTCCCTAAAATTTAAATTGGTAATTATGAATCTATTTGTTTTATTTGATCACACAATTTTAACATCATTTTTCACAAAGGATAAAATAACAATTTTGCTCTTTAAATATTTGACAAATCCACTAACGCAGCAGTAATCCAAGACTATTATACCAACTCTCTTTGTCGCTGACCGTCAAACACTTCTGACAGGTAAATCAACCGTTCTGATTTGTGTTCTTCCTCCTCTTTTATCAGATGTTTGGCTTCTTTTTTCTTCCACTGCTCAAATTGCACTATAATTTGTATTACATTGATGGTATTTTGTTGTAATAGGCCGATCTGGACATGTTAAATTTTCTTTCTTTTTCTTGTTTGATTTTCTAGTTCAAAATTTGTTGTTGAAGTTGTTACGGGAGTCTGAATTTGGCCAAAACAACCCAGATTTGTTTTCCGTCAAACATGTATGCCTTTTTTATTTTTTTCACTTTATTTTTTTTATGACAAAATATGTTCTTCATTTATAAATATTAGAAAAATGAGTGAGACTACTAAAAAGATGAGCACTAATAGCTCTAAAGTGGTGTGGGTCCCACATGATGGGATGTTTTGCTCGTGTGTTTTTTTTTTTTTGCTTTTGAATTTCCACCTCATTAGTGGTTAATTAATGCTCTCAAATTACAATTTAATAATTTTCTTATAATTACAAAACAACAATGATTCATCCCACTAATTTGGGAGCACTAATTGACCACTAATGAGGTGGAAATTCAAAAGCCAAAAAAAAAAACACAAGAGCAAAACATCCTATCATGTGTAGGGCTGCAATCGAGCCGAGCCGAGCCGAGTTCCACAATATTCGAGCTCGGCTTGACTAATTGATAAGGTGTTTGAGCTCGGCTCAAGCTCGAAACGAGCTACAATATTTCAGCTCGAGCTCGTCTAAAATTTATATTACTCGAGCTCGGCTCGTAATGGCTCGTTAAGCCAAAAGAGATCCATGGAAGCCACACACTAACCCTCTACACTTGCACTTATATAGAATTTTGTCCAACTTAAAATGTATTTTGCAATCGATGTGGGACTCCAAACAAAGACACCAAACGACGTCATTTGGCACAACATTTCCGTCCATTCTTTAAGTCCCACATCGCTGGGAAAGGAAAAACTCTTCTGTCCAAATGCTTATAAAGTCATGAGTTGTTGGCAGTCAACGAAAGTAAAGAAAAGCAATGGCAAACATTTGAATATTTTTTATATTAAAATAATAAGCATCAATAATGATGATGGACCAGTTAAAATATTTAAACTGTTAAAGTATTTTAATTTAATAAATATAATATAATATATATAAAAATATAAATTAATATTTATATTTTGAGCTCGCGAGCCTATTCGAGTCGAGTAATAGTAAGCTCGAGCTCGGCTCGTTTATTAATCGAGCTTGAAATTTATGCTCGAGCTTAGCTCGTTTATTAATCGAGCCGAGTTCGAACGAGCCGAACTCGAGCTTGTTCATGAACAGCTCGGTTCGTTTGCAGCCCTAATCATGTGGAACCCACACCACTTTAGAGCTATTAGTGTTCATCTTTTTAGTGGTCTCACTCATTTTTCATTACAAAATATTTAAATTATAATTGTAAAAATATTTAAATTAATATACATTTTTTTGTAACTGATTTTGTTGTTCAAGTTCCAAATTTGGGCAAAACAACCCAGATTTCTTGTCCGTCAAACATGTATTCTTCTTCCATTTTTTTCCACTTTTTTTTTTTTTTTTTACAGAATTTGTTCTTCATTTATGAATATTAAAAAAATATGTATACATTTTTATTATATTCAGATACAATAATAAATATGTTTACATTTTTTAAAAAAATATTAAACATACTCATTAATAAATATGTATACATTTTTTAAAAAATAAATACTTACAATTTAATAATTTTCTTATAATTACAAAATATAAATTGTAATTTGTAAAAATATTTAAATTAATATATATTTTTCGGATAACTAAAGCCATATTATATATACTTATAATTTTATAATTACAAAGAAAAGAAGAGCATTGAAAAAGCAAGAAGGTGGAACTTGATTAGACTTGACGGCTAATTCTTAGTTTATTTATATGTAACCGTCGATCCTTAATACCCACTGAATTTTTTGATGAACCATATATGTAATGCTAAAAATTTGCATTTTATTGGTGAGGTGTTCCTTTTTACTCTCTCTCTCTCTTTCTCGCTCTCACTCACTTAGGAATGACAATTTGAAACCGGCTCGATGGGGACCCGACCCCCCAACCCCGAATAGAACGATTTTTTTTCCGAAAAATACCCCCGACAGGGCGAGGATGGTATTCAAAAATAAATCCCCGATCATTTTCGGTCCGGGGACGGTAATACCTTCTCTAGCCCCGTACCCGCCCCCGCTCCGGCCCCTGCCCCGTCCCCGTCCCCGTCCCCGTTCACCCCGATATGAAATTACCATTCTACCCCTCCCTATATATATATATGTTTACCTATTATTTTGAGTCAGTTTAGGCTCTCATCTCTCACTCTCAGTTTCTCTCTCTTTCTCTCTCTCTCTCTCTCTCTCTCTAAAACCCTCATCTCCCTCCGATCTCCTTCCTTCCCTCTGATCTCCATCACTGCCTCATGCCGATGTCCCTTCCTCCCTCCAATCTCCATCGCTGCGCTGCCTCACGCCGATCTCACTACCTCACGCCGATCTCCATCACTGCATCACTCTGATCTCCCTCTCTCCCTCCGATCTCCATCACTGGCTCTCGTCCCTCTCTCTCTCCTCTCCATCACAGCCGATCGTCGTTGTCCCTCCATCATCAGAGTTTTGTCGCCTCACCAACGCTTTTGAGCTCAGATTTTTATTGAATGTGTTGAATGTATATGTGTTATTTTTTATTTTTTACATTTGATGAATATATATGCTTGCTCAGATTTGTTGATGATGATGTTGTTGATGAATAGAATATAAATGCTCAGATTTGTGGTTGAATGTTTATGCTGTTGTTGTTGTTTTTTTATTTTGGCCGGAAAATTTTCGGGGTCAGGGAAACCCGATCCCCGTTAGGGGGCGGGGGCAGGGGCGGTGATAGGCTCCCCGTCAGGGATCCGGGCCGGGGACGGGAAAATTTCTACCATCGGGGATCGGGGACGGGGAGGGTGATCCCCGACCCCGCCCCGACCCGTTGCCATTCCTACACTCACTCTTATTTTTTTAATGGTCTTTTATGCAATTCAAGAATGGACCAGAGTTTACTTGGTGGCACTTGATGCCTAATTCTTCATTTCTTGATAACCTAAAATTTCATAAAGTCTACACTGATATGTTTTATTAATAAATGTATTGTTATTTTAGGAATTGTTCATTGTTATCAAGATGTCAAATGGATGAGTTCTTGGAAGTATGTAGAGCCATGACTCGGGCATTTATGCAAATTTAGGCCACAAAGTTCTGCATTGTCACTGAACTAGAATGATAGCTGGTGACATAAAATTAGCCATAAGTTGGTCCTTTGGTTTTTGTTTTTTGTTTTTTTGTTTTTTTGTTTTTTTTTTACTTTGGCCAATTTTGCCTTGATGCATACATAACTAGGTAATAAAAGATTACTCTCATCTTATAAGTTATAACACAATTTTTATAAGTCATAACTAATGAATTAGGTAAAAATCTTCTTAGGCTTAATTAAATGTTACCTAATTCTGTAGTATAAAATTAATAGGCTCTTTTTGTCAGTAGGACGTTTGAGAATTGCCCAACCATGTGCACCTCCATGGTTGTCTTCTTGGCATTACAATTTTTTTTTTTAAAATAAAAAAATAAAAAAATAAAAAATAAATAAAAAACTAAAACATGCAACATGTGCACACACGTACTTCCATAACAACATGGCCAATTTGTAAATACTTTTCATATCATTATTGCCCCATTTTTCTTCGGTATTCTACCGTGTTCTGAAACAGCAGATAGCTTCCTTTATGTCCACTGGCACGTCAACATGGCCACAACGAATGTGTGCATGTGGCTATGGCCACTGTTTTGTGAAGGTATCAAGATCTCACAAAAATCTTGATTGTGCATATTATGTTTGCCCCCAGCCTGTGGTGAGTACTAACAAGTGATTATTTCTCACTCCATATGTTCGCAAATTGTAATTCCATAACTAATTATTATTACATTTCTTACTCATCAGCAATATGTAAATTGGATTGGTTGATGTGACAAATTAGGGAGACGGAGCCCCAACTATGACTCATCCACAAGCGAAGTCATGTAGTTACGGAATGATGTCGTGCAAATTGAACATATATTTCATGTAATGAAAACAATTATTTGTGTGTTGTGCATCATGGTTTTCATTTTATTATTGTGTATGTAAACACTGTATGTTCATGCGTACTTCCAATGTTGGTAGCTAAGATGTTTGTTTAAAAAGTATATGCATTGTCATCGCATCATGTAAACGCTAACTTTTGTTAATATTTATCGTACTAGTTTTGTTTTTTAAGTTGTTTGAATTTTCTTTGCACAATGTATTTGTTTGGAAATGATTGTCAAAATTTTGTTGTCTTATGCCTGCTAATGTATAAAATACTTGCTCTGATACTAGTCTAATGGCTGGAACACTTTCGTCCCCTCGTACACTGTCTAAAAATAAAAGGGTTGGACAATCAGGCACACAAAGGTTTGTTCATGATTCTGAACATTAGTGCATCCACGAAAATCTTCTCAGAGTGTGTGAAGGATGAAAGTTTAGTGGGACATAGGGTAGGTACAACCATCACTGTAGTAGGATACAAGGGAATTGCACTGAAATTCGCTAAGCGCACGAGTAGGTGTCATGACATGAAATAGTTCAAGAACAAGTACCTTAGTTTGAAAAAAGAATGGTAGGCTTGGATCAAATTAATGGACAGCAGTTAGGGTGTCACCGGCATTGGGTTTGACAAGGCAATCGGGTTGTTCACTACCTCAGAAGAGTGGTGGCAAAAGCTGAAATCGATATACAATAAATGTCTATTTCGTATCTATTTTCGGAATTTCATTTTTTCTCTATACTTACCTTTCTCGTCTGTCACTTTTCATGTTTACTTATTCTACACTTTAAATAAATGCAAACATGTATTCTTACTCACTTTTGGATTTAAAAATTTAATTCCACTGACAATAATGCAAAACTGTAACTACACAAAAGAAAAGTAATAAGTTAAATTAATTGTATGTAATAAATTAAATTACTATTATTGAATAAATTAAATTAATTTAGAACTTGTAAACAAATATTTCAAGTCTTTTATTATTATTAATTTTGTATTTAATCAACAAAGTACATTATTAATGTAATTTATTTATTCATTCTTTGTTTTATTACTAAATTATTTGACAACCATAATATGATTTCTTTTTGTTTGTTTTTTTGTAATTATTTTGTAGACAAACAAGATAGCAGCCAAGTTCAATATGAAACCATTGGAGCACGAGGATGCGAGAAGTGTTCACAAGTGCAACCGTAACTGGGAAACATCATTGGACCCCCGACAAGAAGGCTATGGATGTTGGCAACGGTGAATCCAATTCAGTTGACTTTGCTAGGTTGCAACCATTTGTGAAGCCTTACAAACCGGTGTTTAACATGCCTCCCAACTCCTCCAACGTCGACATTAAGGGTGATCACGAATCGGATTGGGTCGAATGGCATCCCATCCACCATCCGTCCAAAATTAGACGAATTGAAAAAAATTAATCCGCATCCGTCCACCAATTTGGTAGATGCGGATTGAGCAGGCCGTACGGGTTAGCTGATAGATGTGATCGATTTGGCAGCTTGAACTTTACAAACTTTGAACATTTTTTTGAATTATAATTCATAACTTTTACAATCTTCAATAACTAGTAATCTAAAAAAAATATGTATTATTTGTCTATAATAGGTCATGGCACCACGCATGCATATTTTTAAGGTATTATTTTTTATTTTCACAAAAATGTATATTTTATTATTTCTATTCTCTGTTGTTACTTGTTAGTAGTTTCTTTTTTTGTCTTTTTCTTTGAACTTCATCTACAGACAGATCGGATTCATGTGTGTGTGGAGTGGTTGATCCGTCATTCAAACCATATCCGCGGATTTTAAAATATTTCATCTACATCCATCCGTTGAAAGACACATCCGCCCAAAATCAATCGAGTTAGGTCGGGTTGGTCGGATTGAGCAAGTTGGACGGATCCATGATCACCCCTAGTCAACATTGATGAAGCAGACCCGGGGACAAAGAGGAAGGGGGGTAGTACAAGTGGAAAATCGAAGAAGATGTCAAGTGGAGCATTAGTGCTTGTGGATAGTTTCAACCATTTGTCTGAGGCCATTCGGTCACAGAAACACCTCACAGTAAGGCACGAAACTGGTGCATATCATAAGTATGGCATTGAGGCATGTATGCAGAAGATTATGGCTATACCGGCTTTATCAATACCCCTTATTCCATTTTTCCTAGATTGCTTTAGAGAACGCAAATTACCGGGAGATACTGATATGCATGCCTGATGATGGGAATTTGGTTGCGTGACTTGCGACATTGAAGGACTCAAAAGGAATGTGACTTCTTAGGTTTACTAGTTTCTAAGAAAATAGGCATACCAACTATTTTGGATTAGGATGGTTTTTATGGAATGGATGTGTTGTTATGTTGTTTTTATTTCAAGTTTGCTGATATTATTACAGTTGCTTTAATTTTGTTTTATGGGTGAATTGAGGCAAATGCTACCTTTTAAACGTTTTAGGCAGTTAGACAAAATTAATGGTTTATGGAATGTGCTCAATTTATGTGAATTGGCAACTTTAATAGTTGGTTTTTATAGTAGTTATTACAATTTTGTTCCGCAAAATTTGTGGATATATGCATGGATGTCGTTATTTTAAAAAAGATAAATAAATAAATGTGCTCAATTTACAAGTTTACAATTGATGTGTGTGTGTTGTGTGCATTGTAAGCTTTAAGATTTGAGAAATTTCTAAAGGTCAATTTAGCAACCATCGAGATTATGATGATGACATAATCAAAATCGCTAAAGAACACGAAGAACTCCAAAATCACGTAATCCTTGAAGCAACGAGCCATGCAATGGAATATTACAAGAAATACCTGGAGAAGACCCCATGCCGGACTTCAATTTTTAACTGCCATGTGTGGATTCAAAAATTATTTGATGGGCACTTAGGCAAGTGTGAAAAAAATTTACATATGTTGCTACATGTGTTTCAAGCGTTGTGTGATACATTACGAAGGGACTTCGGCTTATGGGTACCTAGAAGACCCCATGGGTTACACATTGAAGAAAGTATTGCCAAGTTCATCAATACCTTGGACAACTTCAATAACCGAAACATTCAAGAACAGTTTCAACACTCGAGCGAAACTGTGTCTCGACATTTCCATGTAGTTTTGGATGCAATAAAGTTGTTCATAAAAGAGCACTATAAGCCCACAAGAGATCAAAATAATAGGCATCCATATTTGTGGTCAAGAGGCAAATATATGTCGTTCAAGGTGAGCATTTCAATTGGCATTACCAATAATTTCTATAATGTGGTGTACGTGTTACATGTGTATTGTACTGAATTTTAGCAAAATTGTATTGGTGTGTTGGATGGAACTCACGTTGAAGCCCTGTTACCTGCCCATGACGCAGAAACATATTATGGTCACAAACGGTATCCAACCGAAAACATACTAGCGGTATGCGTCTTTGACTTGTGCTTCATTTTCATCTCTTGTGGCTAGGATAGAAGCATGCATGATAGTCACATCTTCAATGAAATAATTCAAAATGAGCATGCACCGTTCCTGCACTCATGAAACGGTATAAATTTTAAATTGAGTACTAGTTGAGGTTTATGTCATATGTATATAAAAGTGTTCATGAACAATTACAGGTAAATATTACCTCGTGAATGCAGGATATCCAAACAAGAAAGGGTATTTGGCACCATTCAAAGGGTCTCGGTATCACCAAGTACAGTTCCGGAAACATGGATGACTCAATAACTCAAAAGAATTGTTTAATGAGGTGCAACCGTCATTAAGGAGCATGGTGGAAAGGACATTCGTTGTGTGGAAATTGCACTGGAAGTTCATCAACAACATATCGGACTATGATTTTACATCAATGCAGTGCCATTGGTTGGTGCATTAATGGTGTTACAAAATTTCATCTGCAGACATGAAATAGCTGATAACGCCCAGGATGAAAATGTCGAATGTTCATCAATTCTAGATGACATGCCTAACGTTGAAGACGGACGACAAAATCTTGACAATGGCCTCATGGTTGGGGATATAGATATGGATATGGAGAGAGTTGACGTTTGCATCCACGACCATTTGGTTTATCTGCATGTCAACAAACTATTGTGAAAATGTTGTTGTTCGATGCGGAATTTGTTATATGATATACAAATTTGTCCCAAGTATCATGATAAATTAGGGACACAATATGGTGGCAAAAACTGAAAAAAAATTGTTCAGGACTTTGCTTATGGGAAAAGATATTGATTTGTTTTTTTTTTTTTAATTCATAATTTTTAGAATTAAAAGTCAAATTTCTTACAAATTTGTAATTTTATTTTAATTTGTAATTTTTATAATTAAAAGTCAAATTTCTTACAAATTTGTAATTTTTTTTGTAATTCGTACTTTGTAAATTTTTTTAATTCGCAAATTTTTTTAATTAAAAGTCAAATTCTTACAACAAAACAAAACCAAAAAAAAAAAATTTGTTAATAATTTTGTGTGGTAAAAAAAATAAAAATATATAAAAAATTGGAAACAAAATTTTTATAATTTTTAGTTTTAATTTTGACGCCATTTTTTTAGTTTATTTGGAAACCAAAATTTTAAAACTTTTGAACATTAGGGGATCTAGCCATTGGTAACAATTGAGGAAAAAGCTGTGCAGTGCCAAATCAGCAGCAACTTTTTTTTTTTTTTGGGAAAAGGAGTTGCACGTGTTAGGGGCATTTTGGTCATTTATTATCCCAACATCATTTCAAACACATTTTTCAACACAACAATCAAACAAAAAATCCAACCCATCTTTCCAAACACAAAAATTAAAATAGTTTACTAAAATAGCCAAAATGTCTAAAAGGTAGCCACTTCCCGAAGGAGGCCAATCTAAACACAAATTAAATGTGAAATAAGGATTCCATTCTTATGTAAATGAAATGAAAGAAGACATAAATATTACGGGAGCTTCTATTTGCACCCAAAAAGTAGGTTGGGCACCCTATTATTTGGAGTACCCCAATAATAAATTTAAATTTTTATTTATTTGTTTGGACACTCCAAATAATACCTATCCTAACCTTAAAAATCCTAAAACCCTTTACAAATCTACTTTGTACACCCCATTACCAATAAATAGGGAAAAAAAATCACATTTGAGGTCTCTGGAATTCCAAGGGACACTTTGGGTGTAACGTCCTGAAAATATAACGATAGCTCATGACATATAACCAAATAAGATAGCGCGTTTCCAAAATGAATATCCTTTCCATTCATATATGATTTGAATTATACAAAAGATAACATGCATTTACACATTCACAAGCTCTATCTGTAGCATATGTTACAATAAAAGAATGATATGAAAGTAAAACAGATAATAAATGCCCTAAAGGCTTACAACTTTTCAAAACGATACTTGGTTACAACAAAAGTGGATTTAAATTCAATACAGTTAAAAGCCCTTGGTCTATACAAAACATATACAATAATCAAACAAAATGAAACTCTTGCTCCAAGTCCTCCCAAGCTAATGCCTTGGCGGAGGCATTTTATCAACACTTGAAAATGTTTTTCTCACATAGGGTGAGCGAAAGCCCAGTACAAATAATCCAACAAAATATATAAATCTTAACAAAAATATAAGATGAGTGCATATGCAATGCTCGTGCCAAAACATTTTATATCTTTTCCAAAACCAAGAAATGTCAGATTAATATCAGAATTCATAAATCACTTCCATTACAATAGAAAACATGGCAGTGAATCACACTTTGGGAATCTTAAAACAATTCCAACCTTTCACGGCAATTTCATCCATGGGAAACCGTAAACTGACACCCATGTAAACGTAGGGTCTACAAACACTATTATTGCCATTTCACGGAAATTTCGTCAGAGGAATTGACGCCTATATATATGCGCGGTTTTTAAGACTTTCATCATGGACACTCATACCAACTTATTTCAACGAGACAATACATACTTCCCAAATTCACTCATTTTTCTCAAAACAATAAACATTTCCAATGTATAACAATGAAATAATACTCGAAGCAAATGGATAAGACAATAGTTTCAATTCTCCTAATTTTCATGCAATTTCTACAACAATCATAGCTATCCTCCACCAATAGCCCAAAACAGATATTTCTAAATAGATAAGCAATTCTCAATAAAGATAAAATTTTCAAATTCCAATATATAGTGATAATATATATCCAACTCCACCATCCTCATCAATATCAACCCAATTCCACATTTCCAACATCAATTTCATTTATCGTTTAAAAATCAACATTTGATACATTTAGAGTAATGTCCCCATTCCTTTATAAACCAATTTCAAAGGTAAAAATCCATTAATTTATCATAATTCAACAATAAATGCATTCTCTTAATCATTTCCATCAAAACATTTTGAAAACCCCTCTTTAGAAATCAAACCAAACCCTAGGTTTGTCCAAAACTCCTCCAAATCACAATGTTGTTTTATAAAGACAAAATCTATGTTAAAACTCATAAAAAAGTGCGGAGAATCCCTACCTCAAACTTAGAAGATGAGAGAAAGAGTAAAGGAACTTCAAAACACTGAAACCCAACTTTGTTTGGATCAAAAGGAAGCCCACGGCGTGCTCGACCTTTCTAACAAAGGGACACGGGTGAAGAACTCAACGGATCTAGGTGTATTTGTAAAGAGAAGTAGAGTTTTAGAGAGAGAGTGTGTGTAGATCTAGGGTTTTTGGAATGTTTAGAGAGAAAGAGATATCAAAAAGTGATCTAAAAAGTGACTTTACGGACTGATATAAGCGTAGACTGTTCGAGTGCAAGAAGTATCGCTTGAGTGTCCAAACACAAAAACATAGGACCGCTCGAGTGTAGGAATCACTGCTCGACTAAAGAATACAAACTGCCAGGAGTTTTACAGACAGGAGACCACCGCGCGAGCGCAAGTGTCGCTCGAGTGAAGAATGCCAACTCCCAGTATCTCTGCAGGCCTGCAAAAGTGCTTAGAGTTTACAATTACCACTCGAGTGTAAGAAATGACGCTAGAGCGAAGAAACCAAAATCTAGGCAATAACTTGAAAAACAAGCTACCAACCTATTCCAAACGCAACCAACACATTCCAATAACCAAACTCAAAGAGAAATAAGGAAAAACAAGACATGAACAACTATATAATGCAATGAAACCCGGATCCAAAACATCAAATGGATCGGGTCTAAACTAGAATCGCTATAACCTCCCACTTTAAGGAATTTCATCCCCGAAATTTTAAACCAAACATTAAAACCATGTTTAAGCCAATCACCACAATGATAGTAAATTGAATTCATCACCAAGACCCATCCACCAATCATTCATTCTCATCACCAAGATAAACATATGCTCATTATTGAATATACAATTCACATTTCCAAAACATATACAATGTTTATATTATATTAACATAACAAAGTTTTCAATACATGTTCAAAGATCAACAAATAGGTCTGGATACTTCTCACGGACTTCTATCTCACGCTCCTAAATGACCTCATCAACACCGTGGTGTCGCCATAACACTTTTACCAAAGGAATCGTCTTGCCTTGTAAGACTTGGTCTCGCGTATCTAAAACTCTAACCAATCTCTCCTTATACAAGGCATCCTCATTTACCTCTAACTCCATCCAATCCAGCACGTATGATGGATCTGGCTCATACTTCCGAAGCATATAGATATGGAACACATCATGAACCCTTGAAAGTTATGACGGCAAGGCCAAACGGTAAGCTACCTCCCCAATCCGTTCTAGGATCTCAAAAGGCCCAATAAATCTAAAAGACAACTTCTCACTCTTCCCAAACCTCATCAAACCACGTCTAGGTGATATCTTCAAGAAGACATAATCTCCTACTTCAAAGGATAGCAGTTTCCTCCTGCGATCGGCATAGCTCTTCTGACGACTCTAAGCCGTAACCAACCTCTTACAGATAAGTGTCGCTTTCTCCGTCATTTTCCAGGCTAACTCTAGACCTATCATAGGTGCATCACCCACCTCGGCCCAACACACAAGAGATTTACACGGTCGGCCGTGCAAGGCCTCAAATGGTGCCATGCCTATACTTGACTGGAAGCTATTGTTATAGGAAAACTCCACTAAAGGCAAGTGACTCTTCCACGACCCCTTAAAGTCCATAACACAACCTTGAAGCATATCCTCTAGGATCTAAATAGTACGCTCTGATTGCCAGTCAGTTTGAGAATGATAGGTGGTACTAAAAGTCAGTCTAGTGCCTAAAGTATTATGTAGGCTCTGCCACAACCAAGCCGTAAAACATAGATCTCTATCTGATACAATCGTCACAGGGACCCATGAAGTCAAACAATGTCCCTAATATATAGGTCGGAAAGATAATCTACCAAGTCACTCACGCGCATAAGTACAAGGTGTGCTAACTTAGTCAACCGATCAACTACCACCTGTAGACCGCCCGAACTCCGCTCCGCGCGCGAAGACGCAAATTGAAGTTCTAGCTACTACAGTTCGGACTCCTGTCACGATTATGAATCTAATCTCACAAAGTGCAATGTAAGATTGATAAATCACCAAAGAGTCCAAATCCGGCAATTGGTTTTGAAAAATCAATTTTGAATCAAAAGCGCCAAACATGGACTGCTTTGCCAGATTTTAGAGTCGCCACCTAAATATTTTGTTTTAGGAAATTTAGGAAACCCTGACTCGTGCCTAAGGCCACGTGTCCGTCATCACCAAAGTTGCCTCGGCTCGGGAACTTGGATATGAGAGGGGAAGGTCCTGAAATGAGCACCCCCGCTTGCCCGATCAAAGATCGGCCTCTACTAACATGATATGTTGTTTTTGAAAACACATGCGTTCTTATTCCGGTTTATTAGCTAACTTACTATGTGATGTGCACAGCATATAAGTATAGACTGAATCGCAAGAATTGGAACAAAATATCTCATGTTTGTTTTCGAAAATGGTTTGAAGATGCTACTCGCAAGTAGGCTAAAACGCGGATTTGCCACCAAACAAGGTGGGCTTAAAACATGATGATTTGCCACTTCAAGTGGGCTTAAAAACTCACATTTCGATGAATTGTTCCAATTCAAGCAATGAAGCATTCATCCACAGGCATTCAGGCAGTTAATCACTTAAGCACATAGCCTCATGGCAAGCATGCTGTCATGGCAACACTTACACGCATGCAAGGATGCTAAAGCATAAACACTCACAGTGTACTCCAAGCCAAAACAGAAGCTAGTTAGTAATCAATGAATGATCCTAGCTATGCCAACAATGCCTAATGCAACACATGCAAAATGTAACTAAAATACTCTCAGCTAGCTAAGATGGCATATGAATGCAACACTTGATAACATGCTTTGAAACACGTATTCAAGTAAGTGTATTAAAATACAATGCAGTTTGAATGATGCGCCGAGCTCGGTGCATACAATACGAATGAATGATGCACGCATGCAAAGCATAAGTATGCTAATTGAAACATGCCCTAAACTAACCATCGAAAGTTGATAAGTAAAAGGGAGAAAGAAATGGGATTGGAAGACATGCATCACACATACGCACACTTATTACAACATTTTCCCTCTCGACGGAGGGTCTGAATGAATAATACAAGTTAGCTACGCTAAGCTAAACAAACTAATCTAATTAGACTAATTATTACACAACCAAATCGATTAGTTAAGCACGTTAATTAATTAAGTACAACACCGACGAACTAGCTAACTAAGTAAAGCAGTTAAAAGAGGTCCTCGAGGCGAGGGGTGCATGCATGCTCAATCGCCTCGCTCGGAAATCCATTATTATGCCCAGAATTGCCTCTGTTTGCATTTGATTTGAGAACACTGCACAAACCTCCAGATTGCTTCTGCTCCAACATGGGGACTTCCTGGTGGGCTGTCGACTAGAAAATGAGGCTGTAGACCACTTGTAGACCAGAAAAACTGGTTGTAGACCAGAAAAAGTGGTCGGCCGACCACCTTTACTAGTCTGCCGACCAGAAAATCTGCCAAACTCCAGTTTTGCTGTAACAGAGAACAACAAGGGGCATAGCAGTGTATTTGCAAGATATGTGTGCACAACCACCCTTCCTATCATTTCTCAAGCTCAAGGAAGTGTGGTACTTAACTCTCGGGCCACCAACCGAGCATTGCAATGCACGATAGCCGAGAAGCCAAGTTTGCACAATTCAATGTCAACGAATGCACAAATAACACATAAGAGCCTCCACTTCTATCATGTTTGATCAAGAGGGTCGGCGACAAAGAAATGAGGCGCATTTTATCACTTCAAGTATGAAACGCCCCTCGTTTCTCGTGTTTGGATTAACATCTGATCCAAACACAATGCAATGCAACAACATTCCAAACAGAATGCAATGCAACAATATGCAAACAACATGAGCATGGCAAGTTAGAGTCCTTAAGTGTCACGACCCGAACCCGCCCCCATGGGTTAAGGACGTAACTGGCCAGTAATCATGAGATTACCTACGGCCTCAAACCAAACCAAACGTATCTTAACAGAGTTAATGGGGGCCAAACGGAAGCAATTTAAAACTTTGTCCATAGAGCTGTGATTACATGGCACATCATAACAATCATACAGATACATATTAATAACTCACATCAAAATATGTACTAACACAACCTCTGTACATACAAGATCATTCGAATCTAAGTTAGCCAAGCAAAACTATATACAGACGTAAACCAAAGTCCTCGCCAACATGACAAAGTGACACAAGATAGCAAAAGGGCGAAGACGTGTCTCGTTCGTGAGACGCGAGGGCTGACTCTTCAAAACCTTGGTTGTTCCACACAAACTTCACTGAGGCTGGGTTTGGACCTCTCTTGGCTCACCTACAAACACATGAATGAGCGTGAGCGATAGCCCAGTGAATAATATCAAATAAGAAGATACAACAATATGTAGAACAGCATATTCCGAACGGCCTTGGGCCCAATTCATATTTCTATTTAACATATATATACAATTTAAGTCAAGTGACTGTAGTTCCAAACATACTGGTCTTTGGCCCATTTATCTTTCCATAACAAACTGGCCCTTGGCCTATTCAGACTTTTGTTCATGTCAAAACGGCCTCTGGCCCATTCATTCATGTCAAAACGACCTCTGGCCCATTCATTCTATTGTCCAGATCGAACTGTTATTCGTGTCAAACTATTACTTATATCAAACTATCATTCGTGTCGAACTATTATTCGTGTCAAACTATTATTCGTGTCAAACTGGCCTTTGGCCCACTCAAGTGACAAACTGGCCTTTGGCCCATTCAGACTTTCATTCATGACAGAACGGCCTCTAGCCCATTCATTCATGTCAAAACGGCCTTTGGCCCATTCATTTGTGTCAAAACGGCCTTCGGCCCACTCATTCATGTCGAAACGACCTTCGGTCCATTTATTCATGTCAAAACGACCTTCGGTCCATTTGTTTATGTCAAAACGACCTTCGGTCCATTTATTCAGGCCAAAACGACCTTCGGTCCATTCATTTATGTCAAAACGACCTTCGGTCCATTCATTTACGTCAAAGCGACCTTCGGTCCATTCATTTATGCCAAAACGACCGTTGGTCCATTCATTTATGTCAAAACGACCTTCGGTCCATTCATTTATGTCAAAACGACCTTCGGTCCATTCATTTATGCCAAAACGACCTTCGGTCCATTCATTTATGCCAAAACGACCTTCGGTCCATTCATTTATGTCAAAACGACCTTCGATCCATTCATTTATGCCAAAACGACCTTCGGTCCATTCATTTATGCCAAAACGACCTTCGGTCCATTCATTTGTATCAAACTGGCTTATAAGTCTTTCATATCAAACTGTGTCCACCATTCAAATTAATGAACTTTACAAAACTTACATAGAAGTAGCCATTGGACAATAACATATGTCAGATATTACTCACAGTGATCGGTTGGTTGAATTGCCCTGGAGCTTGACCCTACATATCACATAACACATATGGGTCACAAATAATTCAATCCGTTCTTTAATTCACATATTCCTCTTTAGGCTTCATTCTTATTTCCTCAACTCAATTACAATGCTCAATGTATGCCTAAGAGTGCTTAGAAGTGAAAGGGAACGGAAAAACAGAACACAGAATGCATTTTCAAAATTTCAGAAAATAGGGTCCCCGCTCGAGCGTGAAATACCCCGCTCGAGCAGACCCTTAAGACCTGCAAAAGTACTGGTTGCATGAAAAATACGCTCGAGCGTTAAATATAGCGCTCGAGCGGAAGGCCTGTCTACAAAGTTCCCCCGCTCGAGCGTGAAATACCTCGCTCGAGCGGACACCAAGTCTGCAAAAAGTACTGGGAGCACGTATTTCCTGCTCGAGCGGCACTTCCCCCGCTCGAGCGGACATCAAAATTCCGGGTTTCCCAAATTGAGTTCTTGAGCTCCAAATCGACTTTCAACCAATTTTTCTTGCATACAATGGCTCCAATCTCACATATATTTGTACTAACACTAGAATACATCAACATGGAGCTTAATCTCATGAATCAAACACATGCATGGCTCATTTTCCACCAAACTCATTACCAACATAACAATGTCATGCATTCAACCTTATAATTTGTACATGCATGTGATGATTCTCAACTTAGATAGTACAATTGGTGATTACATCATGAGCTTTAACCAAAACTCTACATGAATCATGTATTTCAAGCTCAAACATGCAAAGTTAAGACAATTTCTTACATGCATGCACAATTTAGCCTTCAATTCAACAAAACCAATTCAATTTCATCATACTCAATTAAATTCATGTTCTTTATTCTTATTCAACTCTGAATTTACAAATAGCAAACAAAAACCCATGATTCAAAGGTTAATTACTCACCTAGGAGCCTTAAACACTCAAGTTCTAGCCAAATCTTGAGCTTAATCTTCAAATTCCCAAGCTTGAGCCAAAAATCACACAATTCTCTCCTTCTCTCTCTCTACAACCGGTTCTCTCTATTTTGAGTCCCAAATTCAGCCAAAATGAAGTGAAAAAGAGAGGATAGAGAGTGTAGTGACTTCACAACAAAACCCACTAAGGCCAATATAATATTAATAAGATAATTGGGCTCTAATTCACCGACTTAATCGATTTAATCTGACCCGAATCAATTTTTAATTAAATTTCACCATAGGTTCCAAAAATTATGCCAATCACAATGGCGTAATCAATTTCGGGTTCTGTGGCCGATAAGGCCTCCAATTAATTTTCCAAAGCAGATAAATCAACCAGATATTCCTACGGTGAACAGATAGAAATCCAAGACCACATAATGGCACACAAAATCATATTAAACACATAATCATACTCATATTAAGGACCAATTAACATATTATGGAACAAGGGTATTACATTAAGCATTGAAACTAGTGAAGGACACAACACAAGGGCTATGTAATGCAATGCTCAATGGACCAAATCAGCCCCAAACTGACTTCATGCATGCCAAAACAGTGGCCAAAATGCTCCGAAATGCTAGCATTAAAAGCAAGAAAATGCATACTCATGCATTGGCCCATGAATAAGGCATAAAACACAACTTTCAAACACAATCAAAGAGTGATATGCATGAGAATATGGCAATGCTATATGCTCTGAAATCAAGTGTTAAATGATGCCAAATCACATAAACACCACAAATAAGGCATGCTAGAAGGCCTAAGGCACAAGGCTACTAAAAGGAACTACACAAGAGGCATGCAATACATGGCACAAATGATTGAACCAGCCATAGACAGAGCTCAAATAGGTCAAAACAAAGACCAAAACATGCTGGGATGGGAGCTCAAAAGCCTAGACAAGCATGCATACACATTGGCCCATAAACAAAGCATGAAGACACAACTCTCAAACACATTGAAGGAGTGGAAAATGTGAGAGTGTGGCAATGAAATATGCTCTGAAATCAAGTGTTAAATGATGCCAAATAATCCAAACACCACAAATAAGGCATGCTAGAACGCTCAAAACTCAAGACTAGCTAATGTACTTACACTATAGCCATATCAAGCAAGCCCCAAAGGGTCAAGATGACTCAAAACAATCCCAAGACAGGTCAAAACAATGCCAAAAACATGCATGGAGTAGAGCTAACACATGTTAGAATGGAAGGCATAAAGCATGACGCATGCAAAGCCAACGAGTGGGATTACACTACACATACCAAAACCAAGCATGAGGTGACTTCACCAACAAAAAGTAGAGTTGTAACATGGTAAAATAACACCAAAAACATGCTAAGATGGTAGCCCAAAAGCTTAGGCAAGCATGCATACATATTGGCTCATGGTTAAGACATAAAGCACAACCCTCCAAAGCATTAAAAGAGTGATACACACGAGGGTATGATAGTGAAACATGCTTTGAAATCATATATCAAATGATGCTAAATCATGCAAATAGCCCAAGCAATGCATGCTAGTGGACTCAAAACACAAAGCTAGTGGAGGGACTTTACACTATGGCTATACAAAGCAAAGCATACATGATCAAGACCACCCAAATCAGACCTAAAGCATGTGAAATCATGGCAAAAAGCATGCTGAAATAGAGCCAAAACAAGCTAGAACCATAGGCCAAAGTAGTAAGCATACTAGGCTAGTGAGTGGAATTACACTACAAGTGTAAGAAGCATGCAAGAGGTAACCAAACCAATCAAAATCAGAATTATAACATGCCAAAATAACACCAAAAACATGCTGAGATAGAACCAAAATAGGCTAGCATGATGGATCAAAGCATTAAGCACACAAGGCTAAATGGCAAGATTACACTACAAGTGTAAAAAGCATGTATGAGGTGATCAAACCAAGCCAAAACAGTGTTATGCCATGCTAAAATAAGGCCTAAGACATGCTAAGATGGAGCCTCAAGGAGGTAGAAAAACATGCTAACTTGGTGAGCCATCAACACAAGCACACAAGAGAAGAGGAGGGGGGACAACCCCCACCCACTTAAGGCCTCAAAACACACTTTCAGTGGTTAAAAGGCCAAGAGAAGGTGATCTCAAAGGCCTAAAGAGATGACACAAAACAAAGCCAAACAAGGCACAAAAGGAGATAGACCACCCCCAACACCAAAGAGGCCTCAAACAAACACTTTAAGCACTTAAAAACAAAAGTTTTTGCAGTTGCAAGTTAGGCCTAAAACATCATGCAAATAGGGCCAAATAATTAATGAAAATAAAGCCTAAAAGGGGGTATAGACTCACTCTTGAAGAACAACTTCAAAGCAGCAACTTCAGAGGCAAAAACCAAGCTTTTGAGCTTCAAACAAACCTCCAAGAACCTCAGCCCAAGAATGAAGGTGTTTCACTAGGTGTTTTTGTGCAAAAGTGTGAAGAAATGGCACTTTTGAGCACAAAATGGAACAAATATAGAGAGAGAGTGAGCAATATAGAGATAGAAGGATATGTATAGCCCTCAGCCAATTTTCTAAACCTAAAGCAAGAGGGAGGAGGCTCCCTTATACAGAATTCATGCCTCAAGCTTGTTTGACAAGCTAGAGGCTTGAAGCAATCCCTCCATACACGTGTATGGAGGATGCCTTCTGTGCCCAACAGCTGGCAAGAAAAATATCTGCAGAAAATGCAGGAAGGCCGCCGACCAGTTAAAGTGGTCGACTGACCACTCCCACTAGTCGACCGACCACAAAAGGTAGTCTACAGGGAGAACAACTGGTCAACAGGGGGGAAAGGTGGTCTACACAAAGAGAAGAAGGTGGTGGCAGGCTGCCGACCAACTTAGGTGGTCCACAGACCACCCACCCTAGCTGGCCGACCAAAAAAACTGGCTGGTAGGGAAGAAAAGTGGTCTATAGGAGGAGAGAGAACGGTAGCAAGCTCTACACTCCCAACTGGTTCCACCACTCAAGAAACTAAGGGTTACAATGTTTGTTCAGAAACCATCCAACCAAAGAGTGAAGACAAGGGTGACAAGGTCAGAAACAAACCAAAAAGAAGCAAGACAAAGTGCAAGAAAGCCTAGGAAGCCCAAAAAACTAGTCTACGGGCCACTACAAGTGCCTCGAGAGGGAAAGGTAGCTATGGCTACAAAAAGTGGCCTACAGGCCTTTGTTTCCCTCTAAGCCAAAGGCAGCAAGGCATGGTTCAAAACCAGGCCAAAGGGAGAAAGTTAAGAGATCTCGAGACAAGGCGCTCAGCCGAAGGCTCCGGAAACTCAAAACGAGCACAAACATGCACAATCACTGAGTGCACAGACGATGACGTTTGAGTCTTAAGGTCGATCAAAAATGGGGTGTCTACACCACCCAAATGGCATCATTACCCCTGTGGAGAAGTGGTTTGGAAATACTCTTCTGATCCTGGGAGACGCTAGTGATCCTTAGCTAGCCACCTGAAAAGATACAAACACTCCGGTCGGGGGTGCCGGAATTAGCACTCTGACGGACAAGTCAGTTCAGATACTCAGGATAGCTTGTTTACTAAGTTAAGTGAAGTGATTCTTACATACGTTTCTAAATCTATGGTTCTTATATTTATACTTGCTTTCTGGGCCTCGGGGCCTGAGCCTACTTTTATCCCATTCCCCTTTTATTTATTCGGAGCTACTGATCTCCGGCTATTCGGCCTTCCTAACGTATTCGGCATCCTAGTCACACAATATGAAGCCAAATAATATCTGATTTTTGGGGTACACACCTTCCGACTCTTCTATTTATTCGGCTCCCACAATTGCCCCCCAAGCACTTTACCAACGACAGTTGGCTGGAGTGCTTGTTTCTGAATTTCGAAAAGTCAGAGCCAAAATTCGGCGGTTGGCCTCATCCTTATGCGGATATCTAAGCGCACCCCTTTCGGTTGTCGTGTCGACTTCCCGCCCCCTCGTACGTGTCTATTTATTGCGATTTAAAATTTTGACGTCCTTTCAAGTATGTATTTTATGACGCTCGTCGCTGGATTGCCTTTTGAATCGTCCCTGCAACTCTCTTCTCCGATATCCTCTTCGTCCTTTGTAAGTTCTCTCCTTCCTTGCTTCGAAGACTCTTTCTGGTTTATTCCTTCCTTGGCATATTCTTATAAACTGTAGGGTATGGCGAAACATTTAAAAGACCTTCTCTCGTCAGATCGAATTGCTGGCTTTAAACGCCATTTCTCCATTCCTGATGATGTCCGTCTGTCGCTTGTGGCAGACGGCACTCTTGATATGGAGAGGGAGGACAAAACCACGATTGTCTTTCCTCTTTTGTCAATCGCAGAGGGTGGAGTCCGTTTTCCCCTTCACCCGTTTCTTAGGGCTGTGCTTCGCCATTGGGGTTTAATCCCTTCCCAATTCAATGTGAATTTCTTTAGAATTATAATGGGGGTTATAGCGCTCAACCGTCGCCTTAGAATTAACCTTGGCATTCCAGCCATCCGGCATTGCTATGCCTTGGCTAAGTCTTCTGGTCGGCACGGGCGTTTCTTCCTTAGGGCCAAGGATATCGACCATCAGCTAATTACTATGCTTTCCAGTTCTGGGAAACGAGTTGATGATGTTATGGTCGTTGTCCAGGGTAACTGGGAATTTGGCGAAGGGGAGGATCACGTCGACCCTATTCCTAGACGGAGGGGCGAGCCAGGTGGCCGATTGCCTTCTCGCTTTTATTATTTGTTCATTTTTGTTGTAAAGCCTCTTCTTTGAAATGTTACGGCTTGGCTTGTGCAGGGAACGATTTGAAGAAAGTCCTGTCTTCAACTGACGACGCCGTTCTTTCGGATATCAAAGTCGCGCTCAAGTATTTCGGCCGTCGAAGTCTTCAGAAACAAGGGAGGGCGGCCCATGTTCTGCTTCGTTACAAGCCGACATATACGACCTTCTCGGCGGCGAAAAATATCCCGGTTCCGAAGGGTGAAGATTCTCTTATCGCTTTTATTTTGTCCGACTTCAAAAACTTGAGGCAGGTTGGTTTTGAAGGGTCTGATTCGAAGTGGGATGTAGCTATTGTTACCAAATCAGATCAGTCCGAAACCGAGTCTGACGAGGTATTGAATTCGGCCGATCCTCCATCCACTTCGGGCCGAGGAGATCTTTCACTTGACGGCATCTTCCCGCCGCAAGCCCCGAAGACATGGCCGGGTTAAGCCTGACAAAACTTGCCAGGAAGGCGAATGCAGAAAGGTTGGCCACGCGGCGAAGAGCGGAGGCCCTTCCGTCTGAAGTACCACCCGCCACCGAATCTCAACTCTCCCTGCCTGTTAGCGAATCAGAGTCATTACGCATTATTGAGGTGGACACGGCAAAAAATCGGAATGCCGAATCTACTTTGATCGTGCAGGCCGGCCAAGAAGGTGAGGAAGAGGCAGAGAAACGCCCTGTCGAGTTTGAGGCTGGCTCAAAAGAACAAGGCGACAAACGTCCTCGATAGAGGGATTGAATGTGATCATTCCTTTTTTCATTCAGCCGATGATAAAAAACATGCCGGTTTCTTCTGATGCTTCGGCGCTTAAAGATCCAGAAGTCGCATTCAGCTTGGCTACGTCCGTGTCGTTGCCGTCTGACAGGGAGGCTTTCCGGGTGGAACCAGATCTGAATGCGACAGCACTAGCCGCCCAATCGGCACTTTTGGTACATATTCGGACTTTGCTTCACTTAATCCAAATACTGTTGAAGTTATGGTTTTAAATTCTTGTTTTGCAGACCGTCGGAAGGATAGCCGATATGGGCCGTCGCCATCGCGACGCCGTCAAACAGATTGGTCGTTTACGAAAGGAAGTTGAGGGCCAGAGGAGAAGGGCCGAGGTCGAAGCTTTGAGGGCGAACAAGGAAGCCTCAAGGGCCGAGGCCGAGTGGAGAGGGCTCGTAGCGGATCAATTGAGATCGGATGCCGAGAAAAGGCGGACGCGAGCGAAGATGCGCTCAAATTGGCCCAGAAGGCGGTCTCCAAACTGGAGGCTGAGTTGGCTGAAATGAAGGCGGCGAAGGAAACAGCCGACTCGGAGGCTTCCAAAGTATTCGAGGCCGGAAAAATGCTGGACTCGCCGAGTATTTGGACCAAGTCCCCAAGTTTGAAAATCGGGGATTCAAACATGGCTGGCACAAAGCCCTTGCTGCTGCTAAAGCTTCATTGATTATGCCAATACCATAAGAGCAAGTGGATGTTGAGCCATTGGAGTCTGATTCCGATGACTGATCTGGGCGACTGACATAGTTTTTAGGATGTCGAATGTATTTTTACAGTTTTTAATTTGGTATTTTTCATGTGTTGCTACAGTCATATTTTTTTTTTGCTAGGCATTTTCATGCGGGCTTGTAGCTTTTTGTTTAGTAATTTGCGTATATAAAATTTCATGAGTTGTGCTCAACTTGCTAAGGAAAATGTTGTTGATGAATGATATTGCTTTCGGTTATGGTTAGATCGGCTGCTTAGCTTAGGTATTTGGCCGACCAGATTAATAAATCTGCCCTTGCCTTAGCCAGGGCGCGAGCTTGCGAAGCCGAATGGGCCTAACTCGTGGGCTGGCTGAGGCACAGATTGATCGGCGCTTGCGCTTGAAAACATGGCCGACCAGATTAGTAAATCTGCCCTTGCCTTAGCCGACCGGTTAGTAAATCTGCCCTTGGTTGAGAAGCCGAATGGGCCTAACTCGTGGGCTGGCTGAGGCACAGATTGATCGGCGCTTGCGCTTGAAAACATGGCCGACCAGATTAGTAAATCTGCCCTTGCCTTAGCCAGGGCGGATTAGTAAATCTGCCCTTGGTTTGAGAAGCCGAATGGGCCTAACTCGTGGGCTGGCTGAGGCACAGATTGATCGCGCTTGCGCTTGAAAACATGGCCGACCAGATTAGTAAATCCCCTTGCCTTAGCCAGGGCGCGAGCTTGCGAAGCCGAATGGGCCCAACTCGTGGGCTGGCTGAGGCACAGATTGATCGGCGCTTGCGCTTGAAAACATGGCCGACCAGATTAGTTTGCCTTAGCCAGGGCGCGAGCTTGCGAAGCCGAATGGGCCCAACTCGTGGGCTGGCTGAGGCACAGATTGATCGGCGCTTGCGTTTGAAAACATGGCCGACCAGATTAGTAAATCTGCCCTTGCCTTAGCCAGGGCGCGAGCTTGCGAAGCCGAATGGGCCTAACTCGTGGCTGGCTGAGGCACAGATTGATCGGCGCTTGCGCTTGAAAACATGGCGACCAGATTAGTAAATCTGCCATTGCCTTAGCCAGGGCGCGAGCTTGCGAAGCCGAATGGGCCCAACTCGTGGGCTGGCTGAGGCACAGATTGATCGGCGCTTGCGCTTGAAAACATGGCTGACCAGATTAGTAAATATGCCCTTGCCTTAGCCAGGGTGGATTAGTAAATTTGCCCTTGGTTTGAGAAGCCGAATGGGCCTAACTCGTGGGCTGGACAATTGTCATCCGACTTTTGACGTTTGGGATTACTGACGTTGCCTCGGGAGAGCTGCATACATTGAAGGATAAATGGGGCGGGTGCACGCCAGAGGCCCTACTTATTTCCATTCAGGCAACTTGGGAGGGACGAAGATTGGCTGAATTAGACGCCGCAATGAGTCGCAGTAGCGAGCCTATGCGTACGGGAAGAAGAACGTCCAAGGATCGGAAAACACAGCAGCCCCTTAGTCGTCGAAGCAGATCGCCCCGAAAGGACAGGCAACAACGGGGAAATTCTCCACGCCCGCGACCGAGAATCGAGCCTGATGCGACGCCACGACCGTTGAGTTTTGCGGTTTTTGTGAGGAATAGACCAATGACGGAGGCGGATTCTATCATTAAAGACCCAGGTGTGGCAGTCGAGTTCGCTCGACAGATCTTCCCGCCGGAAGTCCAACAATCGATGGTCGGACGTCAAGATTTCGAAGTATTTCGAGACGGCATACATGGGGCCGTGAAAGGACTATATACTGCTTACGAAGTCGGCATGCGTCTGCGGGAAGCGCGACGTGAGAGTGAGAAAAAGGACGAAAGGAATCGCAGTCTGGAGATTCGCGCGGAAAAGGCTGAGCGTGAGCTTCGGGAGCTGAAGAATGTTCAAACGAGCGCGTCGGTGGCGGCCGGTCAATCTAAATTGGTCGTTGAGGAGAGAGTGACCCAACGGACCTCGGGTTATGCAAAGGGGTTTCAGGACGGCCTGAAGGTCGGGATAGAGAAGACCAAACGAGACCTTGCCGAGGAGGTCTGCCGATGTGAAAATCGTGGATTAAGCACGGCTGGATCAAGGCCCTTCAAACCGAGAAAGCTCTCGAAGCCGTGGGCATTGATTCGGCTTCGCCCCTGTATCATCGTCACTACTTACCCTATTCCGATTTCGAAATGAGAAGAGCGACGATGAGGGTGCCGAATAAATAGACTTTGGAACGCGAGAACAGACTTCGTGCCGAACAAATAGAATTTCTTTTATTTTCAACGTTCGTATTTGGTCTTGAAATGTTATGTGCTTAATTAAACGTATTATTTCAACTTACTGGCAAGTTTTGTGTTGCGTGGTGCAAATGTTTAAACATGCATTGACCGGCTCGAATTAAGAACAATTCTCAGTGAATATTTATTCGGCCAGTGAAGTGGTCCGAATGCATCTCTCACAAAGGCTCCGAATCGGAGACTATTTTGGCCAATCGTGATATCCACGAAGGGCGCTCCGAATTCGGAGTCTTAATCGGCCTTAAGAGGCTTAATCGGCCTAAGATGTCATGCCCCAAAAGGGGCTCCGAATTCGGAGACTTTATTTTGGCCAATCGTGATATCCACGAAGGGCGCTCCGAATCCGGAGTCTTAATCGGCCCTAAGGTGTCATGCACCAAAAGGGGCTCCGAATCCGGAGACTTTATTTGGCCCAACGTGATATCCACGAAGGGCGCTCCGAATCCGGAGTCTTAATCGGCCCTAAGGTGTCATGCACCAAAAGGGGCTCCGAATCCGGAGACTTTATTTGGCCAATCGTGATATCCACGAAGGGCGCTCCGAATCCGGAGTCTTAATCGGCCCTAAGGTGTCATGCACCAAAGGGGCTCCGAATCCGGAGACTTTATTTTGGCCAACGTGATATCCACGAAGGGCGCTCCGAATCCGGAGTCTTAATCGGCCCTAAGGTGTCATGCACCAAAAGGGCGCTCCGAATCCGGAGACTTTATTTTGGCCAATCGTGATATCCACGAAGGGCGCTCCGAATCCGGAGTCTTAATCGGCCCTAAGGTGTCATGCACCAAAAGGGGCTCCGAATCCGGAGACTTTATTTCGGCCAATCGTGATATCCACGAAGGGCGCTCCGAATCCGGAGTCTTAATCGGCCCTAAGGTGTCATGCACCAAAAGGGGGCTCCGAATCCGGAGACTTTATTTTGGCCAATCGTGATATCCACGAAGGGCGCTCCGAATCCGGAGTCTTAATCGGCCCTAAGGTGTCATGCACCAAAAGGCGCTCCGAATCCGGAGACTTTATTTGGCCTTAGAAGGCTTAATTGGCCTTAAGGCTTGGAAGCGAGCTTGAGAAAACGAGAAACTTTGTATTGCAACGGTGGAATATGTACAAGTATCAAGCCCACAAGTCGGGTCAATGATAGAATTTACGTAAATGTGTTGAATTCCAAGGCCGTGGCTGGCAGGCTTCTTCCTGACATGTCTGAGAGCCGATATGCCCCTGTTCCTGCGATGGATTCTATCTGATAGGGGCCGTCCCAGTTTGGACCCAATTTTCCATCGGCCGGTCTCCGGTCGGCTGGAAGTACCTTCTTTAGGACCAACTCTCCTGGCGTGTATCGGCGTAACTGAACTCGCTGATTATACGACTTGGCGAGCTGCTGCTGATACCGTGCCATGGATGCCAGGGCGCGGTCTCTTCGTTCTTCGATTAGAATCAGATCCAGGGCAAGCATCATGTCGTTTCGGCCCGTATCAAAAACTTGCGATTTCAGAGTTGGGAGGCCGATTTCCAGGGGTAAGATTGCCTGGGTTCCAAAGTATAGAGCAAACGGCGTTTCTCCAATGGATCTCCTTGGCGTGGTACGATGAGCCCACAATACACTCGGCAATTCTTCGACCCATTTGCCTTTATCTTTTTCCAGCCTCTTTTTGATGCTGTCCAAGATGGATTTGTTAGAGGCTTCGGCTTGACCATTGCTTTGGGGATAGGTCGGTGTAGAGAAGTAAGGCCGAATGCCATATTGCTGCATAACTCTCGATATACGCCACAATCGAACTAGGTGCCATTGTCTGAGATGAGAGCTCTCGGAATGCCGAATCGCGTTATGATGTTTCTCCATACAAAGCATCTCGTATATGTGTTAAAGCCTCCGCTTCGACCCATTTTGTGAAGTAATCTGTCGCGACGATTAGGAATCGCTTATTCCCTAGGGCCCTTGGCAATGGTCCTACGATATCAAGTCCCCACTGAGCAAACGGCCAGGGGCTGGTGATAGAGTTCAACCCTTCAGTAGGCAGATGGGTTAATGGGGAGAACTTTTGGCACTGTTCGCATTTTTTTACATAACTCTTCGCGTCAGCTCTCATTGTCGGCCAATAATACCCCTGTGTTATAGCTCGATGGGCCAGGGAGCGTCCGCCAGAATGGGCACCACAACTGCCCTCATGTATCTCTGTCAGAAGCTCCTCCACTTTGTCGGGGTGCACGCATTCCAAATATGGACCAGAGAGGGACTTTTTATAAAGCCCTCCTTGCGGATCCAGATAGTATCGCAGGGCTTTATTTCGCAGCTTGTGTGCTTCTTTTTTGTCCTCTGGGAGTTGTTCAGAAGAGAGGAATGCAGCAATGGGGTCCATCCAGCTTGGTGCGGATTCTATAACGTTGACATGGATTTCCTCCGAAGGGCCAATACTCGGCTCCGGGACGAAACCTACTTCGATGGTCCGTTTGATCTCAGAATTGATGGCGGAGGCTAGGCACGCCAAGGCATCCGCGTGTGTGTTCTGGTCGCGTGTTATTTGGTTCAGTTCGTGATGGTCAAATTTTGCCAGCAAGGAATTGGCCGTTTTCATGTAGGCCGCCATACGGTCGTTTCTTGCCGCGTACTCCCCCTTTAGCTGATTGATTACCAATTTTGAATCACAAAACACAAGCAGACGCCGAGCGCCGAGAAGGTGCGCATTCCGCAGACCGGCTAGAAGGGCTTCGTATTCGGCTTCGTTATTTGATGCTTCGAAGCCAAGCTTGACGGCCTGCTCAATTACTGCGCCGTCTGGAGACATGATTACAACTCCGGCGCCGCTGCCCCTTTGGTTAGACGATCCATCACAGTATAATTGCCAAATATCCCGACATAAATTCTCCAGTTCGGCTTTGGTCGAACTTCAGCCTTTGGTCGAACTTCGTCAGGTTTGAGGTTGGCAAGCTCGCCGGTGAATTCGGCAACAAAGTCGGCCAACACCTGCCCCTTGATTGCGGTTTTAGGTAAAAACTGAATGTCGTATTGGCCGAGTTCAAGAGCCCATTTTGAAACACGTCCTGATGCTTCTGCACTCCGTAGTACTGATCGGAGGGATAATCTGTTAGCACCCCAATGCTATGTCCCTGGAAGTAATGCATCAGTTTTCTTGCCGCCATGACTAGGGCTAAGATGAGTTTTTCCAGCGGAAGGTAGCGTGTTTCGGCGTCAACCATTGCCTTGCTCACATAATACACTGGCCGTTGCTCCCCTCCTCCTCTTTTAACAGTACGGCGCTGACGGCCCTATCGGAAACTGCCAGATATAGAATGAGCGGGTCACCAGCGGCGGGTGTTGTCAAGAGAGGTACTGAGCGGAGGTAGGTCTTGAGTCCGTTGAAAGCTGTTTCGCATTCGGCGGACCATTCAAAAGCCTTACCCTGCCGTAGTGTCTGAAAGAATTGTCGGCAGCGATCTGTAGACCGGCTGATGAACCTGTTGAGTGCAGCGGCCATCCCCATCAACTTTTGGACTTCTTTTACTGAACGGGGGGAGCCGAGTTCCAAGATTGCTGTGACTTGCCTCGGGTTGGCTTCGATTCCTCGGTGATTGACGATGTAACCCAGGAATTTGCCAGAGCCGATTCCGAACGCACACTTGGAAGCGTTCAGTTTCATTCTGTATTTGCGTAAGATGCTGAATGTCTTTTCTAGATCGGCTATATGATTCTGTTCTTCTTTGGACTTGACCACCATATCGTCGATGTATACTTCCATAGTGTGGCCGAGTTGCTCTTTGAACATGGCGGTGACCAGTCTTTGGTAGGTTGCCCCTGCATTCTTCAGCCCAAAAGGCATAACTTTGTAGCAATAGGTTCCTCTTGGGGTGAGGAATGCAGTTTTGTCCTGGTCATCTGGATGCATGGCGATTTGATGGTAGCCTCTGTAAGCATCGAGGAAGCTCATGCGTTGATGACGTGCCGTCGCATCGACAAGCTGGTCGATTCTGGGTAGAGGAAAACAGTCTTTGGGGCAAGCTTTGTTCAGATCCGTGAAATCGACGCACACTCGCCAAGTCCCATTTTTCTTCTTCACCACCACTGTATTGGAGAGCCACGTAGGGTAAGTGACTTCTCTAATTGCCCCGGCGTCAAGCAGTCTGTCTACCTCCTCAACAACGGCGGCAGTGTGCTCCGCGGCTGACCGTCGGCCTTTCTGAATGATCGGCTTACATTTGGGATCGACATTCAGATGGTGCTGTGAAACTGATGGGTCTATTCCCGGCATTTCGTACGGAGTCCACGCAAAGACGTCGAGGTTGTTGAGCAAGAAAGAGATCAGCTGCTGCCTGTCGGCCTGATTCAGAGAGGCGCCGATCATGAAGAACTTTTCTGGGCTTCCATCGATGTCAACTCGGTCTAAACCTTCCGTGGCCTTCTCATTTGGATGCCGCCCAACGTCATCAAGGATCTCCCGATTCGGCACCTCAATGGAGTTTACTTGCAGTTCCTTTGGCGTTCTGGCGGCAAGGAGATAACATGCTTGTGCCGATTTCTGGGAGCCGCGGATTTGCTCAATGCCGTGTTCTGTTGGGAAACGTAGCAGTTGATGATAGGTGCTTGGGACGGCCTGCAAGGTATGCAACCACGATCGCCCCATGATGAGATTGTACGGCGATGGCAGCCTGACGACCAAGAATTCCACATCCACCGTTCTGGAACCTGCTCGAACGGGTAAGCTGATCTTTCCCAATGGGTACTCTGGATTGGCATTGAAGCCGAATAGTGGATAAGGAGCCGGAGTCAGGTCTGACTCGTTGAATCCGAGTTTGATGAAGGTTTTATAATACATAACCTCCGAAGTACTGCCCTGGTCGATAAGAACGCGTTCGACGGTGAACCGGTTTACGCGTAGCTCAACAACCAATGGATCGATGTGAGGGAGTGTTACGCCGATCAAATCAGAGTCGTCAAAGGTGATACTTGGCGTTTCTCGGAGCCGCTTTGCTGGCGTGAGTTGCTGTTGGGGACCTGGATGTGATTGGATCGCATGCACGGCCGGGGCTGCTGGCAGGCTGTATATCATGTGGACGGTGTCAAGCGGAAATGCATCCTTCGGAAGGGCAGGTGTTTTGATCGCACTCCTCCGGACGCATTGTTGGAGACGTTCGTCCTTTGCCAACTCCTCAAGATGATCTGTTGAGGCATAGCGGCCGTCAGTTTCTTGCTGTCGGGCTCGAGATCGTCGATCATCTGCCCTCGGGGGTCGCACAGAAGCCTGGCGCACTGTTTGTTTGGATTTTGCTATTTCCGAGGCCAGATCGCGACGAAGGCGTTCGTTCTCAGCGATGATGTTGTCCAACCTCTGTTTGGTTTGCCTAGCTTGTGCCATGGTCGCTTGTATTGTCTTTTGCGTTGGGTTTGAAGATGAGCAGAGGTCCAAGGCAAGTCTTGCTGCGATGGTTTTTGGTCCAAGCGAGTTTGCTGGAGTGAGGTCATCTCTCTGTGTGGTCTCGTCAGTGGCTATCGGAGGATCTTCAGTCACGCCTGCCATGGATGTATTTGAGTATTCCCACAGACGGCGCCAATTGTGGAGAAGTGGTTTGGAAATACTCTTCAGATCCTGGGAGACGCTAGTGATCCTCAGCTAGTCACCTGAAAAGATACAAACACTCCGGTCGGGGGTGCCGGAATTAGCACTCCGACGGACAAGTCAGTTCAGACACTCAAGATAGCTTGTTTACTAAGTTAAGTGAAGTGATTCTTACATACCTTTCTAAATCTGTGGTTCTTGTATTTATACTTGCTTTCTGGGCCTCGGGGCCTGAGCCTACTTTTATCCCATTCCCCTTTTATTTATTCGGAGCTACTGATCTCCGGCTATTCGGCCTTCCTAACGTATTCGGCATCCTAGTCACGCAATATGAAACCGAATAATATTTGATTTCTGGGGTACGCACCTTCCGACTCTTCTATTTATTCGGCTCCCACAACCCCCATTGAGTCCTAGGAAGACCCACAACAAAATCCATCATGACATGTTCCCACTTCTACTCGGCTATAAGCAAGGATTAAAACAAACCCGCTGGCTCTGATGCATTGGCTTCAATTATTGAGAAGTAAGGCACCTCAATAAAAATAAGGCTACGTCATCTTCTCCCTTACCAAAAACTGGCAACTAAGGTCATGATACATCTTTGTGCGTCCCAGATGTATACACGGGTGAATGGTGAAACTCTCGGAGTACTCTCTCTGCAAGACTTCGGCATGAAAAAATAGTCAAAATATCTAACACTCAAGTCAGAATACACATTTAAGCCCTCCTCTACCTTCCCTCTTCATCAAGACACAACCCAAACCTTCCTAAGATGCGTCACAATATACAAAATAGCCCAAACCTCTCTCTGGAATAATCAACACTGGAGCTGTGGTAAGTCTAACCTTAAGCTCCTAAAATGACTTCTCACAAGTCTCATTCCACACAAACTTAACTCCCGTCCTTGTAACCTCGAAAAATCCTTCACAAACTGACAATAAGACTCGACCAACCCCAAGAAAACTATGAATCTCAAGGCATTCTTAGGTTGTTCCTAATCTACACTACTTCTATCTTAGAAGAGTCTACAGTCACTCCCTCCCCCGACACCAAATGGCTTAAGGACTTCACTTCTTTCAACTAGAATTCACATTTCCCGAACTTAGCATACAACTTGTGTGCTCTAAGCAACTCAAGTACAACTCGCAAGTGTTCCTCGTACTCCTCCTCAGAGAGTGAGTAAATCAAGATGTCATCAACAAAGACGACCACAAAGCGGTCCAAAAATTCACGAAAGATCCGGTTCATCAAGTCCATAAACAAAGGTAGTGCATTGGTTAGCCTAAAAGGCATCACTAGGAACTCATAATGACCATACCATGTACGGAATGTCGTCTTCTGGATATCCTCTTCATTCACTCTCAATTGGTGATAACCTGATCTCAGGTCTATGTTAGAAAAGCAACAAGATCCGTTCAACTGGTCAAACAAATCATCTATATGAGGCATTAGGTACTTGTTCTTAACAATTACCCGGTTCAACTTTCGGCAATCAATACAAAGTCGCAATGTGCCGTCCTTCTTCTTAGCAAAGAGAGCTGGTGCTCCCCGGCGATGTACTAGGGCAGATAAAACCTTATGTAACAATTCTTGGATTTGAATTTTCAACTCACTAACTCGGCGAGTGCAAATCTATACAGTGCCATAGAAATCGGTGTCGTGCCAGACATTAAATCAATAGAGCACTCAATCTCACGGTGAAGTGGCAAACTAGTGAAATCCTCAGGAAAGATGTCCAGGTATTCACAAACTACCCTCGGCAACTCAACTCAGACCACATCACTCTCAACACCCAAAAATGTAGCAAGAAGGAGACTAAATTCACCCCAACAACGCGAGGCCACACACAGCAATAAAGCTCTATCAACTCTGTCCCCCAAGAAATGAAAACAGTCACCGCTCGAGGTACATACAGTAACCCTCTAACGGTAGCAATCTATAACAGCCCGATAAAATGATAACCAATCCATACCAATATAGCATCAAAGGTCAACAATCAATCAAGTAAATGCAAAAGGAAGTCGGCGATCGGCAACCTCTATTTCATAACCCCGACACCCCTAGTCCAACATAACCTCACCACCAACTGGTAACTCTCCTGAGTGGAGATGCTAACTGAGCCACTTCTAACCCCAATGTTGATGTAAATGCAGGCGAAATAAAATAATAGGATGCATCCGTATCAATTAACACATTGGTAATAGAATTGCATAACAACAAAGTACCTCTCACTACCGAAGGCACTGGACACAGTCCTGTGGGTCTCTGGTCTACTTGCTCACCCTTGGAGCATAAGTCTAATGCACTGACTGAGCCAAAGAGGCTTCCTGATTGGCCTTCGAGGCCTGTACTGACTCGGTAGGTTGATAACTCTATGTTTGCCTCGAACTAAACGCACCAGGCGTGCCACCCAACTGAGGGCAAAACCTCTTCATATGCCCTAACTACCCATACTGAAAACAGGTAGGTG